>JADRCH010000005.1:32690776-32787462 GCA_019843965.1 Rhynchomys soricoides | reverse complement strand
CTTCTTCTTCTTCTTCTTCTTCTTCTTCTTCTTCTTCTTCTTCTTCTTCTTCTGTGAATTCACATGCAGCTGCCTTGTTGGGCCCTAAAAACACTATTTATTTGTAATCAACCACCACCTTTGGCTCTTAACAGTCTTTCTACTTTCTCTTCTACAGTGCTTCCTGAGCCTTAGGAGGAGCGGACATAGTATAGATGTCCCATTTTGGGCTAAATCCTCTTCACATTAGCCAGTTGTGATGCTCTGTGTTAATTACAATCTACTAATAAAAGAAGCTTAAATAAAACTTGAAGCAATTCTACTAAAGTAAGGAATGAGACAAGAATTCCATTATTCCTATTCCTTCTAAATATAATGTTGGAAGTCCTAGGTAAAACAGTAAGAAAAGAGAAGGAAATTAAAGGGATACAAACAGAAAAAGAGGAAGTCAAGCTATCCCTATGTGCACGTAACATGTTACTATATATTAGAAATCCCCAAATCCTACTAAAATACTCCCAGAAATGATAAATTCAATAATGTTTCAGGATATAGAATTAACTTGCACAAATAGATGTCTTTCCTATATACCAACAACAAATTATCCCATTCACAATAGCTTCAAAGAAAAGAAATTTTCTAAAAATAAATCTAACCAAGGAAGGACTTCTACAATAAAAACATAAACCCCAAACAAAGAGATAGAGAACCACCCTAGGAAATTGAAAGAAACCCCATGCTCATGGATTGGTAAATTAATATTTTAGAAATGACCATTTCACAAAAATCTACTTTTAAACTCAATGCAATCCAGGACAATATCCCTATTCCATTCTCCACAGAAACTGAAGGAAAAAATCTATTCTCAAATCCACATAGAACCACAAAAGTTCTCAATTCCAAACAGCTAAATAAAGAATCAATTAGTTGAACAGGAAGCTCATAAAAGATCTCAGATACTTAGAGTTCCTATTGCTGCAATGAAACACCATGACCAAAAGCAAGTTGGGGAGGAAAGGTTTATTTGGCTTATACTTGAATATCACTGTTTATCATCAAATGATGTCAGGACAGGAACTCAAACAGGATAGAAAACTGAAGGCAGAAGCTGATAGAGAGGCCATGGAGGGTGCAGCTTAGTTTACTGGTTCACTACTTATGGCTTATTCAGCTTGCCTTCCCATAAAACCCAGAACTCCCAAGCTAGCACAGCACAAATCACAATGGGCTGCCCCTTCCCCTATCAACCATTAATTTAGATAATTCCTGTAGGCTTGCCTACAACCTTACTTTATTTAGGCATTTTCTTAATCGAGATTCCCTCCTCTCAGATGACTTTAGTATTAAATTAACATAAATCCATCCAGCACAGATAGCCAAAACAATTATAAGCAAAAGAACAATTCTGGAGAGGTTACCATTTCAGACCTTAAAATAGAGCAGAGCCATAGTAGTAAAAGAAGTTTGTAATGGGTACAAAAAGAGATATGTAGATCAACGGAACAAAATTGAAGACCCAAACATGAATACTATTTAACATTTGACAAAGATGCCAAAAACTTAAACTAGAGAAAAGAAAGCATCTCTAACAAATGGTACTGGGATAACTGGATGTCTATGTGCAGATGAATGAAATTAGAACCATATCTATTACCTTGCACAAATGCTAACTTTAAATACATCAAAATGTAACCTGAAACACTGAAGCTGCTAGAAGAAAACACTGGTAATATTATATAGGATACAGGTGTAGGAGAGGACTGTCTGAGTATGAATCTGTTTACCCGAACATTAAGGACAACAGTTGACAAGTGAGACTTCATAAACCCAAAAGGCTTCCACACAGCTAAATAAGAATCAATTGGCTGAAGAAGTTCACAAAATGCCTTTGTCAACTGTACTCCTGACAGAGGATTAATATATAGGATATATACAGAACCTCAAAATTTTTAAATAAAATGATTCATTTCAGAAATTGGCCTGGAGCCTAAACAGAGAGTTCTAAAAGGAAATCGCTAACAAATAGAAGACAAAAATTGAGAACAAGACAAGGATGTCCACTCTCCCCATATCTATTCAATATAATACTCAAAGTGCTAGTTAGAACAATAGGACGACAAAAAGAGATCAAGGGGATACAAATTGGAAAAGAAGAAATAAAGGTCTCACTTTTTTGCAGATTATATGATAGTATACATAAGCGACCCCTAAAATTCTACCAGAGAACTTCTCCAGCTGATAAACAACTTCAGCAAAGTGGCTAGATATAAAATTAACTCAAATAAATCAGTAGCCTTCCTTTATACAAATGATAAGCAGGCTGAGAAAGAAATTAGGGAAACAACTCTCTTCACAATAGCCACAAATAATATAAAATATCTTGGGGTAACCCAAACCAAACAAGTGAAAGAACTGTATGACAAAAACTTCAAATCTCTCAAGAAAGTAATCAAAGAAGATCTCAGGAAATGGAGAGATCTCCCATGCTCATGGATTGGCAGAATTAACATAGTAAAAATGGCCATCCTACCAAAGGCAATCTACAGATTCAACGCAATCCCCACCAAAATCCCAACACAATTTTTCAAAGACACAGAAAAGGCAATTCTCAAATTCACCTGCAGAGGCAAAAAACCCAGAATAGCGAAAACAATTCTTAACAATAAAAGAATGGCTGGGGGAATCACCATCCCTGACCTCAAGCTCTACTACAGAGTAATTGTGATAAAAACTGCATGGTATCGGTACAGAGACAGACAGGTTGGAATAGAACTTAAGACCCAGAAATCAAACAACACACTTACACACACTTGATCTTTGACAAAGAAGCTAAAAATATACAATGGAAAAAAGAAAGTATCTTCAATAAATGGTGCTGGTCTAACTGGCTGTCTGTATGTAGAAAAAATGAAAATAGACCCATATTTGTCACCTTGCGCAAAGCTCAAGTCCAAGTGGATTGAAGACCTCAACATAAAACTAGATGCACTGAATCTAATAGAAGAGAAAATGGAAAAGTGCCTTGAACTCATTGGCACAGGGTGAAATTTTCTAAACAGAACTCCAATGGCTCATGCTCTAAGATCAAGAATTGATAAATGGGACCTCATGAAACTGGAAAGCTTCTGTAAGGCAAAGGATATAGTCAATAACACAAATTGGCAACCTACAGTTTGGGAAAAAATTGTCACTAACCCCACGTCTGATAGAGGGCTAATATCCAAAATATATAAAGAACTCAATAAGCTAATCACCAAAAACCAAATAACCCAACCAAAAAATGGGGTATAGAACTAAACTGAGAATTTACAACAGATGAATCTCGAATGTCTGAGAAGCAACTAAAGAAATGTTCAAAGTCCTTAGTGATCAGAGAAATGCAAGTCAAAATGACCCCGAGATTCCACCTTATACAAATCAGAATGGCTAAGATCAAAACTGCAGGTGACAATACATGTTGGCAAGAATTGCTGGTGGAACTTCAAACTAGTACAACCACTCTGAATATCAATCCAGAGGTTCCTCAGAAAATTGGAAATAAATCTACCTGAAGACCCAGCAATATCACTCTTGGGAATATACCCAAAAGATGCCCCACCATGCCAGGGGCACATGTTCCACTATGTTCATTGCAGCCTTATTTGTGATAGCCAGAAGCTGCAAACAACCCAGATGACTCACAACAGAAGAATGGATATAGAAAATGTGGTTCATTTATACAATGGAATATTACACAGCTATTAAGAATGAGGACATCATGAGTTTTCTGGGCTAATGAATGGAACTAGAAAATATCATCCTGAGTGAGGTAACTCAGATCTCAAAAGATATGCATGGTATGTACTCACTAACAAATGGATATTAGCCAAAAAAAAAAAAGTACGGAGTACCCAAGATACAGTCCACAGAATTCAAAAAGTTCAACAAGCTGAAGGGCTCAAGTGAGGACACCTCAGTCTCACTTGGAAGGGAGAAGAAAGTAACCAGAAGGGGGAATGAGGGAGGGACTTGGGAGGGAAAGTGGACTAGGAAGGGGAGAGGGGAACATGATCTGGTATTGGGTGGGGGAAAAGGACTGAAGTCCTGAGGCCCAGCAGAAAGAATGGAAACAAGCAACCTCGGGAGGTAGGAGGTTGGTGGGACCCTTCAAAATGTACTGGAGACCTGGGAGGTGAGAGACTTTCAGGACTCAAAGGGAAGGGACCTTTGATTAAATGCCCTACAGTGGGGCGAGGGAACTTGTAGAACCTACCTCCAGCAGGAAGACAGGGCATCAAGTGAGGGATGGGGTAGTTATCCCACCGTCAAAACTCTGAACCATAATTGTTCCTGTCTGAAAGAACTGCAGGGATGGAAATGGAGATGAACCTGAGGAAAAGGTCCAGCACCAGGCCCAAAGTGGGATCTATCTCAAGGGGAGGCCCCAAGGCCTGACACTATTACTGAGGCCATGTAGAATGCACAAAATGTGACCTATCATGACTGCCCTCCGAAAGACCCAACAAGCAGCTAAAAGAGTCAGATGCAGATATTTGCACCTGACCAATGGACAGAAGCTGCTGACCCCTGTGATTGAATTAGGGAAAAACTGGAAGAAGCTGAGGAGGAGGGCAACCTTGTAGGAGGACCAGCAGTCTCAATTACCTGGAACCCTCCCCTCCCCAAATCTCTCAGACACTGAATCACCAACCAGGCAGCATACACCAGTTGATGTGAGGCCCCCAACACATATACAGCAGAGGACTGCCGGGTCTTGTTTCAGTCAGAGATGATGTACCTAACCCTCAAGAGACTGGAGGCCCCAGGGAGTCTAGAAGTCTGGTGGAGAGAGAGGTGTGGGGTGGGGTGGGGACATCCTCGTGGAGACAGGGGCAGGGAGGAGGTATAGGATATGGAACAGTTGGAGGGTGGACCAGGAGGGGAATAAAATCTAGAGTGAAAAAAAAGGAAAGAAAAGAAAAATAAAGAAATAATTTAGAAAAGAAGACAAAAAAATGCCCATCATCCGTAATGATTATAGAGATGCAAATCCAACAACTTTGAGACATCATCTTTTATAGACAGAATGGCAAAGATCAGCCAAACAACTGGCAACATATGCTGGAGGCATTTGGTGAAAAGAGAAGCCTAATTTATTGCTGGTGAGAATGCAAACTGGTACAGTTACTTTGGAAACTAGCGTGGAGAATTCTCAAAAAACTAAAAATAAATCTACCATATGTTTAGCTATATGGCTCTTTGGCCTATGGCCAAATGACTCTATGGCCAACTCTATAGACACTCTGCTCTATTTGTAATAATAAGAAATGGAAACAACCTGAATGCTCTTCAGCTAATGAATGGATAATGAAAATGTGGAACATATACACTATGCAATACTAGTCAGCTGTAAGAAAAAATGAAATAATGAACTTTCAGGTTAATGGATAGAGCGAGAAAGACAAACATAACATGTTCTCAGTTATCTTACGCACCTAGTTCCAAATCTTCACATTTGAGCACATATCCTAGAGTAACAGCAGAGAACAGGAAAGTACAAAGAGACCATTGCTGAGGTAGAAAGGCTGGGAGCAATGGTAAGGAGAGTAGCAAGGTACATAGGATGTGACTGGGAAAACGGGAAAAGACGGAGCCCAAGTTAGAGAGGGGAAGATAAAAACAGAAGGGGAGAAGAGTGTAAATAATAATAAGGATGTCTGAAGCAGTCAAAAGGAATCATATTGTTAACTATTTATTTAAAAACAAACCCTGCAATACCCATAAATGCATGCATAAATGTACACATGTAATTTAAATAATTTTTTTATCTGTCTGACAACTCTCCCTTTAAGAACCAAGATGGTATAACAAAATCCCCCAACACTTGGCGCTGAGAACCCCCCTTTTGAATTTCTGGTCAGAGTTATCCAAGAACACACAGACCATTGCTATTACCCTAGGTTGCCCTCCATAGGTGTGAGGTAAGGTCTTATTGATTACGACATCATGTCCATCAAACACAGGATGTACAGGTCTCTGAGCTGGAACTGATCTGAAAGAAGATTAGCTTTCATGGTACCAGAAAGTGCACTTCCAAAAGAAGGAAATAACCAACAGCTCTATCCAGCTATGATGAATATGGACAATGACAATGACCAGCACAGCACAATTAAGTGTGTCGCAGTTACACACATACCTTGGCAGTAACCAGTAACTGTCTAATTGAAACTAAGAACCAAATGACAAGAGGGAAATCATTCTTGATATTAGAAACCTAGCCAAATACCCATGGTAGTGAAGTCATTGATCTTGTAGGAGAACATACAACCACTACTTTATTAAGCCAGCATAATTCCTAACTACACCCTATAAATATTTGTCTTTAAACCAACCCTCATCAGTGGGGACCACAAAATCATGTGTGTGTGTATGTATATGCATATGTGTAATGTATTAAAATGTAGTTTATATATACTCTATATTAATAAATATGTTTACATATATATGAGTAACATTATACAGAATGTACAGGTTATATTTGGGAATATATATGTACATACATACATGCATACATGTATGTGCATGTAACAACTGTTAATGAGAAAGGAGGTCATACATTTTGAGAGTAAGGAGAGGTATATGGAAATATTTTGAGTGAGGAAAGGGAAGGGAGAAACGTTATAATTATACTCTAAAGAAAGCATCTTCTCTGATGAGGGTTGTGAGATGTACTGATCTACAGCTGTGGCAATAAGTCAACCAGATTTGTTTAATACTATATCCATTTATTAGAGTAATACAAGTATTTTTCCCCCTTAGAGCCTATAAGCCATGAGTCACAGGATTTTTCACTATGACAAATGTGCCAGGCATGAGCTCTATCCAGTGAAATAGGCCTTAAATCCAATTGTGCCACTATTGTACCTGTATTCATAGCTTGCCAGGAAGATCATGATTGAAGCTTGCAGCATTCAGATCTGGGTGAGAGTGATGATTACTTTTCTCTGGCAATGTACATAGCACCTTCCAGCACTATGGGAGGTACCAACAGAGATGATGCTTCAAGGCCAAGACAAGCTTGTTTATTCCATGTTTTGTGGCTCAAGTATGTAATGTCTTCAGCAATAGAGTCTTAACATCAGGTTCTGGAGGGTGTGTGTACTATGGGAGGTACCAACAGAGATGATGCTTCAAGGCCAAGACAAGCTTGTTTATTCCATGTTTTGTGGCTCAAGTATGTAATGTCTTCAGCAATAGAGTCTTAACATCAGGTTCTGGAGGGTGTGTGGGATTCAACTAACCAACAAATAAAACTTCTTAAATGAATCAAAATTCATAAGATTTCATTTAAGTGTTGCATGAATAAGAACATTTGAACCTATTTATGTTAAAATAAAGAATTTATAAGCTCTTGCTTCAAGGAAGAAGACATAAACTTTAAGAAGTCAGTGTTGAAACTATTTCCAATTAATTAATAACTTCAATGTAGTCTTTATTTTTAGATTTATTTTTTCTATGTGAGTACACAGTCATTCTCTTCAGACACACTAGAAGAAGTTATCAGATCTCATTTCAGATGGTTGTGAGCCACCATGTGGTTGCTGGAAATTGAACTCAGAACCTCTGGAAGAGCAGCCAGTGCTCTTAACCACTGAGCCATTTCTCTAGTCCATACAGTTTTTTTTTTTTTTAAATTGCTGAATGTCATTGTGATATGGCTTATGTAATGCTTGTTACCACTGTTTTGAAGAGTTATTCTTATTCAATGATGTCTGAGCTTAGAGGGAAAAAGCCTCCATTGATTACGAACTTGCAACATTTGACACACACTCATCTCATATAGGAAAAAAGAAAGTAAACTGAGAAATTGTCCATACCAGATTGGCAGTAAACAATTCTGTGAAACATTTTATGGATTAGTAATTTATGTGGGAAGGCTCAGCTCAGGGTGGGCAGTGCCCCTACCACCATGGGAATGTGGGCCTGGGTTGCTTTCATAAGAAAGGAAGGTGAGCAAGTCATGGGGAGCAAGTTAGTAAGAAGCATTCCTCTGTGAACTCTGCTTCAGTTTCTGACTCCAGGTTTTTGTGTGAGTTCTTGCCCTGACTTTTTCTCATAATTGATTGTGAGAAAGGCAAACCAATGCTTTACTCCCCAACATGATTTAGTAATGATATTTTACCACAGTACTAGGAAGCAAACTAGGGCACTCAGCAACATATGCATACTAATATAAAATATCTTGCATATAATAGATAGCTATATTGTCTATTATACAGCTGTACAATTAAATAATAGTTTTCTACAGGTAACTCACTCACTTTTATGTTTGTTCAGCATCATTTATTAAAAGTAGCTTGTATTCTAGTTAGTCTAATTCTAAAAAATTCGTAATTAAGGGACAGTAAGATGGCACAGTGGATAAAAAGTGCTTACTTCGAAAGCTGAAGGCCTGAATTTGATTCCCAGGATACCCATAGTAGTAAGGGAGAACTGGCACTCATAAGTTGTCCTCTGACCTCCATGCATGGGCTATGGCAGGTAACACACTCACATATACATACACTACTTAAATATTTTTAAGATGTCCCCTCCTTGAAGAATGATATTAATGGCACCAGAAGGTATCACTCAAGCTTCTAAAGGAGGGAAGCAACCAATAGTTATATCCAGCTATGAGGCCTATGAACCACATCAAAGAACAGCATGGCACTACTGGTGCAGTAGTGGGCACTCATACTTCACCATTACCAGTGTCTTAAATTGAATTTAATTCCTGCTCTACAAAAAAGATACCGTGTCTGGTGCTGGAAACCTAGCTAACTACTCAGAGCTAGTGAAATCGTGGTTATTGGAGAAGATATACAACCATTAATTTATCAAAATAGCATAATCTCTAACAACAACCTAAAAACACTTGCCATTGTATCCACAGATAAATATAGTTTTTATCACTCTTCAACTTCTCTTTGCTATAGATGGAGACCAAGATCAAACAAAACAAAACAAAAAAATCCCCAAGCCAAAAAAAAAACAAAAACAAAAACAAAAAAACTAAGCCCAAATCAGTCGATAAAACAAACAAACAAACCAGCTAATCAAAATACAGAGTATTGGAGCCCAGTCTTAACTGATTCAACTACAAAACAGCTCTGGCACCTACGGCTCAGGGTATGTTGCAGAAGCAGGGGCAGAAAGATTGTAAGCGCCAGAGGATCAGGGAATGTGCTGTGAGATTGTAACATCAGAAGCTACACCTATAGAGCCCCACCAACATGACTGTCAAAGCATGAACTGAACAAGGTTGAAATCAATAGACATGACAAAATGGCAGGAAACAGCCTGGGAAGCCTTGACTCTCCATAAAGAACTACAAGAAACTGAGTACAACTGGGAGCCGGAGATGTGGTCCTCCCAGAGAAGAGCAAACCAATTGGTTGTTTAGCACAAAATAGCCCTGAAGACATGTATACAAGTAACATTATAGAAACTCAACAAGTTGTATTTAGAAATATATATGTATACACAAATGCATGTATGTTTGCAATAACAACGGAAAACTGAATTTGAGAGACAGTGGGCAAGGAGGAAGGGGAAGGGAGAAATATGGTAATTTCTTTTCTTTTCTTTTCTTTTCTTTTCTTTCTTTTTGAGGCAGGGTCTCTCTACAAAGCCCTCAGTATCTAGAACTCAATTTATAGACCAGACTGGCCTTGAACTCAAGAGATCTGCTTGCCTCTGCCTCATCAGTTCTGAGGTTAAAAGCATGCACTGATCTCAAAACTAAAAAAACAAAGAAGGCACAAGTGTAGAAGTTTTCTGCCATGTGAGATTTTGAGCACAGCTTGCATCTTTTTCTGATGCTTGTTTTCAATAATTTGTATGAAAAATCAATTTTACTGGATTATCAATAGAGAGCATTTACTTCTGAGCATCTATAGGTTTTTATAATTCATTTCATTTCATTTCATATTTTGAATATATTTCAGCTGCCAGTTTTTGAAACCTTTAAGTTATAGGAGCTCATTATCCTTATTAAAGAGACCAAATGTGCAGCCACTGACTTGATCTGTCAGAAGACTTTTCATGGGTGCCGAGTTGCTAATGTTTTCTAGGTCATGGAACTAAAATTGGAAGATGGCAAGATTTTAAGTAGCCGTGACTTTAAGATTTAGTACCACACTTTCTGGTATCCAAAAATAGTCCCTTTTACCATTCTCTACTTCTGAATGTTATGAACAGTCCACTTTACCTTTTCAAAATTAACAGCTCTCGTGAATGCATTTAAAGGGCACCACTGTGAAGTTTGTTTTATGTTCCTTTCCATTAAAATGTATTATTTTTCAACACCTTGCTGTTTTACTTCTTTCCCCTGGTGTTGAACACAATTACCACAATGTTCTTAGGACTCTACTCTCAAGCTCCCCTCTTCCTGAAAACCAAGCTATAACTGTTACCTCCATGAAGTCCAATAACATTTTTCCAAACATGTTGTGACTGCCACCACTGGGGTGCATGCATTTAGGGAGAAGGTGGAGTTGCTATGCAGTCCTCTCCTTTCTCTCTTTCTTTGCTGCCTTCCTAATTTCAGATAATTATCGACTTGAAGTTTATTAGCTAATTGTATGCATGCTGCGGTTTTTCAAGTACTTTTAGTTGTGTGGTTGACAGTAACTGGGGTTTTCTTCAATGCAGGTATTTTTCCTTTGGATTTGGGGAGTGAAATCACACTCTAATTGTACTACTTGGGGTTGAGTGTGGATATAGCTATGATTTGTTACGTGGTAGATACTGGGAATCATTCTGTGCACCTTGGAGCATTACATGACATTTTCTCTACTGAGATACCTCTAAAAGAAACTACACCATGGTGTCTGTAAAGCATGTGTATGCTTTTATGCTTTTATCTGTAACATGGAACAAATTCTTGGCAAAACAAAACAAACAAACCAAAAAAACAAAAACAAAAACAAAAACACCATAGAACATTTGAACTTAGGAAACTTGGCCTCACATTTAATGCTGTTAACATTTGGTCATTTGGTCTCTGTGTTTTTATAGGAAAATTAAATGAAAATACTAATCTGGTAAGTACATGCTTTGAAATTCTGACTATACTTTGAATATAATTTTAATGAATATTAAATTAATTTTATAATTTGAGCTTTATTCTGTGGCTCCCTTTAGTAAAACATTGCAGAATACTATATTTTGGGTTCAAAGTGCTATTGGGTTTAAAGACCTCTGTGTAAAGATAGTTTGGTTGAGATGAGAGTTCACCATATACATTTGAAGCATATTCATCAATTCTCCAAATTGTCCTCAGAGTCTGGACTTGCAAGTGCTCCTGCTGGGGTCATAGGAAGACGTCTTATCTGACGAAGCATACCACCATGGCTATTTTCTGAGGGCTTAGGGAAAGCAGTTGCTAAAAAAGAAGCCCAGAGGTGTTGGCCAAGGTCAAGAGAAAGAAGGTAGTGATTTAAAGGACCGAAGGGATGCTGTAACTCCTTTGTTTATATCCCGTACAGCTGTAGCTTTACATGGGTGTGTAGTTGCTATACTGTCCCGCGCTACGGTCTCGCCAGCAAGAACGACGCGGCACACATAGGATCCTTCTGCAGTAAAAGCTTTAATGCATCTTGAGAGGGAGAGCATAAGCTTGCCACGAGTGGAGACTCAGAACAATAGAATACTTGCCCTTTATATGGGTCACAGCGCTTGCCTGGGACATGGAGCTTCCCCATTGGCTCCTGCACACCAGGCCAGATGCCGCCACGAGAGAGGCTGAGATTCTGAGGTGGAAAATTACCAGGTGCATGCGCACTAGCCTGTTTACAACTTGTCCTCGGCCGAATGTAGGCGCCATCTTGTAATGGCGGATGTGGGTGCTCAGGCGGCTCCCAACACTATACAATAAATGACTAATATTCAAAGCTTACAATTTGATCGACTCTCTCCTGTTGCTTCTCAAAGATTCTTCATATCAGTCTTTAGGTCCCCTTAAACTTCCATTCCTTGCCCAATCTCCAGCAACTACTGATCTGCTTCCCCATATGATAGATGGCCTCTTCTGCTAGTTTATGCTGGCAGAGTTCAGAAAACATTACTCTTCAACAATGGTTCTCAACCTACAGGTCGTGACCCCTCTGGGAACCCTCGATCTCCAAAAATATTTACATTACAATTCCTGACTGTAGGAAAATTACAGTTACGAAGTAGCAACAAAGATACTTTTATGACTGTGTGGTGAGCACAACATGAGGAACTGTATTGAACGGCTGCAGCCTTAAGAAGGTTGAGACCTGCTGTTCTACAACATGACATGTTGATATTGAAGAAAACACACGGATCAAGAAAGTCACTTTCATCTTCTCTTCACTGTATAGAACTTGGCTTCTCTCAGATAATCAGGTCCTCAGGATGACCCTAATGAGGGTCGTCAGATCCTCATCCTAAAGGAACCCTCCTTATCTCCTTGTCTAGAGGAAAGAAGCTCCCTGGCCCTGAGAGAAGCAGAGATGTTGAGAAAATCCCAACAGGCTGGAGGCTTCCCTAGATCATCACCACAAGATCATGTCCTCTTTGTCCTATCACAGTTCTGCTTGACTGACTCCTCTGTCAAACTCATCACCATAGCAGGAATAGTTCCCGATTCCTATTACTGGGAAAAATCCCATACAACATAAAAACTAACAAATAGTTTCCAAGGCTTTTCTTCCTGTTAATTTACCTTTTATCTGGGGTGTATTAGCTTTGCAGTGAGAAAAGGATATGACTTCATCTCTTGCAATGTAAAGGCCAAAGTCCATATTATTTTGTCCATATTTTTCATTTAAGATAGTTTGTTTGAGTTTCATTTTGTCATTATATGTGTACATAATAGTTCAATGTTTTTATTGCTGACTATTACTCAGCTATACGGAAGCATCATGATGCATAGCCTTGCTTAATCTCATCACATATTAATGGCATCCAGAAAGGAGAGAAACACTTCAGCCTCAGACCATCAGGAAATGATTTCTTCCAACATCCCAATGGAAGCTGGAATAGTATCTTAAGCCTCAGATAAGTTTGCACATGATTTCTGTCTAGTGAGACACCAAGGAGCAGACTCAGAGAAGCCCTGACCTGTTGGAACTACAAGCTCACTAAGTTGTGTATGTATCCTATGCCAAGCAGGGTTACGGAGTACACCTATGTGGAAGGAGAGGTACACATGTGAGGGAGAAGACTTCTCCAAGATGATGACAAGCTTTCTCAATACCTTCTTGATTCAATGCAACATGGAGTATTCAAAGAATCAAAACAATGGCTAGCATGTAAGGGAGTCAGAGAGGTTGTCACAGCCTGGCATGCAGACATCTTTTAAGAATCACTGCAAACCGATGAAAGTTTGAACATGTGTATAACATGTGTATAGGGTGGAGAAGAGGGTTGGTGACTGACATGATGTCTTCTGTTTGCTTGTGCTTTTGTGTGTTTGTTTTTTAAGACTGTTGCCACTGTAATTTGGAAAGGACAACAATAAATGTGAATGAACGTAGAAATAAACTGGTGTAGCTTTGGGGGAAGAAGTGGAAAGTATACATTTGGGGACTATCAGCAGAAGCTAGAAATGAGCACATCTGAGAAACAGGGCGAGGCTGGGAGGCAATCACCGATATGGAGATGTGAATTGAGTTCCGTGTGCTTACTCAAAGCTGTAAAAGATAAGTCTGTCATGGAACAAAATCCACTGACATGCAGAAGGTAACTGAAGCTGTGGACACAAAGGAAATAATCTCAGGTGTTGGGTTCTTCATCACTTAGTACGGGTAAGACAACCTCGCAAAGGTGGTAAGAGATGGGTCAAGGAAGCCAGGAACCTTTTGAAAGGACAGGCTTGAAGAGGAAGGAATGGGACAAAGTAAAAAGAGGTGCCTGGAAGGAAGCTAAACAACCTGAGCTTTGAAGATGACAGTTGTATTCAGAAGCCTGTAAGAGAGAAGCTTTGCTGAGATGCTGGAGAGGTGGGGATGGAACGGCTGCAGCATAAATGGTGTTTTAAAAAGTTTATAAGAAAGAGGGTGGAGAGCGAAAAGAGGTCAACAGGAGCCTGGAAGCCTTCTGCTTGCTTGTTTAAAAATAAAAAAGGATTTAAATACCAGCGAGGGAGTGAATCATTAAAGCCATTCATTTTTTGCTGTACATTTATTACTGAGTGTGACTATTTGTCATACTATGGAGAAGAGATCTAAAAAAGGAAACACCAAGGTCTTCTAAGACATTGGAACCGTTCCTCTCTTTCATTTTACTTTCCAACACTCTGCCTTAAATGCAAACTACCAATAGCTCCAACGAAAATTCTCCTTCTATAATAAATAGGAAAATACAATGGCCGTTAGGCTGTGCTGTTATAGGTGTTCTTTTGCACAGGTAAAATGATGAGCGAGGCACTAACCCTTTCATAGCATAACCCGGTTTTATTCTTAACAAGGTTTAAACATTTATGATAATTAATTTTGCTCTAAAAGGCAGGATTGTTGATTGCCAGGAGCTCAAAATCCAATGGATGATCAGAGTAGAGAGTTTATTGCACTCTAATGGAAAGAGAGGAAACAGGAAGGTTTCTAGGTCCTGGAGCATTACATCTCAGTTTTATGATAAATCCTTACTCTAAAGCCTGCAAATGTATATGTGGAGAAAGAACCAAGAAACTTCATCCTAAGCATCCTTAAAATCAGACCATATTCATGAATGGAAAAGATGCTAAAGAAGCCTCCACAGCATGTAAATCATGGGGTGGCTGATGAGGAACCTTGTGTATATAGTCAGTACTAACAGCTGAATGAGTATATTGCTCCTGGAGGATACAACCTTCATACTCTCTATTTTCCTCTTGAAATTCCTATTGCCATTCAGGCAGCAGTCAGGAGTTTTCTATAAGCCTCAGCTTCAGTGTTCAGCTGCTATCAACACAGCTGAGTCACTGCTCACTTCCAGTTTCAAAATAATCTTGTGACTTGCAGCAGAACCTACAGCTCTCACATGAATGAACCTGGATATTTTGGGTATCAAAGGAGCAAATTTTACATCGGGGGTGGGGGAATAGATTAAAACCAGCAATTGGATTTGGGAGGGCCCTTTCTACCATGTCAAGTTCCTCTCTCCCCTTCTAGGCAGTCAAGTGGAGACCAAATTGGTTTCTAGATTATTCAATAGCTGTACAGGAGAGCATAAATGGAATGTTTCTTGTGCCTGGGATACAGTGTACCTATTCTGAAAAGCTGCCTGACTTTCAGCATCTAGCACACAATCTGTCAATTATGCAGCACTGGTGTCAGCAAAGTGGGCTGCTTCAGAGTATCTTTGCATAATTTTGCAATCACCACCATCATCTAATTTGATAACACTTTACTCCACCCCACAAAACCAAGCCAACCAAACAAAAATATCAGCCATTTGCACATGTTAATAGTCATTTGCTGGCATTTTAGCCAACTGCCTTGAGCTTCCCTTTTCTATTCTGAACATTCCCTACAAGCAGATGGTGTCACAACTGGCTTTTTCCTTCCTTAGGTTTCATCCATTTCTTAGCATGGAAAAGTTCCTTTCTTGTCTGTATTCCGTGTCTGTATTGTTGTGTGGATAACCATTCCATCAATGGATGGATATGTAGACTGCTTCTACTTTGAGGCTGTTATGAGTATTGCTTCCATGAACATCTGTATACATGTCTTAGTGTAGAGATTTTTTTCATTTTATTTTTACTTATTCCCTTAACTTTCCCCTCCTGATCATCCCATCCCACAATATGTTCCCTTTCCTCCTCCCCTTCTCCTCTAAGCAGGTGGGGACCTCCTTCGGTATTAGGTCTCTTCAAGACTAGGCACTTCTAGAGATATGCTTTATTTCTTTAGATTCATCTATATAGCACACAATAATTTTAAACAGTTACCACTTATGATTATAGCGATCTATAGGCCTGCTTCCATTCCTTTACTCCATATGTAATCTGTCCTTGGCAAATAGCTAGAGTTCTCTACAGAAACAACTAAATAGGCTCTTACCGCATGAAGATATTTGTCACAAGAAATTGGCTCATTTGATTATAGGGCATAAGAAATATGTTCATCTTCTCATTGTAAGCTGGTAATTTGGGAACCAAGTAAACCAATGATACAAACTCCAGTCTTTGGACAACTCACACTAAAGAAGGTAGTAGAACAACAACAAATGGTAAATGACCCCTTTCTTGACGTTTTTGTTCTATTAAGCCCTGAATAGATCAGATGATAGCCGCCACACAGAGGAGGCCACTCTGCTCTTTGGAATCTACAGATTTGAATTCTAACATTATCTGGAACCACACTCACAGATGCACCCTGAATCAATAGTTAGTCTCGGCACCCCAAAGCAGCATGAAATTGACCCATAAAATCCACCATTATGTATGGTTAGGGCAAATTAGAGTTAAAGTGAGATCTATACAAAGCACACAATCTTTGAATTTGTTCTCTTTAGTATAAATCATTGATACATTCCTGAATTTTATTTTGATTTTCCTTGATTTGAACATGTGATCAATATACAAAAACCTATAATAAGGGGATTAGAAATAACCCAATTTATAGCATTGACAAAGCCTGGCATTAATAAATAGTTTAATTTTAAAAGAATGATTCATCCATATCAATTTTAAAATTAATATTACTTTTTATTTTAATTTTTCCATTAATTGATTTATTTATTCACTTTACATCCTGGAAGCTGCTCTCCCCCCAAAGACTCCCCTCACACAGTTCCTCTCCCTACCCCCTTTCTTTTCTCTTCTGAGAGGGTTGAGGCATCTCCTGATTCTCCCCCACCCCCCAAACAGGCAAGTGGATAAAGCTAGAAAATATCATCCTGAGTGAGGTAACCCAGACCTAAAAGGACACGCATGGTGTGCACTCACTGATAAGTGGATATTAGCCCAAAAGTACAAAATACCCATGATACATCCCATAGACCCTAAGAAGTTAAACAAGAAGGAAGGCCCAGGTGAGCATGCTTCAATTCAACTTAGAAGTGGGAACAAAATAATCATGGAAGGTAGAGTGAGGGAGGGACCTGGGTGGAAGAGGGAAAGGGGAGGGAAAAAGGGGGGTAGGATCAGGTATGGGGGAGACAGGAGAGAAACCCAGAGGACCAAGAGAATGAATAGAAATATGCAGCTGCTGGGGGTGGAGGTACAGATAACTGCTAGAGTCTCAGAGACATGGGACAGGTGAGGCTCCCAGCACTCAATATGGGTAACCTAGGCCTAAGAGTTAGATATGGAATTTAGACCCAAGAGTGGGGATATGGAACCTTCAGAGACCTCCTCCAGTAGTTAGACTGGGATCACAGTGGAGGAATGGGGACATCAATTCACTTTCAAATTTTTTGACCCCATATTGTTTCTGTCTAAAAGCAATGTAGGGACAAAAATGGAGCAGAGATGAACAAACGGACAACCAGTGACCATCCCAACTTGGGATCCACCCCATGGGCAGACACCAAACCTTGACACTATTATTGATGCTGTGTTGTGATTGCAAACAGGAGCCTAGAGTGGTGTGTCTGTCCTCTGAGAGGCTCTACCAGCAGCTGACTGAGACAGATATAGAGACTCACAGTCAAGCATTGGACTGAGGTAAGGGACCCCTATGGAAGAGTTAGGGGAAGGACTGAAGGAGCTGAAGAGGATGGCAACCTTACAGCAAGACCAACAGTGTCAGCTAACCTGGACCCCTGGGAGCTCCAGAGACTAAGCCACTAACCAAAGAGAATAGATGGATTGGTCTGAGGTCTCCAGCTCATATGTAGCAGAGGATTGTCTTGTCTGACCTCAATGGGAGAGAATGTGCCTAATCCTGTAGAAACTTGATATACCAGTGATGGGGGATATCAGGGGGTGGGTACTCTCTCAGGGGTGAAGAAGAGGGGTGATGGGAAGAAGAACTCTTTGAGGGGGGACTGGGAGGAGGCAATATTTTGGATGTAAATAAAGAAAATAATTAATAATTTTTAAAAAGGTATTAGATAAATATACTAATAGATGAATTATTAAAATAAATAATCAAATAAACAAAAAAGGAAGGACTCCAGAAGAGAGGGTCATATTATATTGCTTTGAGCAAGTTGTTCAGATTCTGTAAGCCTTGGTGTTATCATTTCTAAAGCAAGACAAATACCATTGTTTGTCATTGTTAACATTAAATGAAGTAATAGTTGTAGAGATTAAGTGTAGAATCTGGTTCTTAATATGAGATCAAGAAGAGAAGTTGCCTTGGAATGAAGAGCACAAGTCACAGTGGGAAAATGTGTTTTGTGAAAGTAGGATTTGGTCACTTGAGATCTCTGATCTTATCCCATAATTTGTAAGAAGTAATTCTTCCTGCTACCTTGAAATGGGAATCTTCAAATAGTCTTTTATTTTAACTAAAAAGGAATTCAGCACATAAGGCAGCTACATGAATGTTGGAAGACAGGGGTAAATGGATCCACTCTTTCTGGGCAAAATAGATGGGAAATGATCACGTCTATCGCTGCTTTCTCAAGTCAACCTAGTAATCTTTAAGATTAGTCTGATTCAGAAAATCACAACCAACTATCTCCAAATGTCCTTTTTTGATTTCTCCATCTATGTGCCTAATAACATCATGTAACTTCTTTCATTTCACAAACAACAAAATGAAGTGTTTTGACTCCCGATGTCTACAAACTGTTAGAGCAATAAGAGATCTTGATCCACCCTGTCAAGTAAAGAACTTCATTTTTGTTGAAGTAATGCACATTTTACATAGATTCTTGCAGCATTTGCTTACAAGTCCTTTCCTTGTTTGAGGCCTGTGGAGACGGGTCACTTAGTCAAGTGCTTCCTTGCAAACATGAAGACCTGAATTCAATCTCCAGAACCCACATTTTTTTTAAAAAGCTGTCCATGGGATGAGTTTATAATCCCATACCTTGGAAGGCAGAGAGGGGAGGACCATTGAAGCTTATTGGCTGCCAGCACAACCAATATGGATAGTTCCAATTTAGTAAGAGAGCCTGTTTCAAAAGCAAGATGGAAACCACCCCAGGAATGACATATGAGGCTGTCCTTTGGCCTTCACTGTACACGGACACATGCATGTATGCATCTCCCATCACACACATCTGCATTAAAATTTAACTCTTTCTGGTAAGAACCATATTTTGCTGCTCCCTCCTTTGAGTAAATGGTACTCATGGTGCATAAGTGGATTCCTGAGCTGACAAAGTTCTTGAGATCTGTCACTTTCTTTTTTTAGCTTAAGAATTAACTGGCAATAGCTTTCATGCAAAAACAAAGAACATTTCTTATTAATAAATATACATCATGCATAGGAAATGTTCTAGAAGTGTACAGAGCATGCTGCTTATGGGGGTTCTAGAGAGCTGAGCTGAGCTGCAGCCTTGGGGACAGCTACAATGGGTTGAAAATGGTAATGGTTTCTATATATATAATTCTAGATTGCTTTTTTATTTTTCAAACAATGACCTGACATTAACTTTGTACTTGAAAACCAAAATGTATGTGCCTTGGGAACCTCATCTGGCTCCTTTCAAGCATTTACTTTGCATTTTAGAATGCATTTTCCCTTTATCTAGGTCATTGCAGCTCTCAGCTTTGCATATAAAACATATTCAAAAAAAGATCTCTCTCAGACTAGATTCCAGAATGTTTTTATTTGCCTCTTTTTTCCCCCTGTACTTATAATTTGAAAAGTTCAGATCCTAGAATACCAAAGCCTAAATAAAAATCAGCAATGGTACTAAATTCTCAATGTATACCATCCATTAATCCCAAATCATGTGCACCTTATCTATGTACCATGTGCAAATAAATGCATTTTGGTAGTATGTATTTAATTGAGTTAGTAAATATTTATAATACTGTTTGCAGAATAGACATCTCAGCATGGGACATACTTTTTATTCATGCTTAGAATAGGAAATGACAGATGCAATCAGTGCTTATTTCACTTGTTATGATTCCCATAATAATAGAGTAAAATAAATAGAATACAAGAACCCTGATTCACTCAGTGTCTTGCATCAGTAAGATTTTTAATTAAAGGGGAAAATACATTGTTTTATTAATTTAATCTTAGTTTTTTCTGCCACACACTCTTAAATCAGCTTCTATGACTGAACTATCATCATTTCAAGTCTAAGTCCTAAATGATGAGGTGAATGATGCTGAAAAATTAAGAGACCAGGAAGATTGTTTCTAACACTGTTAGTTTCTAAGTTTCACTTATAAGATGACCCCAAGACTTCAGAATTTTGGGTAAAATTACATTAGCTTTTGTATCATAATATCATTATAATATCACTGAGAAATCTCTTTTAATTAAAACATTTTAGCTTTACAGTATTGTCTTATAAGTTAAATTACAAATTGGTTAAAAAGAAGAAATATGGTCTGAGGATTGAGGCTACAGCTCAGGAGGGAGAGTATTCATCTAGCGTGCACAATTCCTTGAGTACAATTCTGAGCATTACATAAACTTGGAGGGATGGATAGTTCTGACCTGAGATCCTAATAGTGGGTGTTTGAGACAGAAGTGTCAGGAATAGCCTGATCGATAGGAAACTTTATCTAAAAAAAAAATACAACAACAAAAAATAATAATGCCATCTTTCTAATTTTAGAGACAAAAATCAAAATAGTAGAGAGAAAAATCTATCTAAATTTATTTAAACGTATTTAAAGCAAACAACTACTATCATTTAACTAATTAAACTTAACATATTAAAAGTCTCCCAGCTACTCATTTAATAATGTAACATATTTATCTAGTTATTACTAAGAACATAACAACACAATAGATGTTTTAGAATATATATTGTTTCAAAAGTATTTACTGGACATCTTCTACATGCTAGGCTATTTTCTCAAAACTCACAATATAGTGTTGAATAACACAGACCATTCCAAATCTTTTTGTGTTAGAAACATAGTTTGGTGCTAATGAGCTTCTTTCAAATGAACAAGACTCTGGGTTCAATCTCCAGCACTGTTAGAAAACAAAGCAACCAGAAGAAAAATTGTTCATCAGCTTTATGTCCCAGATACTGCTCTTTTCACTATACTAAAAATGAGTTTGCTGATGATAGTTGTTTGCCAACATTTGACTAATTTTCTAACTGATAAAGACAGAATCTGAACTCTGGACTGAGAAACTCAAGGCCTCAGATATATACACAATGGGATAAGTTTTCCTATCTGTCTACCTGGGACCTGCTGTCAGCAAAGTTTGGAGCAAATTCTCAGCCTAGGCCTTGGACAATGCAGGTGTCTGTCTCTACATGCTTGCCTTTTTCCTTGGCCAGTGATCTTTTAGGCCTTGGTTGTGTAGTTGTCTTAGTAAGGGTTTCTATTCCTGCACAAACATCATGATCAAGAAGCAAGTTTGGGAGGAAAGGGTTTATTCAACTTATACTTCCATGCTGATATTCATCACCAAAGGAAGTCAGGACTGGAACTCAAGCAGGCCAGGGAGCAGGAGCTGATACAGAGGTCATGGAGGGATCTTACTTAACTGGCTTGCTTCTCCCAGCTTGCTCAGCTGGCTTTCTTATAGAGCCCAAGACTACCAGCCCACAGATGGTACCACCCATGAGAGGCCCTCCCCCCTTGATCACTAATTGAGAAAAATGCCTTACAGGTTGCTCTCATGGAGGCATTTTCGCAACTGAAGCTCCTTTCTCCGTGATAACTCCAGCTTGTGTCAAGTTGACACAAAACCAGCCAGTACAGTAGTGGAACCATGGTGTTACCATAATGCTGGTAAGGTGTCTGCCTTGGAACTTACCTTATACCTTGGGGTCAAGATGATAGCTGAGAGTCCTGGGCCAATGCCTAAGTCATGATGTTGTCATTTCCTAATGAAGCATAATGGAGCTATGCCCCTGGGGGGGAAAAAGACAGAAATATCAACCAATAAGATGTTTTATCAATAATAAATGCTATGAGGAAACATGAAACACAGTGGGGGATGTAAAGGAAATAAAATAAAATATTACAATTTTAATAAGCACCTGAAATAAATAGGCAGGCCTCCACAATTTATGGAGTGGGACATCTCAGATCTCTACCTGAAGTCTAAGGCTTTTAAATAAGAATGTCTTAGTGTTTCCAGAACAGCAAGGAGGAGGCTGTGGTTGCTGTGGAGAGAAAGAGAGACTGTAGACAGTCAAATTGAAAGGATTCGGCTTTCTAATTAAAAGAAAAAGCAAGCTTTGAATTGTTTGTTTTGTTTTTGCTTGTTTTTTTCTTTTGGCATGGCAGGATACAACTTGATTTGTGTTTCAGTAGCTTTACTCTTACCTGTTGCTTTTATTTACCTCGACAGAGCAAGGGACAGAGCAGGCATTCTGACTAGAAAATGACCATAGATCAGAGATAATATTGGCTTTGTTTCTTGGTGGACAATTGGGAAAGCGCCCTTCGACATCTGCATTTTTGTGAAGTCCTAAGTTGATAGCTTAAAGTCAAAAGTAAAATTATAGTTTAAGTAGGACTTGGTGTAAAGAAATACCTTCTTCCCTTTCCCAAAGGGATACTGCAGTTATATCACACACCCAATAGGCATCACAATGAAGATCAGAGCTTATCCCTAATTAAGATTTTATATACACCAGTTCCCCAGTAAATGCAAATTTCACAAGAAAATTAGACATGTCATATGTTTAAAATGCTCATGGCAAACATTCATTCCTGAAAATAAAATTGTTTTATACTGTAAGCTGGAGGCGAGTGTACCTTATGTTTGTAATAAAGTTTTTATTTTTTTATGTGTCATTAATATAAATGTGTGTTAGTATAGAAAAATCTTCTGTTTTAAAACTTAGAATTGCACACATTTCAGTATGCTCATTTGTACTTACAAAATTTTAGAACAGTGCTTGCCAACAGCCTGTATGTTTCCCATTAATTGTTTTTTTTTCTTTTTTTGTTACCTTAATAAATCATTTTAGTATGGAGAGAGAGAGAGGAGAGAGGAGAGAGAGAGAGAGAGAGAGAGAGAGAGAGAGAGAGAGAGAGAGAAACTCCATATACACAGATTATGATATCCTTTATGATGTAGTGGAAACAAATCTTTGGGTTGAGTTGGAAAAAGTGGAGTAAATAAAGTAGAGAGCTTGAAGCCAGAGGTGAGCTAGCTGACCCAGCCAAATAGAGGGAGGACGGTGCTCTGGGGAAGGACGGTGCTCTGGGGAAAAGAGCAGAGTGAATGCTGGACATTTCCCTGAAGCCTTCCCCACAAGAGTGCACAAGGCACGGCTGCCTTTATTATGGATAGTTTCACCTTTGTACATATTCCTGCATCTGATGCATTTAACTGTAAAGCTGAATTGTGGGTAAAGATGACTTCACAGAGAACCTCTGCCTATTCCAGGAAGGAGACTGTGCCAGACCACCCCACGAGTTGGCAAGGATTATTATAAAGGCTTTTAAATAATAATTTGAAGTAGAGTTTTGGACTTCTTTTATTATTTTGAGGATAGTATCTCATACAATAACTGCAACTATTAATTTTTACAAAGGGATCCACGATGCATATGGTGGTGAATGTCTGTAATTCCAGAATGCAGGGGCTGAGGAGACAGGATGGATGTTTGAGAGTAGCCTGGACTATACAAAAAGATGCTATCTTACAGAATCACAAGTTAGTTCTTCAAGTACATTAGGTTTCTTTTGCCTTGGAATCCTACTCCAGCACCCTGGCCTTTCATCTCTCTTGAGCTTTATCACATCCCTGCTACCAAGAGGGGAAATACCCTGATAAATTGACCTGCATTATGTTCACTTGGAGTAATACTACTCCAGAAACAAAAATGACTAGGTTTTAAAACTCCTCATATGTAACACTAATCATGCTTAATGAATTCCAGCAGTAAGTTGTCAGAATTATTATTATTACTAATGTGAACAATTTTAGAACATTTAATTAAATTCTGATTGATACACAATGATCAATAAACAGAGGCAGCCTTTATTGTTTAGATTAGAAGCAACATTACTGCATCAGCAGCAGCATTATTTATTGGTGATAAGAAAGTTACAGCTGAAGAAGTTAGTTTAATAGTAAAAGTCTTTACCTAGAATGGATGAGGCTCTGAGTTCAAGGTCCAACAACACACAATAATAACCATATTAATAATATTGCACATGTAATCTCAAAATCTTAAGTGGCTGAAGCGGGAGGATCAGCACCTGTCTGAAGAGAGCCTGCTTTGTGTAGCTATTTCCAGTCTATTTGGAATTGTAGAGCAATTCCAGTGTCTACAAAGAAAGAAAGACAAAATAAAATCACAGTAGGGAGGAGCTGTTGAGAAGATGGTGTGGTGGTAAGAGTGTGCATTGTTCTTTGAAAAGATCCCACTTTGGTTCCCAGCACATCTGAGGCTCAGAAACACATGTGACTATTTCTGCTCCAGGGAATCCGATGCCTCCCACCACTGTGGACATCAGCATTTATGTGCATGTGCACATGTACTTACACAGGCATGTCCACACTCATGTGTATATAATTAAAAATTATACAATTTGAACATAAAAATAGAATAGGAGGTACACAAAAGACATCAATAAATAGATTAAAACACCATTATGTTCAAGTGTGACTAGATTTTACCCATATGACTGAAAAAAATCAAAACATCATTTTTGTTCTTATTCTTCCCTTGGTACAAATATAGACGGAAGAGGGTACTCAGTGGCAGAAGTTGGTGTATTAAAATTTTTCCTCAGAATATTGTAAGAAGCAAGGCGGAGGAGAGAGCATCTTTCCTCAGAACATGAAGAAAATAGTTGTATCTGCCTGAATCTCCTATGACACGGAAGAAGTGACTGATGGGAAAGGGCTTAGTTTTGGGGTAATAGAAACACAATCAGAACTGAAAAGAACCTGAAAGGCTGAAGCTTGCCAAGAAGAAAATGTTCTCAATAAATAGTCACCAAATTACAAAAGAGTTTGCTAAGTAAAGTGAAACATGGAGTTGGAAATTCGCTAAGGGATTTATTAAATGGTAAAAATCTAATTTAAATTGTGTGACTCTGTGAGTTTCATTCAGCACTGGATTGTTTTAGTGTCCTGAGAAATAGTGTAGACAATAAATGCGAACCTTATTCTCAACACACACACACACACTCACACTCACACTCACACACATATATATTTTAATTTGACAAAATTGGTAACTTCTTTTAATCATTGGTATAGAATTATACAGATCTGTTTCACATATATTTGTATTTAATATATAAGGAGCAGATAATTAGAATTCCTCAAATTATTTTAAATTCAAAGGCTCTGCTAACCAAATAGAAATCTTCTTCCATTAAGTTCCCTTGAATGAGCAGATCTTGTGCCTGCAGATTATCATTTGTCTATCCAGAGACAAGATAAACAAAAGGAATGATAACCACACGCAAATGTGTTTTACTGGCTATCAGATAAGTTTGTTAGCACCTACATGGATTGAAGTTCTCTGAAGAAA
This sequence comes from Rhynchomys soricoides, assembly GCA_019843965.1. NCBI lineage: Eukaryota > Metazoa > Chordata > Mammalia > Rodentia > Muridae > Rhynchomys > Rhynchomys soricoides. Next base: position 32,761,962 of record JADRCH010000005.1, on the reverse strand, counting down.
CATACACATTAAAAGTCCTACATACTAGTTGAATGACTAGAATTCAATATTGTTGAGACATAATTCTGCAGGTTGAGAGCTATCTTGGGCTATTGTTAGTCCTTTAATAGTCATCTATTAGAAGTCTCTGTTTGTGACTTAGCATCTTTATGACCATTTGGTAAATCATTTAAATGTATTTTTAACTTACTAGCAGTTTTCACCAGCCTTAATATAAAGAAGAGGATCGCACATAAAACTTAGGGAAGGTTTTCCTACTTTGCTCTTGCCTACCTCAATGGTGTCCCCACCAGCATATTGGTAAGCATGTTGACTTTTGCTTGCCTTTGTTCTGTGCCTGTAACATTTATACACCTTCTTCTACTGTGAAAAAGTTCAATAGAGTAAGGAGAATCTATGTTCCTAAACCAAGGTGACTTATATTTGGCTCAGGATAAGTTATTTCTTAATCCCTGCATGTAAGAGCTGTCTTTTATGTCAACACCTCATAAAGAGGGAGTCGGGAGAGAGAGGCACACTGTAGGGAATATCTGGAATTAGGGCCTGCCTGTAGAGACCTGACCCAGATGGATTACCAGACAGACAAGAAAGTTCATATATTTTGAGAAAAAATCTCAAATGCTTCAGAATTGGGGGAAACAAACAAACAACAACAGAAACCCACCATGAACTGGTGATCTTGTAAATTTTATAATTTTTTAAATTGCTTGACATTACCTTAGAAACTTTGGATACCATGTGATTCACCATACTGAACTTAGCATTAAATATGAATGGCATTCACACTGTCTGTCTAAATCATATGTGTGTGAGAAAGTATCTCAATATCCATTTCACTATACACACAAAAGTAGTATGAGGTATGTTTGTGTGTGTGATGAAATATGAGAATGTAAACACTTGGGAAAAAGAGAATACAAGCAGGCCAATAAATAGATGTGGATAAAATGGTTTATATTAATAGTTGCCAAGCAACTACCGGGTAAAAGGTCAGGAGGAACCATTTTTTATACACTAGAAAGATAGAATTAAAAACAAACAAAAATCTTTATAGCCCTAAAACATCATGAAGGTTTTCATGTGAATATATTACCAGTAGAGAGAGGTATGAAATGACTTGTCATTTTAGAGAGCCTTTGTGAAGAGTATATTAAGTTAAATATACATCTGTCCCTTGACCCAAACATATGTACTTCTACTCACCCACTAAACAGAACTGGAAACAAATATTCACACAAAAATATGTATAAGCATATTTATTGGTGCCCTGTTCACAATAACCCTCGAGAAGAATTCTGAGCGCTTGTGAGAAAACTTCAAGACAACAAGAGTCTTGTGATTGTTTCTTCAAAACATGGAATTGTTCTTGGATTATATTTTCATGCTCCTCCCAGGTATAGCGGATAGAAGTGAATTTACTTCAGATTGTTCATTACAGCTGGCTATTGTTACTTGTTTATATGACTCTATGGAAAAGCATAGTTTTGCAGTGTGAGGCTTCTCTGCCACATGTGACTTGCTCTTAGGATTGTACACTTTACTCATGTAACTACTCAGAGTATAAATTGGATGATGCTCTGAATAAAGTTGGTTATTATATGAGACTTTAGTCTGCCTCCTTTTTCAGCTTCCATTCTCTCAGGACCTACAGATTCTACTGGTAAACAGTACACACACACACACACACACACACACACACACACACAGGCACACTCGCTCACTCACACACACACACGCATGCACACACGCACTCACTCACACACACACGCACACACACACGCACACACTCACTCACACACGCACTCACTCACACACACACACACGCACACAGGCACACACACACACACATGCACACACGCACTCACTCACACACACACGCGCACACACGCACTCACTCACACACACGCACACACACACGCACACACTCACTCACACATACACACATGCATACACTCACACACACATACACGCACACACTCACTCACACACACATACACACACGCACACACTCACACACACATACACGCACACACTCACTCACTCACACACACACGCACACACGCACTCACTCACACACTCTCTGATTCTGTTTCAACTTCCGTCAAATGCGTGATAATATATAATAGAAATTGCCCGAGTTAGGACAGGGGTGAGAATAAGGTGGATTTAACTGAACTGGTTCAAAGAATTTCCTGAAATGCTAGCTATGTTTTCTAGCTAGGTGATGGTTTCATGGGGTATAGAATTATTAAAATCTTAGCATCATGGGAAGGGGTGACCATGAGGAATCCAATGGGTGGGATGTAAATTGAATAAGTAAAAAAATAGTTTAAAATCTTACAATCTACTCACTGCCACACATTAATTTTGCTTCAAGTATTGAATATTGAAGGCTGCTTGTCTCTAATTCCAGTACTTTGGAAGCTGTGATGGAGAATCATGAGTCAGAGGCCAGCCTGGGCTATGTAGTAAAACCATATCTTATAAAAAGTTCTATATCAAAAAGAAATTATTCTTTTTCTAAGATTTATTTATTTGTTTTATGTATTTGAGTACACTATCTCTCTCTTCAAACACACCAAAAGAGGGCCTTGTATCCCATTACAGATGATTATGAGCCACCATGTGGTTGCTGGGAATTAAACTCATGAGTCAGTGCTCTTAACCTCTAAGCCACCTCTTTAGCCCCAAAGATATAATTCTTTTTTTTTCATTTGTGTGTGTGTGTGTGTGTGTGTGTGTGTGCATTATATGTATGTGTGTATACCTGTGAGTAAATATGTCACAGCATTCATGGGAAGTCAGAGGACAACTTTTTGGACATGGTTCTCTCTTTCCTGGTGATTGAAGTCAGTGTGCTGGACTTTGAGGAAACATCTTTCTCTGGTGAGCCATCTTGCTGGCCCAAGAAGCAATAATTCTTAAGTGGGTTTTCATATATAGAGTTCATAGTTTATAATAAGCACTCTGATTAAAACCATGGAATGTATAGGCCTAGTAAATGACATAAGCGATATTTGAACCAAGACCTGATGTAAAAAAACAAAAAACATACTTTTCTTAAAACATCACTCTTTCATAGTCACTAAATAGCTGTGACAGTCCATTAAGACTAAGTGAATGGAGATTGGAATTTATGGGTGAAAAAATGGAGCTATTGACTATGCAATTCAAAAGACCAGGAGCTTGTGTCTAAAGTTTTATTTGTAAGTATTTATTTGCTTTAGAGGGAAGCACAAAAAGGGGTTGTGAGTTCAACACCAAACCCACACAATGTCTGTTACCTAAATTATCTCAATGCTCTTTTAAGAAGCCAAGTTGTCTGATTTGTGTGCCTATTGAGGTAAGTTATTTTATAATTCTTTTGATAGCATTACAAACATCATTAGTGTTTAGACCAGTAGGTTAAAAGGGACATTCTTTTCAAAACGGAATTCTTTATTCTATTGTCACCTGCTAAAATAAGTATTCAGTAAAAGAAAGCAATAATAACTTCTTGACCTTTTGGCTAAGATCAAGTGTAGAAAGCAGTAGAAAACCAGAGAATAAATATACTTTGTGAAAGGACAGCCTAACTAGTCTTGTAGCAAATGATATGCACATATAAGTGCCCAAAGAATATATTTCTATAAATAAGATCCTATACTTTAAGAAAATACATTATAATGACTTTCCCTTGACTTTTATTAGAGTGCACAATTCTAAGGATATTTATTTCTTTTAGAATTTGATATTTATGCCCACTATGAATTGCAAATACCTTTTAAAAGAAGTAAATCAGTAAGTTTCATCAATAAAAATGTGGGTTTGTCTATAAGAAAGTAGAAAATAGATAGCTAGCATATTAGTTAAGACAGAACAGGTCACACATGATAAAGTTTGTCTTGTAATTTCCAAAATTTTATACAGCAAAATTTATTTCTCAGTCAAATTATTTGAAGCTTGTTGGGGAGTCTCCAGACAGCTTTTATCCCAATGAGACTGGGGATCTGTATGGATTGTATCTGACAGCTCTGCTCTCTGAGAAGGGGCTGATGTCTGATTATACGAAGATATGCATCACCTCCACTCTCACACTTCCCTATTGGAATTTGTTCTTGGTGTTCATCACACTGTATAGGAAACTGAAAAGTATCTTTCTCAGGAACCTAGGCACAGGAAATAATATAACACAGAGATACAGAGATACATTTAATAGGGTAATTGTCACAGTAGTTAGAAGGACACTGAAAGAGAGTCTAGAAAGGTACTGGAGTGAACTTAGCTAATTTCAAGAAACAACTAGAATTTCCCACAGTTTAAAACTTGAAAAAAAACAGCTAATTCATCCCATATGAATGCTCTCCCAATTGGTCCTTTGTTAGCCTCACAGGTTTTAGATTGTCCTTCTGTTGGGTCCACCTTGTTAACTCTCAAACTTTGTCATCCAGAAAGGTCTGAATGCTTTTTCTAAGGGACAACAGAGTTCCCACCAGGAATGTGACAGAGCACAGTTCACTGTTCTTCATATTTCTAAAATTTTAGTAGGGTTATATGCTATTTATCTCTCACAGTAAATTGGGTTTAGGAAAGTGCTACTGATTTATGTTATGTAAAACAAAAATACAAAACTTTTCGGATTTTGTACACTGTGTAAATCTCATATTGACACAAAATCTTTGGAGCATGAAAATGGATTTCCAGGAGAATAAGATGTATAGGAAAGGTGAAATCCATGAATGAATAACCCTGGCTGGCATCCCTTTTCTTTAAACCTTCTTTATGGGAAGGAAAATTTCAAGTCTTCTCATAATTTACAATTTGAGAAAAATGTACTGCTAAGTACTAAAGATACAGAGAAGGCAATTTCATTTTCATTTGAAAACCATCTTAATGGAAATCAAACTTCAAACTCCTTAACACTAAAATCCAAAAAGAAATCAACAAACATACCGATGCAAAAGAAACAGAAACACAATATATATTGGACATATGGGATTAGCAAAGACAGTTCTGAGAGGTAAGTTTATAGTAATAAAATCCCACATTGAGAGAGAAAATGATACCCGAAATAAGCTCATAATAAAACTAAAGAGTAAGAAACATATTTAAAAAATCCAACATCTTAGAACATAAGCCATTGGTGTTCTGTTCAGGAACTTTTCCCCTGTGCCCATGTGTTTGAGACTTTTCCCTACTTTCTCTTCTATTAGATTTAGTGTATCTGGTTTTATGTGGAGGTCCTTGATCCACTTGGACTTGAGCTTTGTACAGGGAGATAGGAATGGATCAATTTGCATTCTTCTGCATGTTGACCGCCAGTTGAACCAGCACCATTTGTTGAAAATGCTGTCTTTTTTCCACTGGATGGTTTTAGCTCCTTTGTCAAAGATCAAGTGACTGCAGGTGTGTGGGTTCATTTCTGGGTCTTCAATTCTATTCCGTTGATCTACCTGTCTGTCACTGTATCAATACCATGCAGTTTTTCTCACTACTGCTCTGTAGTACAGCTTGAGGTCAGGGATGCTGATTCCCCAAGAAGTTCTTTTATTGTTGAGAACAGTTTTACTATCCTGGGTTTTTTGTCATTCCAAATGATTTTTAGAATTGCTCTTTCTAAGTATATGAAGAATGCTCTAAGATCAAGAATCGACAAATGGGACCTCATGAAATTGCAAAGCTTCTGTAAGGTAAAGGACACTGTCAATAGGACAAAATGGCAACCAACAGATTGGGAAAAGATCTTTACCAATCCTACATCTGATAAAGAGTTAATATCCAATATATACAAAGAACTCAAGAAGTTAGACTCCAGAGAACCAAATAACGGTATCAAAAATAGAGCTAAACAGAGAATTATCAACTGAGGAAACTCGAAGGGCTGAGAAGCACCTAAAGAAATGTTCAACATCCTTAGTCATCAGCGAAATGCAAACCTGAGATTCCACCTCAAACCAATCAGAATGGCTAAGATCAAAAACTCATGTGACAGCAGATGCTGGTGAGGATGTAGAGAAAGAGGAATCATCCTCCATTGCTGGTGGGATTGTAAGCTGGTACAACCACTCTAGAAAAAGGTTTTGTGGACCCTCAGAAAATATCCAATATTAGCAGAAAGGAGGGAAAAATAAAGATCTCAGCAGATAAGTCAAACAGCATCTATATAAATAATAGTAATAATAATAAACTTCCGTGAAAGAAGATGGTCACTGAAGAGGTAAGATGGGTAAACTTTCAGCTAGATTAATAAAACATATATCCAAAATAAAATTATACCTGAAAGAAGCATTACAACTTACACTATTGAAATATGAATTACTATAGGAGATGATTATAGTTATAAAGCATCTAATTACAAAACCCAAAAGACATGAATATATTTTTAGAAATGCATAATCTATGAAGATGGAATAAGCCAATACCAAATACAAAGATTGAATCAACTATTGAAAACCTGCCAGCCACTCTGGCCTTGGGAGCAGGTAGGCGAACTACATATCTTTACCTCTTCCTCCTCCCCCCTAAGATCAAAACCCCAGTGTCACGCTAGCTCTATAGCAGACTATTTGCTGCAGCCTTCCATTCTTCTCTGTCCTAGTCTTCACCTGAATATGCAGAACTCTTCAATCTTCCTTCCAATTCATCCAGTTATCATAGACCTACTCTAGCGGGCATCCCCTGGGAATCCACCAGGCAAGCCTGCTAAGGAAGCAAGTAGGCCAGCAAAACATGTGGGCAAGCTTAAGACCTTATTCTCCCTCCTCTCCTCCACATCCAATGTCCTGCTCTCCCCATGTCCTTCTTATTGTTGCCTTACACACGTTTCTCTTATTCCCAGAGGACTAAGCAGAGTCTGGTGGAATAGCCTCCTTTCCTCCCACTTTGTGGACCCCTTCATCACCCTCACTGAGGTTTTTCTCATTCCTAAGTGTTAGCCCCCAATACCAGAAACATATTCTACTAAGAACTCCCAGTGGCCATACCAGGCAGGAAACCAGAAAAATTAGGCACCACACAGGCATCACATCCTTCTAAGAACCACAGAGAGTAACAAAAATCAAAATCAAGAAACAAAACACCCACCCAACAAAGACAAGATTGAACCCACACACTATGGTCACTTGATCTTCGACAAAGGAGCTAAAACCATAGAGTAGAAAAAAAGACAGCATCTTCAACAAATGGTGCTGGTTCAACTGGTGGTCTACATGTAGAAGATTGTGAATTGATCCACTCCTATCCCCCTGTACAAAGCTCAAGTCCAAGTGGGTCAAGGACCTTCACATAAAACCAGATATACTGAATCTAATAGAAGAGAAAGTGGGGAAGAGTCTCAAGCACTTGGGCACAGGGGAAATGTTCTTGAACAGAACACCAATGGCTTGTGCTCTAAGATTAAGAATTGACAGATGGGACCTCATAAAATTACAAAGCTTCTGTAAGGCAAAGGACACTGTAAATAGGACAAAACGGCAACCTACAGATTGGGAAAAGATCTTTACCAATCCTATGTCCGATAGAGGGCTAATATCCAATGTATACAAAGAATTTTGTAGACTCCAAAGATCCAAATAACCCTATCAAAAAATGGGGAAGAGAGCTAAACAGAGAATTCTCAACTGAGGAAACTCAAATGGCTGAGAAGCACCTAAAGAAATGTTCACCATCCTTAGTCATCAGGGAAATGCAAATCAAAACAACCCTGAGATTTCACCTCACACCAGTCAGAATGGCTAACATCAAAAGCTCAGGTGACAGCAGATGTTGGTGAGGATGTGGAGAAAGAGGAACACTCCTCCATTGCTGGTGGGAATGCAAGTTGATACAACCTATCTGGAAATCAGTTTGGCGGACCCTCAGAAAAACGAACATAATACTGAGGACCCAGCTATTCCACTCCTGGGCATATACCCAGAAGATGTTCCAACATCTAATAAGGACACATGCTCCACTATGTTCATAGCAGCCATATTTACAATAGCCAGAAGCTGGAAACAACCCAGATGTCCCTCCACAGAGGAATGGATACAGAAAGTGTGGTACATTTACACAATGGAATAATACCCAGCTATTAAAAACAATGACTTCATGAAATTCGCAGGCAAATGGATGGAACTTGAAAATATCATCCTGAGCGAGGTAACGCAGTCACAAATGAATGAACATGGTATGTACTCACTGTTAAGTGGTTATTAGCCCAAAAGTTTGAAATACCCAAGAGTTACTTCACAGCAACAGTAGGGTGGAGTGTGAGGTCCCAGATGGAGGACTTGGAGAAAGGACTGAAGGAGCGGAGGGAGTGTGCAGCCCCAGGGAGGCAGCAACAGTGGCAACTGGCCTGACCCCCTGATACTCCAGGAGACTGATCCACCAACCAAAGAATACACACGGAGGGACCCATGGTGTTGGCCACAAATGCAGGAGAGGAGGGTCTTGTTATCCATCTGGGGGAGGAGAGGCCCTTGGGCCTGAGGGTGTTAGATCCCCCAGTATAGGAAAATGACAAGGAGGGAAGCCGAGAGTGGATGGGTGGGTGGGGAAACACCCCCATAGTGACAGGGGGAGGGGGAGGAAGTGAGGAAGTTCCAAAGGGGAGATCTGGAAAGGGGGAAACATTTGAAATGTAAATAAAGTATGAAAAAAAATAAAAATAAAATAATAATAATAATAAAAAGATTGTCAGCACCTAGAATTACGTCTCAACCCCTGATGCTTAGACACCCAAATGGAAACCTAATCAAAGGCCAAGACAATGTATCTCCACTGGAGCCCAGCATCCCTACCACAGTAAGCACCGAGTAGTGCAGCACAACCAAAGCACAAGAAAAAGACCTTAAAATAGCCATTATGGATATTTCAAGGTCCTTAAAGAAGAAACAAATAAATCAATTAGATAAATCTATACGAAGACACAAGCAAACTGGGGAAGGGAATATAAAATAGTTCAGTACCTGAAGGTTGAAATAAAGAAAACATAAACTGAGGAAGATCTGGAAATAAAAAGTTACAGAACTCAAAGAGAAACAAGCCTCACTAATAGAACACGAGAAATAGAAGAAAGAATCTTAGGCATTGAAGACACAATGGAAGAAATGGCTATCTCATTCAAAGAAAGTGCTAAAGCTACAAAAAAATATATATATTCCTGCCACAAAATATCCAGGAAATCAAGGACACCATAAAAAGACCAAATCTAAGACTAATAGGAATAGAAGAAGGAAAAGAAATAAAAATCAAAGTCACAGAAGTTCTTTTCAACAAAATCATAAAAGAAAATTTCCCAAACCTAAAGAAGAAGATATCAAGGTACAAGAAATATATAGAAATAGACTAGACCAGAAAAGAAAGTCATCTCAAGACAGAATAATCAAAACTCTGTATATACAGAAGAAAAACATAAAACTGCTGCAAAAGGAAAAGACCAAGAAGCATATAAAGGCAGACCTATTACAATAACACATACTTCTCGTGGAGATTCTGAAAGCTATTAGGGCTTGGACAGATGTTCTAAAGACTCCAAATGACCACATATGCCAGCCCAGATTACTATACTCAGCAAATCCATCTCTTAAAATAGATGGAGAAAACAAGACGACCCATGAAAAAGTCAAAATTAAGCAGCATCTATTTATAAATCCAGCCCTAGAGAAGATCCTACTGGGAAAGCTACAGCCTGAATAGGTTAACCACACCCATGGAAACACGGAAATGAAAAAATCCTATACCAACAAATCAAAAGAGGGCAACACACACACACAAACCACACACACACAAACACACACACACACACACACGGCAGCAAAATAATATAAATCAATAAGCACTGCTCATTGATATCTGTCAATATCAATGGTATCAATCCCCTAATAAAAAGATACAGACTATCAGAATGGATTCTAAAACAGCCTGCTCATCTGCTGCATCCAAGAAACACACTTACATTAAGAATAGACCTCAACTCCAGGTAAGAGGGTGGAAAAGATATTCCAAGAATAGAAACCTAGAAACTAAGCCAGTGTAGGCATTTTAATATCTGACAAAATAGATTTCAAACTCAAAAGTAAGAGAATGAAATGAATACTAATCAAAGGAAGAATCCAATAAGTGTACATTGCAATTCCTTTTTTAATGTTTTAAAATGATTTATTTGTTTAATGTGTATGAGTACACTATCACTGTCTTCAGATATAACAGAAAAGAGCCTCAGATCCCGTTGCAAATGGTTGTGAGCCACCATGTAATTGCTGAGAATTGACCTCAAGACCTCTGGAAGAGTAGCCAGTGCTCTTAACTGCTTAGCCATCTCTCCAGCAGACATTGTGATTCCTATTATCTATGCACCAAACAAATAGGTAGCCAAGTTTATAAAAGCAACACAACTTTAGCTCAAATCATGTGTTGACCATCATCACACACTAATAGTGGGAAACTTTAGTACCCTACTCTCACCAATAGATAAATCATCCAAACAAAAATTAAACAGAGAAACGCTGGCGTTAACTGACATTGTAGACCAAATGGATCTAACAGATATTTATAGAATATTTCACTTAAACACAAAACAATATACATTCTTCTCAACACCTCATGAAACTTTCTGCAAAACTGACCATACACTCAGACACAGAGCATGTCTGAACAGATACAAGAAAATTAAAATTACACTTTGCATTCTATCCGACCACCAAAAATTAAAGCAGGATATGAACAACAACAGAAACCTTACAACTCACAGAAAAGAAACAACTCACTACTGAATGAAATATGGGTTATCAAACATTAAGAAAGAAATTGAAGACTTTTTAGAATTAAATGAAAATGAATATACAACATAAGCAAACTTACAGAACACATTAGGTGGTTCTAAAAGGCAAGTTGATAGTACTGCTTTCTACACAGAAATTGGAAAGATCTCATGCTAGCAACTTAATGCATACCTGAAGACTCTAGAACAAAAAGAAGAAATCACACCTGGAAGGAGTAGAATAGACTGCAAGAAATAATCAAACTCAAGGCTGAAATCAGTAAAATAGAAATAAAAAATATTACAAAGAATTGATGATACAAAGAATTTATCCTTTGAGAAAATTTGTAAGGTTGACAAAGCCTTAGATAAATTAAAAGGTAGAGTGAAAAAGATACAAATTAATAAAATTAAAGTTGAAAGGGAGCTCATAACAACAGAGACACAGGAAATATATATATATATATATATATATATATATATATATATATATATCACTTACCAAAGTTAAATCTAGATGACAATAGCAACTAGAAATTTAAGCAGACCTAGAATCCCTAGTAAAATAGAAGCAGTCATTTTAAAAAAACATCTCTCAACAAAAAGAGCACAAGGCCAGATGGTGTTAGTGTAGAGTTTTATCGAAGAAGAAATAATGTCAATACTCCTCAAATTATTTCACAAAATGGAAACAGAAGGAACATTGCTCAATTTGTTTTACAAGGTCACAGTGTTCCCGAAAACTAAACCACATAAAGCCCCATCAAAGAAAGAGAATTATGATTATAGGTGTAAAAATTCCTATCTGAAAGAACAGCAGGGACAAAAATGGAGAAAAGCCTAAGGGAAACAAGGTCCAGCGACAGGCCCAATTTGGGAGCTGGCTCAAGGGGAAACCCCAAGGCCTGACACTATTACTGATGGTATGGTGTGCTTACAAACAGGAGCCTAGCATGACTGCCCTCTGAAAGGCTAACACGCAGCTGAAAGAGTCAGATGCAGATATTTACACCCAACCAATGAACAGAAACCATTGACCCTTGTAGTTGAGCTGGGGGAAAGCTGAAGAAACTGAGGAGGATGGTGATCCCATAGAAGACCAGCGTCTCAACTAACCCAGACCCTCAATATCGCTCAGACACTGAGCCACCAACCAGGCAGCATACACCAGCTGATATGAGGCTTCCAACACATCTACAGTAAAAGACTACCTGGTATGGACTCAGTGAGAGAAGATACACCTAACCCTCAAGAGACTTGAGTCCCCAGGGAGTGGGGAGCTCTTGTGGGGTATGGGTGGGAGGGGATATCCTCTTGGAGATGGGTTCAAGGCTCTCTCCCACTTTCTCTTCTATCAGATTGAGTATATCTGGTTTTATATTGAAGTCCTTAATCCACTTGGACTTGAGCTTTGTGCAAAGTGACAAATATGGATATATTTTCATTTTTCTATGTACAGACTGCCAGTTAGACCCATACCATTTATTGACGATGCTTTCTTTATTCCATTGTATATTTTTGGCTTCTTTGTCAAAGATAAAATAACACTAAAACACTGTCAGAATTATTCAGTATGAAAAACTGCATGACACTAATCTAAGCCATGAATTTATTTTGGAAAGATTTCAGAAGCACTCCATGAAAAGTTAAAGCAGATGCATAAGTTTATATCAAACATATAAGATTAAATCAAACCTCACATCTTTTGCAGAGAAATGGAAACAACTAACACAGTGAAGGGAAGACCTACAGACATATTTTCTATATAATAGGAAATACTTTCCAACTAATGCCTAAGAACTGGATAGTGTACAAAACGCACAAGGAATTCAAACAACTCAATAGCCAAGCCAGAAATTAACCAATTAAGACTAGACAAAAGACCTGTACAGTCATACCTTAAAATTAGACTTATAAATGACCAGCATGTGTATCCTGGCTCCTCGGGCTCAAACAGACTATGTTAGCTCATCAATATTGAATATGCTAATTAAAGAGGTGAATATTTGTAAAAAGTAGAAAAATATTCGATCAATATGGAAAGAAAAGCAGGTAAAGAAGTCCAGTGACCCTAAGTCAAATTTCCAGATACTGACATGAACTTGAGGTTTCAGCAGAGAAAAAAGTAGGACAAGAGGCAAGTGTCTACACGGGCAAGCATTGTGGATGAAGGTGGGTCCCTCATGATTGTCTCAGCTCCAGCCCTGCAAGGTGGTATAAGGGAGCCCTTATTTTTTGATTGGTCAAGGTGTACCTTGGAGATTGATAACTGCTGGTCTAGCATGAAGCTGCTCCATCATAGATAAATACTTTCATGTCATGTATGTGTGTGGTTATCCTGCAAGGTTCTGAGGTTCTGGGAATGCAAGGTGACTCAAGAGGAAAAGTTAAAGACAATTATTTCTCTCTGTGCCTTTGGGTAAAGGAAAAGGGACAGACTGATTCAGAATGAAGCAGAGCTGACAGGCTCTCATCTGCTTTCCGTTACAATGGGAGCCCAAATAAGGAGTCAGACTTTGAGCAAAAGCAGTTCCTGTTTCAAATGTCACATCACCTCTGGTTGAATGACTATTGTCAAAAGGACAGAGGAACAATGTTGGTGAGGAGGTGGAAGAAAGCAAACACTTGAAAATGATGCTTTAAAATATACATTAGTTCAGCCGTTATGGGAATAGACCTCCAAAACCTCATGGTAGAATTTCTACATGATCTAGCCATTTTACTTTGGGGTCTTATATTTAAGAAATTATCTATACTCCCATATTCATGGCAGCAGTATCCACAGTAGTTGAGATTCAAAGTCAACCTACATTTCACTGATGTGTGACTGAGTAAAGAAAATATGCTATATATGTAAGGAGAATGATATTCTACCTTAAATTATAAAAACAAAAGGCTGTCATTTTCAGGAGGACAAACTGGAGAACATGAAGCTAAGTGAAAAAGCAAGAGAAAAGAAAAACAACCATTGTATGATCTCAGTACACAGAATCTGAAACAAACCAGAGCCACAGAAGTGAAGCTGAATGAGGGTGGGAAGGTCAATCTCAAGGGAACTTGGAACTCTGAGTCAAAGGGCACAAATTTTCAGTTAGGATGACTAAGCCCAGGACATCTGGTACAGCATTGTAACTGTATTTAATACTACTGTGCTATGTACTTGAACATTGTTGAAAATGGACTGTAGGTAATGTGTTAGCATGTTTGATTCAATCATTTTTCTATGTATGTTATGTCAAAACATCATACATATAACACAGTATATATAATTTTTACTTGTCAACTGCATGTTAACATAAAATCAATATAATTTAGAAAGAAAGTATCTGTTTCTTTAAGAAAATAAAAACTAATCTCAATAAGCTAAGGTGTTTTATCACTAAAGAGGAAGGTTTAAAGGCCTACTCCATGAGAAGGGACCCATACCAGATACTGCTTGGATAACCAAGGACCGTAGACTAGATGACTTAGATATCTATAATAAAATCAAACATTACTGGTCTAAGAAACAGTATTAATAAAATTATGCCTAATGATATTCTGCTATACTCAGTGCCTTGCTCAGTTATCATTAGAGAGGCTTTCTTCTGCAGCAGGTAAGAACAGATGCACAGACGTACAGCCAGACAATACACACACACAGAGAGAGAGAGAGAGAGAGAGAGAGAGAGAGAGAGAGAGAGAGATGAAAGGATGCACAGAGGTAGATCGATAGATAGATAGATAGATAGTTAGAGACAGAGAGGAGTTCATTGAACACACAGCTCTAAATGAAATGTTTCCATCAAATCCTCCCCTTAGAGAGCAGGGAATCCCAAGGGCCAGGCAGTAGAAAGACTGTAAGAGCCAGAGGGAATGGAGAACACCAGTAGAATAATGCCCTCTGAATTAACTGAGCAAGGTTCATATTAATTCAGAGAACTGAAGCAGCAAGCACAGGACTTACACAGGTCTGCACCAGGTCCTCTGTATGTATTGTAGCTTTCTGCTTAGTATTTATATGGGATGCCTGAGTGTATGGACGAATGGGTCTCCTATTTCTATGCTTGTACTTAGGTCACTTACCTCTCTGTTGGGTTGTCTAGTCCCAATGTAATGGGTTTTGGTTCATCTTATTGTATTTTATTAGTCATGTTTGGCTGTTATCCCTTAGAAGCCTATACCTTTCTAATATGAGACAGAATGGAGTCGATTCAGAAGAGAGTTGGGAAAAACCAGGGAGGAGTAAGAAACGGAGAAACTGTAGTCAGCATATATTGTATGAGTTAAGAATTTATTCCCAATAAAAAGAGAGAGAGAGAGAGAGAGAGAGAGAGAGAGAGAGAGAGAAAGATTTAAGTAACATTAATTAATGTTAAGGTATAGAATTACTCTTATCAGAATAAAGAAATTAAACATTTCTTATTAGAAATCAACTTTAAAAGACTCTATTACTCTGTATATACAATAATAAAACAGACTTCTTACTGACTGAGAATTGATTGGCATTAACTCAGCTCAGTAATATCTTTGCAATAGTTATTTCGGTTACTTGTACAAATATCAAAATGTTAAACAAATATTTCACAAACTCCTTGAAGATGTTAAGATAAGTGATTTTTCATTAGCATGTTTTGGATGTGGTAAATGTAACAAAAACACTGGATGATTCCTATTATTGAAGGAGTTAATTGACATGTGCTAAATAATTTTTATAAAACGATTATATCAGCTACAGCCTTGTATTTTGTTGGGTGTATTATGAATTCAGCAATATTGATGTTTCTGAACTAAATTTGTTTAGTTAAACCAATATTAAATTTATTAAGGGTTAACGAAATAGCTTTGAAACAAAAAGGGACAAAATTAGTATACATCGTGAATGGGACCAAAGCAAATTGCAAAAACTTCCCCTAGCACACCAGTGAAACCCAATTTTTGATTACTTATAATTACATTCATTTGATTGCTAAGTATTTGGCAGAAACAGTCTACAGCGCTATGCCAGTTAGATGAAAAAATTCTAGTCACATTGAGTATTTCTTTCAGGACACATGGTTTTGATGACCATGTCCTCTCTCTCTTTCCTTTTGTCCTGGTGGCACGATGCAATAATCTGTAAGAATAGGGAGATGATGAGGTTGAATGGAGCAGCTATGTGATTGACCACTGTGGTGGTCAGAATCCCAAGGACCAAATCAGCTAACTGGGGCAAGGATTAGCACCCTGGAAGTGCTGATTGATGAGCACCACCTCTCCAGAGCTCCAACACAACACATTCTGCAACCACAGCACATCTGCAGCGCAAGATTGTACAGCAAACTCGACTCAATGTGAGGATGCTTTCCTGA
This sequence comes from Rhynchomys soricoides, assembly GCA_019843965.1. Taxonomy (NCBI): domain Eukaryota; kingdom Metazoa; phylum Chordata; class Mammalia; order Rodentia; family Muridae; genus Rhynchomys; species Rhynchomys soricoides. The sequence goes on along the minus strand of JADRCH010000005.1, from coordinate 32,745,909 downwards.
AGGAAAGAGAAAATTAGAGAAAAAGAGAAGGGAGAAAACGGCTTGATTAAAAGTACTGTGAGGACCGCAATGACCTCCTCAGTTCAAATTGTCACATAAAAGGTTTTCTGTTGGTGTGTGTGTGTGTGTGTGTGTGTGTGTGTGTGTGTTTAAGCAGATGTGAACACAGATGCAGCTTAGACTCTCCTCAGCAGTAACTTTCATTTAGTCTAGATCTGGACACCTCTTCCATCCTTAGCAATCCAAATATATTCAAGAAGATCAATTTAAAACATGAGTCCTGATATGAGGGAATATTAATGCATGTGCTTCTTAAAGATCACAGAGGGTAAGCAGTGTGTCAGTGGGATTTTCTAAAGTAACATGAATTTAAATTTAGCCAACATGAGGTCATCTTTTGGGTAAGAATCGAATACACAATATACACTTTGGTCAGTACCTTCTGAGGAATGTTTTCTTCTAGATCTACACCAAATACACAACTTTCTTCACTCATGAATACCATGTATTACATAAATGAAAACCTCATCTTAAATTACAGGATACTAGTAAACATATAAAACAATATCTCTGTCTCTCTGTCTCTCTGTCTCTCTCTCTGTCTCTCTCTCTCTCTCTCTAATGTCCCTACCTTATGATTCTTAAATCCTAACTTTCACGGCTTTCTTATATCAGGAGGGAGGGTTTTAAGTTTGAGAGTCAGTTGAAGAAGAAAGGAGAGTTAGCAAACTCCATTTTGCTCTTTTTAAAGATAATTTTAGTTCTATTTACATTTATATGTGTCTGTGGGGGCAGGTATGTGCTTATGAGGTCAGGTACACTCAGAGGTCATTTTGGTTTTTCATACTTTCTAAGTTTCTTTTGTCTTGCTTAAGGCAAACAAAAGAGTGATCCCTTAAAAGTCCATAAATATTTTAATCTTAAATCTATGACTTTGATATCTGGCAAGCTTCTAACAGAATCAATTCCTGGAGATTAGAATTTTATTTGTTTTGCTTTGGTTTTGTTTCTTGATTTTTTTTAGCTCAAGGTAAACCTTATAGAATCCCAGCATTACGCTTATTCAAATTCAAGAGAAAGGGTTCTCTGGAATTGGTGGTCACAGGAGCACTTCACATGTTAATTAAGCCATGACTATTTCTCCATAATGTTCCTAAGATTATTTGCAAATGAAACACTACTGAGAAATGGCCCTGTGCCCTCAGCTCAACCACTTGACTGAAACACATTTTTCTTTGACAGGAAGTCAGCCCACCTCTCTGAATCACTCATTCTGCTCAACAAACACTCACTGAACACTGATCTGCTGATTTGCAGTAAGCAACTGTGATCCAAGATCTGCTTTGTGGAGAGGGGGAGGGGCACATGGTGAGCAGGAGGGGTGATCCCTTAGTGATGAAGTTCTGTTGTCACTGGCCACCTTGAGAACTGTACTTTTGTGATGGTTTGGGGTCCTTGTTTTTCCCCTAAGAATATCGGGTTGCTAAAAAATATCTTCTTAAGGAAGCATTATGATTTCATATGCATTTTCAGAACATCATTCTGCTGAGGCTGAAGTGAAAATTCACTGAAGGGGAACACAAGTATTTGAAGGGAACGGGTATAGAATATAATTGATATCACCTGCTTAGACTGGACCTCAGACAATGGAGAAACGGAGAGAAGGGTGAATTTTAAAACTTCCCTGGAAAGGGGATGTAGCTCAGCTGAAACAATGCTTGTTTATCATGCAAGCAGCCCTCTATTCATCCCAAGCATGACATAAATTGGGTGTTAGAGAAATAGGCAATTGTAATCCTAACTAGGGAGAGAGAAATAAGAAGATCCCAAATTAAATTACTGAGTGAGAGGCCCAACTTCATGAGACTCTGTCTCAAAAACAGAAACTACTCAGCTATTAAAAACAATGACTTCATGAAATTTGCAGGCAAATGGACTGAACTTGAAAATATCATCCTGAGTGAGGTAACTCAGTCACAAAAAAACAAACACGGTACGTACTCACTGATAAGTGGACACTAGCCCAAAAATTTGAAATACCCAAGATTCACTTCACAGCAACCTTTGGACAGAGCGTGAGATCCCAGATGGAGGAGTTGGAGAAGGGACTGAAGGAGCTGAGGGGTTTTGCAGACCCATGGAGGGAGCAACAGTGTCAACTGGCCTGACCTCCCAATGCTCCCAGAAACTGGACCACCAACCAAAGAATATACATGGAGGGACCCATGGTTCGGCCACATATGTGGCAGAGGAGGGCCTAGTTAGGGAAGGAGAAGACCTTGGGCCTGAAGGTGTTAGATGCCCCAGTATAGGAGAACGCCAAGGAGGGAAGACAGGAGTGGGTGGGTGGGTGGGTGGGGAATACCTTCACAGAGGCAGGGGAGGGGGGAGGGGATAGGAGGTTTCCAAAGGGGGAGATCTGGAAAGGGGTAACATTTGAAATATAAATAAAGTATCAAAAAAAAGTTAAAAGAAAAAAACAGAGAAAGAAAAAAGGAATGAAGGAAGGAAGAAGCAACTAGGCTGTGACGTCAGAATGGAGAAGACTTCAAGGCTGATACTAAAATGTCATGACTTAGAAGGACTGATGGATGATGTGGAGGTGGGGGTAGGCAGCAAAGATCTTGAATTTGGATGCAAACACCGAGGTGATAAAGTGTTCTACAGAATCAAATCAAAGTGGGGAGTTTGTTCACACTCACATGAGACTGAGAACCAATCTAGACCAAAGGCAAAGGTTCTGAATCATGCAAACTGTAATCATGGCAATGGGGAAGAAATTGACAGCCTGTGGAGAGAAAAGACAATGCCAGTTCTGTAAAACTTCATAATTTCCAGATGGGGTGAAAAGCAAGAAATATGAGCAAACGGATGAGGAGGAGCAGCTACATGGGGAAATCATTTTGCTTGCTGGAAACCAGGAGTAAAAAGTTTCTTAATAAGTAATAAGGTTTTATGCATATGAGTGTTTTTACCTACATGTATGTGTGCACAGCACATGCATGACTGGAAGTCCACAGAATTCAGACAGGGCATTGGATCCTCTTCTCCCTGGAGCTATAGACTGAGCAGGTATGTTTATATTTTAAGAATGTGTGTGTGTGTGTGTGTGTGTGTGTGTGTGCGTGTGTGTGTGTATGTGTGTGCGTGTGTGTGTGCGTGTGTGTGTGCGCGTGTGCGTGCATGTGTATGTGTGTGTGCGTGTGCATGTGTGTATGTGTGTGCGTGTGCGTGTGTGTATGTGTGTATGTGTGTGCGTGTGTGTGCGTGCGTGTGTGTGTGCATGTGAGTGTGTGTGTGTGTGTGTGTGTGTACGTGTGTGTGAACAAGTAATGAAAAAGGAGGCTATGGATTTGAAAGAGAGCACAAAGGGTACATATGAGGATTTGGAGGGAGGAAAAATATGGGGAAGAGACATAACTATACTCTCAAAAAATAAATCATTTATTTTAGGAAAGAAGTAATGAGGAGTGGCATGTGGATGTAGGTCAAGACTCAGTATATTTAGTGACACACTAATCATTCGCCACACTGGAGCAAAGGAGGATGGGAAATTGTATGAACGGAGTGGTTGGATACTATGCTTTCTGAAGTTTCTTTTTATTATGAGTACTCAGATTTTTGTCATAAAAAACAAAATTTCTAAATTATTTAATAAGATTATTATTATACTGTCTCCTCAGATTGTTTTCTGAATTCAAAACTGTAAATTTGTATTAAGAATTTTCATTACATTTTAGAGAGCTGAGTGAAAATATTTACCTTTCATTTGGTGTAAAATCTCTCCAGTGGGGAATGCTCCTGAACTTCTCTACAGCAATTTACACAATCACATCAAAGTCTCCAGGCTGATTCTTCGACCTTTTCTTAATCTAGAAAATCAATGGGACATGCAGCATTCTAGTCCCCATACTAAATTACAGTTCTTCAGGAGCTAGTCCCTGGGGTACACTTATCTCAGACTTGGAAAATCCTAATAACCTTTTGGATGCCATGGGAGATTGTTTTCCATTGCTAAATGGTAGTTGGTCTATTCTTGGCTCAGTAACTGATTTGTGAGTTGATTCCAGCTCCCATTACTCCGCTCTGCTGTAATTTCCCAGCATACAGAATGTATCAATCCATTCACCGAGTTCTCTGGGTGTAGTCATATCAGGGATTGTCAAATGCAAAATATTATAACAAATAAGTCTTTATTGAAAATATAATTGTTTATGATAGTCTCATTTCTAGGCTGACTGTGTTCAGAGTTGGCAGGCGACTGAAATGGAACTGCCTTTTCCATTTCTGGGTCATACTATTTCCAGAATTTCTGATCCTCCAATACAACCAGGTATCCTTGGAGATGAATGGTTTCTCTGTCTTCCCACAAGCAGTACTTGATTTCCATAGCCTGCACTTGCTCTCTGACTGATCTGAAGAGGAAACAGATAATGGAAATTGTGCAAAAAAAAAAAAAGAAAGAAAACCCACCACCACCAACAACAAAAAACACCACAGGCCCAAAAGACATAGAGATACCTTAACTAGTTAGGTAATTCTAAATCATTCTTTGCCAGCATCTGAGAGTTGTTATCAATGTCAATGAGTGACATGGATGGTCATTTAGCAAAGACAGCTAGGCAGCTAGGTCATTTCAATAGTTCAGGAAAATCAGTTCCATAATGTGATTGATGATTAATCTTGGTTGTGAACTTCATCGTGTCTGGAATCAACCAAGTGCCAAAACTCTGAGTGAGTCTGTATTATGGTTCTCTAGAAACTTTAAAACGAATGTATATTATAAAGGGGATTTATTAGATTGGCTTACACCATTCGGACTGGGTAGTCCAATAATGGCTGTCTTTTTACTGGTGGGGCCGAGAACCTAGTAGCTGTTCAGCCTACAAGGCTATATGTATCAGAAATCTCAATCTGCCACTGAAGGCCTGGTGGATTTCTTAGAGAATCATAGGTCTTAAGTCCTTGGTGGAAAACCTAAGAAGCTGTGCTAGGATATCAGCAAAGGATGACAGTGGCAGTGGCAGCATCGGCATAGATAAGTTACTCAGGCAAACAGCAGAAAGTTTTCTTAGACTACTAATATCTGGGCAACCAGTAGGTGCTACCCATTTACAGCAGAAAGTTTTCTTAGACTACTAATATCTGGGCAACCAGTAGGTGCTACCCATTTCAGGGGAAAATCTTCTCTACTTAGCAGATCCCCCTCACAGACATACCAGAGATTAGCTGGTTGATTCCAGCTGTAATCAGCCCCACAACCAAGAATAATCATTACATTGTGGAACTGTTAATCCTGGCTGAATGACTTTAGTGCCTAAGATGCCTTTACTAAGAGACATCCATATCACTCAGTGAGAATTATCCTAAAACTAGGGAGAAAATAAGTCTTCAATAATTTATTACAGAATCTCCATTTTTCTTTTGCTATATTTGCTTGTCCTAAAGTTAATTTATATAGGATTCTGTGGTTTGCATCTGTTGGATGTGTTCCTCAGATTCACAGGTTGGTCTCCGGTGTGGTCTTGGTCTGTGGTAGTAGAGCCCTTAGCAATCAAGTCTTTAATAGTAAGGTCCATACAAGAACAGGCTGCCAAAAATTAGACATAGATGAAGAAGAATCTTAGGGCACCTCACCTCTCATGGATGGACTGTTTTTATTAGTAGATTCGAGCAGAAGGGAAGTCATTGCCTACATTTATGTATCCACTGATGGGATCTGGCTCCAATGGAAAATTCCAGTACAATGGTCACACTGATGGCCCTGGTTAAACTAAATGAGTTGCAAATAAATCTGAATATCATGAATCTAGGGAAAGAACTGGTGGGGACAGACATAAGGGGACAGTGTTGATAAAAATTGGAGGAGCTAAGAGACAATGGGACAGAAAATAATCAACATTTATTATATATATAAATGAAATAAATGTATACACATACATGTATATGTTGAGCTTAAATTTTCAGCTTTCAAAAGCACTAATTAAACAGTCTCCCTTACACTGTAAAGTTCTCATCTTCGATTATTCTATTACAGCAACAGAAAATAAATCAAGGCAGGACAAGTGTTTTTTACCTCTTTGATATTTGTTCTTAACACAGAGTTGGTACTGCTTCTAGATGGTGGTGCAGTTGAATATGAAGTGTGTTGAAAACAGTCTTTGAGAGCATCTGGTTCAGAGGTCATTTGATAATAATCCATGGTCATCAGGAATATTTCAGTATACTCCACAGAGAAATATGAAGAAAATAGCATTTCATGTTGGCTAAGCCTATGAAAACCAACATCAGAATAGCCTGTGTTAAAGTCTTACAAGTAAATTTGTCATCTCAGATCCTAGAAACTGATTCTGTAAAACGAAGTGGTGATATTATCCATTTGATATGGGTCATATGGTTTCCTGACATGTAGTAGAAAACAGTCTATAATATTAATGTTGGTATAAATTTTCTCATACAGTATGCAGATAGCCAGAGAATGGGAAACTTTTTCTTTTCTAAAATGTTCTGTTCTTCTTCATGAGTTAAAAGACCAACCCTAATGAGCCAACTAGTAATGACAGTCCAGCATAAATTAAGCAGTTCCTTTAGGTAATGCTTGTCCTCTGGTGAAAATAGCCTCAGACTTGTGCCCTCTTTATCTGCATTTACCCAGGAGGACATCAGATGAATAAAGGTAACAAAATTTTTCTTGCTTCATCACAGCATGGAAGGGGCCCAGAGATCCATATGACACCCTAGTACTCTTGACTAGTCTCTACAGTCTGCCCCGGATTGTTCTACTGGCATCCTCACTTGGGTTGCATATTGCCTATTCTTCTTCTTACTTTCATTATTTTCCTGTGGACTAGCCCAAATGGATCAGCTTTTTTGTAGATCATGCTGATCATCCCTCACCTTCTCCAAGTACCTGGAAATGAAACTCATATACCTCCTTCTTCCTTTTTGTAACCCCCACAAGGTCAGAAGGAACACACTTCTAGTATTCACCCTGTGTCCAGCTTTCCTTATCACAGGTTTAGACTCATAACTGTGACTGAATGCTGTATTAGATGTAGATATAAAAGTAAGGCTAATTTACTGATAAAGGATCCTAAATTGAGAGGGATTTCAAAATAGTATACCTTGTTTATTTTCTTTTATACTTTGTGCCTGCTTCCATTTTCTCAGAATGAATTTTCAAGGTGAATGCTAGGGCTTTGAGTCAGGTCTATTCTTTATTCATCTTTAGGTTCTTCAAACGTAAAAGAACAACTCTGAACACACAAGGGCAAGTCACTTTCCTTCCTCTGGGACTCTTTATATTCTGTAGCCTTAGTTTCTTCATAGAACTGGGGCAGCAGAAAACTGAAGAAACTAGAAGAAATCTGCTGGGAACTGCATATCAGAGGGGAAAAATATTTGGAATCACTGTGTGAAGGAGCTAGGTAAAACAGGCTTCCAGCACATGCCAGGTCATCCTTTCCCTCTTCACTTTTAAATGTAGAGATGAAAGCTATGTTTCAGCTGAGCTGGATGCATCCAGGCTCTATGGTCTTTACATTGGTTTCTACATTGCTTTCTTTCAGAGTTGGCTAAGAAGTCTCTTTACAGTTTTACTGGTTTCTATTTTATGTCTTAAGTATTTCCTTTCTTGAGACAGAGGGAGGGGATTAAAGGTGATTTTCAGAACCCCACTATTTCCCGTTTTTAGCTAGCTATCCCCTAACTGGCTGAGTCTTATATTTCTGATCTCTGATTTCAAAGTAGTAAGTACAGAATTGAAATGAGTGCAACATGCAGAAGAAATTTGAAATGTCATCTACAGCCCACAGCTCCACCATTCCTTGCTCTCCCAAATATTGTTTTTATTCTCTCATCTAAATTTTATTAATAAATTAACTAATCAATTAAAACAAGTAAAAATAGCTATGTCTAATGAACCTCCAAAATTAAGCAATGCCTTTTCTCTTCATTTCTTCATATTTAGTCAGGCATGCCATGCATCCCATTTTGGTAGGTCAGTTGTACTATTTACCATGGGACAGGAGTGGCTCTAAAATCACATTAGAAACAAGTTAACAAAAAAGTTAACTTATATTGATGACCTCACTTATTCTATACCTAGGTACTCAGTAAAGTATATCTCTCATAGTCAAGTATAGTTGATATATGGAAATGAGACTTAGAAGCTATAAATCCAGCAGAAATTTAGGGCAAGGATCCAGTTTCCACCTCCAGAAGCACAAGGGGATCAAGTACAACATTCAGAAAGGAAAGGGTTTGCAGGAATGTAAAAACCTACAACTGAGGCATGAGTGGGGCTCAGAAGACACTTGGAGGTATTTTTCATCTGTGTAATTTCTTTGGTTCCTTGCTAGAGTCATCTGGTGCTTTGAAGATAATTATAAATAAAATAAAACAAATAATAAACTGAATACAAAATAGAGGGCTAAAGCCCAGCCTGTAAACCTAGTGCTCCAGAGGCTGAGGCTGGAGGACTGAGAGTTTAAGGCTAGCCTGAGCTATAAAATGGTAGATCGACTGTCTCAAAAAGCCAAAAGCAAGTGACTAACAACAACAAAAAGTAAGGAACAAAATTAAGAAATTGTCTATGCTGCCGCTTATTTCTTTAAAATCCAGACTTTTCCATATCAAATTGAAAAATTATTGGAGGATAACGACTGTGAGACTATGCCCCATATACTTTCATATCAACCTTAATATCAGGGAACACATCATTTATCACTCTAGTTGGCCTCATGAACCTGGGAGAGCAGAGCCTAAAACTGAGGTGGAATAAAGTCTCATGCAATAGCCAATTTTATCCAGAACATCAGACAAATTTATACCGTGAGAGTTAAGAAGAATCACACAAGTAAAGTATACAATCACAAGGACAAGCTACACATGGCAAAAACATGTTTTTTTTTTTCATAGAGACATACAAAAAATAACAATAGCCAGCTGTAATGAATAATCTGGAGTGAGCTTACTCCTACATGCTGGTGATATCACTATTATTTGATCTAATCAAAGGATGGTTACATTGATATTTGAAATATTCTCATTCTTGACTTTTAAATTGTTCTTTAAAAGTTCCTGCTTTTTCTCTCTTACCTGCTTCAAAACAATAGATGATTCCGACCTGAGGATGTTGCCTAAGAACGTATCATATCTGCATGAATGAAGATTTTTATTTTGGAGGGCCCTGGCACATTACATAAAGTGAGATTTTAGTAGATACAAGTATATTTAGGTCATGTGATGAAGGATATGATGATACCATTGTGGAAAATAGTGAAAAATGTCAAAGTAGTACGTATAAGTAGGGAAATATTTTACTCAGTAGCAGACAGGCTACCTATGCAATGGCTTAAATGCACACACAGCCTAGTGGTGGGAGAGAATGCCTTTATGTAAGCAAACCAAACCCATCTTTGTAGACAATTATGTAGAAAAACAAATGTGCAGTAGCACCAAGTCAGCCTGCTGGGCTCTCAGTGCAGGCTGGCAGGCAGCCAAGGCCCAACCTGCTGAGAAGAAAATTGAAAGAAAAAAAAAAATGTAAAAGCTGTGCCTGAGGTGAAGTGTGTCATTGGATGTGAAGATCCTTCTGGGAAAGGCAAGGGTAGCACAAAGGTCAAGGTTTTTGCTTATATGGCATCTTCAGAGCTGGACCCACTGCTGGGGTGTCCTGGTTTCACAAAAGGTCAGGTCTTTTTTTATGGGGGGATTTATAAGGACACAAGCTACCACAGCGTGTGAGCACTGAAGTGTGCTGATAGCACCAGCAGGCACTGCTTTGGTTTTAGTGTCTATCAGGAGGGGGAGACCTGGATTTCAAAGACAACTTACAAACCTCTGGGCTACAATGAGCAAGTTCCCCAAATTAGTAGTCTTTAGGATTGTTTCGTCCCAACCATGTGCAGGAATTAAGTGACATCAACACGGCAAGCATTTCAGAATTTCAAAGATGTGCTCAAATCTTCTGCCCACAGATTCTGTCCTTCTTTGTGTTGATGAGTCAGAAACATTTGCTCTGAAGCCTCTTTCACCTCATAGACTCAAGATGACCCATCATCTGACCATCAGTACAGCTCATTAAGGACATGAGTACTGAGTTCTTATTATATGTTATATAACTCACTGGCATATCTTGGATCTTACCATACTTTAATGTAACTGTTATTTTTATAATTATGTCAATTTACAGTCACCATTGCTTAGGTCTAGGTGACCTACTCATGTTTTATTCCAAAAATGGTTCCTATCCTGAGGATTGCACTATGTAGACACTTCATTACTTTGATGTGGAGGATTGGACATATTCTGTTAATTTACTTCTAGAGTGTGTTGCTTGATGAAATTGTCTCTTGAGTTGAAGAAAAGATGTCATATATAGTAAGTGCTCAGATGATGGAAGCAGATTACTACGGCAATTATCATAATGAAGAAGTTATTGCTTCCAAAGAAGGAATCGTCTTTCAAGTTCATACCTATGTCATGTCAGTTGTTTGGTGCCTGAAAACAAAGCGGTGAGTTCTCTCTCAAAATTATGCAACTTGTACTTCCCATCTTGAGACTGGAAAAAATTAATATAATTGGGAAAGAGTCCACTATAATGTCTCCTTTTAAAAAAGAGATTTATTTATTTTATGTGTATATATGTTTTGCCTGAATTTATTTGTGGGTGATATGTGTGTCTGGTGCACAAGGATACAGAAAAGAACATAAGATTCTCTGGAATTGGGGTTACAGATGTCTGTTAGCTGTCATGTGGGTGCTGAGAACTGAACCCAGGTCCTCTAGAAGAGCAATAAGTATGCTTAATCACTGAGTACAGTGGTTTGAATAAGACTGGCTACTATAGGCTTATGTAGTTGAGTGTGTAGTCACCAGGGAGTAGCACTATTTGAGAAGGATTAGGATGGGTGGTCTTACTGAAGTAGGCAGGCATTGTTAGAGGAAGTGCCTCAGTGGGGGTGGGTTTTGAGGTTTTAAAAGTCCTATGCCAGGACTAATGCCTCTCTCTGCCTAAGAAACAGTTCTTAGCTCTCAGCTACTGCTTCAGTGACTGTCTGCAGGTCACTACATTTCCTACCATGATGATGGTGGATTAGCCCTCTGAAACTGTAAGCAATTCCTCAACTAAATGCTTTCTCTTATAAGAGTTGCCTTGGTCACAGTGCCTTTTCACAGACATTGAACAGTGAATAAGATACGGGACCATCCCTCCAGATGTCTGCTTTTATCAAGGAAATAATTAAATTTCAGACAAACAGGTCTACATGACATAGATACAGACTTCTATTACTTATTTTTAGCAAGAGATAAAAAGAAAAGTATTGTTGCTTTTGATCAATTAAATATGTAAACCAAATTATTCTAATAAGAAATAGAAAACAAATACCAAATTCATTTCAACCAGGCACATGACTATAGTCTTTGCTTATGTCTTGTCTACATTAAAATGATGAAGTACACTTGGTATCTCTGAAAAATGACATACCTTACTGTTTACCTTCATCACTTAGAAAAAAAACTAGTTCTTCAACCTCATTATAAATTGATTTTTACAGTGCAAAATGATATATTTTGTTGTGTCATACATGTGACAAAGTAGCATAATGCTTCAACTTTTAAATGATACATTATTGTACAGATTAAAATTAGTAGTTTATTTAAGTCCAAGTCCCATATATATCTCTCTGTGTGTAAATGTACATGTATATATACATATATACACATCCATACACATATGTATACATATATATTATAATTGGAAATTACAATTATAAACAAATCTAATACAAAAAAACTTCAATTTAAAATTATATATATTGCTCATCAAAGCATTAGGTGTTATATTTAGACAAGATTAGGTACTTGTGCTTAAAAAGCATACAGTTTAAAGGTGAATGAAGCAGAGGTAGTTATAAGTGGTGGAAATCAGGATATGTATGTGATATATATGCTTATATATCATATATGTGTTATTAAGAATTGTGAATCAGAAGATAGAAGGGGAATAGGGTAAATCTCTAATTGGCACTGTGAAATGGGCTGAAATTGAGTGCTCTGTGGTATTTACCAGGCATCTTTCAGTCTTTGTCATTATTGGGATGATAAACTATTTAATAAAAATCATGTATCATTCATAGGGTGCACACATGCTCACATTCCCTTCCCATTTGGGCTGGCTATTTTTGTTGGTCTTGAAATTCTCAGATGAGAAGCTATTGTCTAGCTCAGCCACAGTGCTGTACCAGAGCTGGGCACCTCTCCATTACACTGCATGGACAGTGCACTCTTTCTTGGTTGTGTTCATCAAATGTGTAATCAGACATTTGCTCTTCAACCATCTAATGCTCATGTCCTTGACAACAATATTGTCTGTAGAGCAGTGAGGATCAGCTATAATTTGCTTACCATCTAATACTATGTCAAACATTCATGTTGAGGCCAGGATGACTAATAAAATGAAAGATGAAGCAGGGATGGAGACTATTGGAAGAGTAGAGGTTGGTACTAGGTTCTGAAGACCACACAATTAGACTTTGAGGGGCTGCTTTTGGAGAGATCTTACAGTGTGCCCAACTTGTAAAGATCACTTTGTCTCTAATTTTATCATCCAATCTGTCTAATGTTAGCTTGAATGGTTAACTTGCAAAATCCTCTTGCAGATTTTAAAGAATTATGAGTTGGGTGTCTTTGGTGGGATAAGTGGATTTGAAGCACAGTAACTTTAAGGATGAAGCACAACCTGAAACAGTACTCTAAAGAGAGTAGAGAGATTCTGATGAGCTTTGTTCTTTGAGTTTTTTCCTTATCTATATACAATCATTTTTCTCCTTTGTCTCTGGAATTATTGTTCTATGTGTTACCTTTTGGCTTGTTTAATATATGACAAGTATAATAATTGTCACATAAAACTAACCAGCAATTATATGCATTTTCTAATTTTAGGAAGCAAAGAGCTGCCAATGAACAGGTTTTAGAGCACTCATGGCTTTATTGTAGCACACATTTTTCTTGCCATCAGTCACTATATATAAGTCATCATGCTGCTCAGTTGTAGCCATTATAGCTATTTAAGGTTAAAGAGATTATCATTAAGAAATCCATGTGTATGCTTAGGCATATAAATATAAATAGAACATATGATAATTGTTTTTGTTAAAGACATAAGAGAAATGTAGTTAACTCAAGACTAAACACTTTAGAGAAAATGAATTGGAAAAGTATATACCTGCTCTTGTCTAGAAGTAAAATAAAGACCCGATTAAAAAGATAGTCAAGGCTATAACATGAAATAAAGTTTTACCCAGGGGAAAAAACTCATTAGAGAGTTGCTGTGCATGAAATTCCTACATATTTATGGTTCCTTTTACCAGGAACTTGCTTACTAGTGGAGGAGATTAATGGAATTAATTGTTCAGTATTGTTGGCCTTGGAAACAGAAATCAGTCCTCAAATAGTGTTATGTGACATCGCAAAATATCTGCACTTCAGTGTTTAGGCAACATTCTTCACAACAGTCAAGCTATAGAACAAACTGCTTGTTTATCAGCAGATGAATGGTTAAATAAAATGTTGTATATACATAATAAAGTATTTGATCATAAGAAAGAAATCAGGTCATTGGTAGACAAATGGATGTCAGTGGAAATTCTCATAGTAAATGATTTAAGTAAGGTTAGAAGAAACACAAATGTTGAATTTCTCTCTCCTTTGTAGATCCTAGATTTATATAGATACATAAAGTTGTATCTGTATATTTGACAGGAACGTAAAAGTAATGCTATCAAAGGGAGTGGAGCAGACTAATGGGAGAGGGATGAGGGAAAGGTTGCAGTATATGTGGAAAAAATGGTTAAAAAAACATCATATGATTGAGTAAGAGTGTTCTTATGAAACCTAGTACTGTGTACAATGAATACATGCCTGCACAAAAATGCTTCCTGTGTGACTCTTAAATGTGTTCTTCAAAGTCTCTCAAAAAGGAGTCCTTTGATGGAAGAAAATGTCCCTGTTTCTCTCCTTTCTCCCCTCTCTCTTCCTTATCCTTTCTTGTTCTGAGACATAAACAGTCCCCTTTCTTCCTTTTAGTACCATTGAATAAATATTTACTTCATATGTTATATATAAAATATATAATATATAATACATTATATAATTGCATATGTAATTATATAATATATTGAATATAATAAGCATATAACATGCAATATATTAAAATATATCAAAAATGTAATATATTAATAATGTATGTCAATAATGTAATATTAATAATGTATATTACAATGTATTCTATATAATGGAATGCTTTAGGGATATATATATATTTACTAAAGAGTGAAGTACTATATGACTAACAATGGTTTTTGAAAGTTGTTATTTTTCTTGTGTAATGTAGTTCAGGAGACAACATACAGAGTGTAGTTAATGAAGAAAATCACCATATATAAGAACCTCTATCTTCACCTTCTGTCCTAGTTTGTGGCTTTCATCCTCATGGTCTCAAGAGAATAGCCACACGTCCATGTAACATCTATATAGCAGATAGAAAGAAGGGAAGAGAGAAGGGATTTTCCTTCATTGGGCTTTACTAGGGAAGGGAAGCACTAACTTGTAATCGCTGTGATCTCCACCATCGCATTGGCCAGAAGTGGGTAACAAAAACACAACTGTCAGATGAGCTGGTGTTGTGGTTTGGGTCTAGAAAAGTGGTTCTCAACCTTCTTAGTGCCGTGACCCTTTAATATAGTTCCTCATGTTGTGGTGACTCACAACCATAAAATTATTTTGTTGCTATAATTTTGCTACTGCTTCAAATTATAATGCAAATATCTGATATGCAAGATATGTGATATGTGACCCCCAGAGGGTCACAATCCACACATTGAGAATCACTGGTCTAGAATAACCACCACAGGCTGATATGTCCAGACTTTAGTACTTTGGAGATGTGATTGGATCATGAGAGCTCTGACATCATCAATAGATTAGTCCATTCACATTCCCAGGTATCAACAGATGGGAGACACTGGAATCTTAGGAGACAAGACATAGTTTAATGGAATATGTCCTTGGAGGAATGCCATTGGGAACTCTCAACTGCCTCCTAACCTTGGCTATCATGAGGTGAGTTTGATGTGATATACTTATTACCTTACCACAGGCCTAGAAATAACCAGGCAAAGCAACTCTGAGCTGGAAGCAAAGTAAGTCTTTGTTTTGTAAAGATAATTTTCTAGGGCATTTTATTGCACACAACTGGAAACTTGAGGATCTTATTTTTCCATCTCTTAGAAAGATAAAACAGTGGAGATTTAGGATGAATATTGATTGAGACAGTTTTAATGGAATTGTGAACTATTCTGCTTAAGAAGTCCCAATTTGCGTTAGATATATCCTTACTACATAGATAGCTGATTAAGCCAGTCATGTGACAAAGTCCCAAAAACTTAGTGACAAGAAGATGTGCACTTTTTTGTTTTGTTTTGTTTTGTTTTGTTTTTCGAGACAGGGTTTCTCTGTGTAGCCCTGGCTGTCCTGGAACTCACTCTGTAGACCAGGCTGGCCTCGAACTCAGAAATCCACCTGCCTCTGCCTCCCGAGTGCTGGGATTAAAAGCGTGTGCCACCACTGCCCGGCAACATGTGCACTTTTATGATCATATATTGTGTTGGTCAGTAGCATAGCTCAGGGAGGCTCCATTTGGAACAATTTGTCTTTGTTGCAATCTCAGGATCCTCTGAGGGCAGAGTGGGTGTGTGTGGCTAGACTAAGACCTTCACATAAGAAAACTGCACCCACCCACCCACCCACTCTCATCTTCCCTCCTTGGCATTCTTCTGTACTGGGGGATCTAATACCCTCCGGCCCAAGGGCCTCTCCTCCCCCTGATGGATAACAAGACCCTCCTCTGCCGCATATGTGGCCAGCACCATGGGTCACTCAATGTGTGTTCTTTGGTTGGGAGGGGGGAGGGAATAGGGAGGTTCCAAAGGGGAGATATGGAAAGGGGAAAACATTTGAAATGTAAATAAAGTAGAAAAAAATTGATTAGCACATAAAAAAAAAAAAAAGACAAAAAGAAAACTGAGCTCTGTAAGTTGCCTTGGTTGGGATAATTATGTGGCTGAGCTATGAGGTGAGGAGTAGAGCTATTACCCAGAACATCTCAAATGGCTTGATGGTTGGATTCTGAAAGAGATCATCTCCACTGGCCAACAAGTCAAGAGACTCAAGCAGAAAGCCACATGGCATTGAAACGTACAAGGCCACTCACATTCAATGGAGGGAGACAAAGACAATTTCCTTTTAATGGGAGCTAAAGAATGTGCTAACAGCAACAACAAACCAATGCTAAGACCAACAAATCCAAAAAAACAAAAAACAAAAACAATAGACAAACAAAGAAGAAAAAAATCCGAACTCCCGATCATAGTACCGAATACTGAGGGTAATTCTCTAGGAATGACTTTTCCCCTTTCCTTAATTTCTTGTCATAACTGCCCTCTCCACTCATACTGGAAATTGACTGTATTAACAAATATATATTTCCAACTGATGCCTCTGGCCCAGGATAGTACTTTTAGAATAATATTGTAGCTGTTTAATTGCTCTCAGGTATTCATGCTAATATATATTTCCCATGGCCAAAATCAATACAAGAGAGTACATGTCAGTTACTTCTTTGGGCCATAGTGGCTGTGAGAAGCAAATCTGATGAATTAGCATTGGAAATGAGGCTTACTTTGCTTGCATAGTAATCATACCAGCTATGACATAGATTAAGATGATTGCCCCCTAGCTTAGCATCAAAATGTTTGCGAAAATATAAAATATTTTCATAATTAGATGTATAAATTTAAAAGTACTTGTAGGCTTATTTTATTTTACAAATCTATATTTTCATATATTAAAACTTAATTGTCTGGTTAACAAATGATATTGAGGGCTGGAGAGATGGCTCAGTGGTTAAGAGCACTGACTGCTCTTCCAGAGGTCCTGAGTTCAATCCCTAGGAACCAGATGGTGGCTCACAATCTTGTAATGAGATCCAATGTCCTCTTCTGGTATGTTTGCAGACAGATCCAGTATACTCATATAAAATAAATAATTTTTTTAAAAAAATGATATTGTGAGAAAGCTAGCTGCAAGTGAACAGAAAATAAAGACTTTACCGTAAGAATGAAAAATGTTACATTAAATTAAAAATGAAAGAATTACAAATGAAAACATACTGCCACAGAATGTGTTAAGTCTTAGTGGTGAGCCTTCTGCTGTTTTTGAAGCATGAGTGAACTGTTTATTTTCCAACTGGCACTGAACCCCCATATATGAGAAGTACACTGGTGCATTGTACCCATATTTGAGGACAAGTACACTGTAAGCAACCCTATCTTCCCGCAAAAAGAAATGGCTCCCCTGGAAAGATACTGTCTGGGTTTTCTGCATTGGAATTGTCTGAGTTCAGAGAACTATGTTTTTATTTTCCTTGTAGTTTTGCTCTTGTGTTTATACCAAGGCAGAAAGACTCAAAATAGGTAAAATTTTGTACCTGATAAACAGGTGGCAAAAACATAACAATTGCTCTTCATCTGAAGCGAAGAGTGGTATGTTGTCATGGTCATTATAGCCCAAGAAACATATAACAGCATTTCTGAATAAATTCGGTACATAAAGGACAATTTCAGGCATTAGATAGTATTTCTGGTTTTAAGGTATTTATGGTAAGTAATTTTCTATGTTGATATGTTTGATGGAATGATTTAATCTCAACTATGACACTAGCATCTAGGCTCTGGGTAAGTTCACATGGCTCACTTTCAACTTCCCATCTCAGAAAATGGAGATACAAATGCCCACTTTACATAGCCACTGTGAAGATTCAGTGTGTCTTCTCTAGGAGACACTCTTGTTTTCCTGAAGTCCTGTCCTTGTGGCTCTGAGCCATGACATGATGGACAGTCCACAGGTGCCTAGAACATGCCATGCCTCTTTAAAAATTATCTGACACCTTCAATGACAAGGTCAGTAATCTTGCTAGTGTATTCTGGAATAGAGTTCTAGGCTACCCTATTCTAGGTCTTAACATTTAGCAACTCTGCATTCAAATGATAAGAAAAGATTGCGTATGTACTATGGATGATTGTAAGGTTTGAAAACAGAGGCATGCATCAAATAGGAGGTCTCTTGTCAGTGGGGTTTTTATAATATAGTGGGCCTCAAAGAAAAGAAGAGAGTAAGGAAAGGCCATGAAATGGCTCAGCAGATCAAAGTGTTTTCTGGGCCAGCCTGACAACCTCAGTTCATAAGCCTCAGAGCTCATTTGAAAGTTTGACCTGGTTGCTAGTTCAAGCATGTAATCTCAGCACTCCTATTGCAGGATGGGAGGCAGAGACAGGAGAAATCCCATGAAGGTCATTAGGCCAGCTAGCCTGGCATATTACTAGCAGAGCAAGAGACCCCCACCCGCCTCAGACGAGTTGGAACATGCAGGACTGACATTTGAGATTGTCTTTTGATGTCCACCATAGAAGGTCAAACACTCCCTCTCCAACATACACCATGTGCACACAAATAACTAAAAATGAACAGATATAAAAAGAAAGCAAATAACAGTAATAGAAATCACATGGCAGAGTACAATAATAAGAAATTAAAAACATAACAAAAGTACATCAAGTCCTGAGAAGATTATGATCCAAGGGTGATCAGTGATGGGCATTATTCCAGAGGAAGCCATGGCTTTGTACTGAAACCCAAATAGTGAGGAATAGCCCAACATGAATGGAATCCTGGGCACCTGTGTGGACATGCTGTGTACTCATTTCACAACTTGTAGAGATAGTTGCTTTTCTTATTTCCTCTTTTGTAGATGAGGATAAGATAGAAAGGTAAAACATATTATACAAGAAAGTGGAGAAAGCAAGAGATAGAGCTCAAATTGAAACCCAGACAAAGTCAAACCCTCAAAACCCCATACTCTGAGCGTCTGTCAGACATGCCTCTCAAAAGCATTCAGTATGGTGCTCTCTTTGATCTTGGGTGTTATCCCTACTCACTCATGAATTAATTGATGGATATAATTCAGCCCAAGAGGAAGGCCCTGTCTTAGCATATTTCTAGTAAATCTTGGCGAACAAATGCATGATTGAAATGAGCAAACACATGTATGACAAAGGCTCTCATTAAGTGGAAATTATCAGGTCAGTGATTAGCACATTATTTCCCCCTTCCTCTTTACCCCTCCAAGTTAAACTCTCATGGTATGTTGCTGCACCGGAAGCAACTAGAAGAATTACAGCTCACAAAGGCAGACCCCTTTTGTCTACCATATCAAGAACGGAATGTAGGAGGCAAAGCCTTTTGAAAGCTTGTTAGCAAAAATGAAAACTGGCAGCTTCTGGCCACTCCGAAGAAAAACATGCCAGCAATAAACCTGCAAAGTCATAAATTTCCACATTCCAGTATAAAAATGATGGGATTGGTGCTCTAAAGAATAGCAATTTGGAAAATTCACAACACACACACACACACACACACACACACACACACACGGCAATATGTAAGGAGACATTTGAAGTTAGTTAAATATCTTTAATAGGCACTTACTTCAAAGTCAAGAACACTTAAATCATTTCTACAGCTTTTAGACTGTTTATTATTCCTCAAACTTTGCCAAAAGCACTCTTTGAAAGGTTGTGATGCAATTGAAAGACAAATCAGATTCTGAAATTTTGCAAGAGGGAGAACAGCAGCTTGTATTTTGGATACATTTCTCAGGGTCAGCATAGAGTTGCCTCCTGCCCAAGATGAAGCTGGATGTGCTAACCTTTACAGATGACTCTCTGTTAAAGTCTTGCTCTATAGGATTTTAGAAGGCTGGTCACATTTAAGTCCATTTAAGTATACCAGGTGCTTCTGAAATGCTTGGTTGAGCAAGGTGACTTATCTGGGTCCACATGTAATATTTGGTGGTGGTGGTGGTTGGAGAATTTTGCCATAAAGAAAGTGAACATTTGTGGAAGATGAATCAGGTCCAGTGTCCTTGGGAGGAGCAGTTTGATGATCACAGATAGGAGTTTAATAGAATAGAATGATTGCATTTATGATGATCTACATTTTAGTCCAGAACCATGCTGAAGTTTTGTTTTTTCAGTTGCAAGTGTAAAATACCACCACCAAGGGTCACTCAGTCTATGCAATTTCTGCATCTGATACTTAGTTTATTTCTTGAGCATGAACCAAAATGTCAGAAAATACTCCAGAAATGTTACAGAGAACACCTCATTAAATGATCTGTCCAGGATGAACACCTCTATAGGACTTGATCTATACTAAGAATCTGTGAATGACATTTCTTTACTTTATTTTCCAATCTAATTTATAAACTAGTTGTGTTAAATAGTAGTGAAGTATATAGGAAGATCTTCAGACCAGCTGTAAGGACAAAGGGACAAGGCCAGATTTACCACCCACTTTGAGGGCATAGTCAGCAGGGAGGACAGAGAAAATCTACTAACTAGTTCTCAACTACAACTGGCGATATCAGCTTACAATTTTGGCCTCGCCCATAATAGTTTTATCAGCCAGCTTTGCTTGGGGAGAAATTAGAAATAATCTTCCTTACATTATATTGATTTGAAATAAAGAGTATGGGAAAAAAAACCAACTTTTACAGATACTAAGTATGTTAATGACTTAAAGATCCTTGTCGTGATGCAGTCCAGTGAAGGCCCTCAGCATCCACCAACTTCCTGATTCTCTAACATCCTGACAACCGTTAAAAAATGTAAGGTGGACAGCAGGTGGCAGCAAAGGACGTGGTAAGAGAACCGTCCTGGCCACTGTGTTTAGAATTCTAGGATGTTTCTGGTTTAATGCCCTTCAGTTAAAAAAGGTTGGAAGGTGACAGCTCTTTTGGCCTGGAGTCAAGAATATGGCACAAAAACAGAACCTCCTGGAAGGTGGACTGCAGTTAATTAAGTTTAAATGCTTTTCTACTGTGTTAAGTAACTCCTGACTAAAGGAGATGGTTGTGAAGTGTACATAGAGTAGTGGTGTCCTACAGAAAAACTCAACAAATCCTCTTACAAGATGGACATCCATTCTGAAAATAAAATTTTATAATAACTAATGACATGTAATTTTTTTTATAGCGTTTTAACTCATGCTGGCGTGAGGATAGGCCAGTTGGAAGATGATTTGATTCTTGGCTCGGAAGAATTTGTTGGAAGCATATCAATAGCCTTAAGTTAAAACATAAACATTAAAGCAGCTAAAGATGAGTGGGCTCTTTGAGAACGTCACCGCGACACAAGATCAGCAGGGTGGCAAAGAACCTCTGAGTTGTCTTATAAATGACCAAGGGTGTTGACAATGAAGTGTGAGGACAGTGCGTGTTGACTTAATGTAAGTGGGGCACATGTGGATACCTTTGAGTGTTTGTGGAACAGGGGTGTAATCTCCAGTCAGACAGCACAATTCCACATACAGACCAGCCAGCTTCTGGAGTTCAGAGTGAGTCAAGCCGCTCTAGTGAATGAGCTTTTGAAGAGCGCCTTTACTTCAGACTCAGCTGTGGTTTGTTTCTTTTCCTTCCTGCCCAAATAGATGGAGTGTAACTGAAAGCATCCCAAACTGTTTTCGAAAGCTAACCAATTGAAGGAAAGGCACATAGTCGGGTGGTGCTAGCCATTTATTGTTCTCCAAAGTCGATTGCAACCCTAGAACAACTATGTTGGATGTTAGCCAAGCTGTGGGATTCTTGGGTCCCAGGTTCCTGAATTAAAGTCGGCATGTAAGGTGACTCCTATGGCTAGACTACACAGTGGTTGAATAAGACAACCATTAAACATTTGCTTCTTAATGGATATTTTTTTCTTTTCTTCCTTCTGTAATATTCCCAAATAAGTTGCTATGTTTTGAAGAATATCTAGGAAAACTTGTCTCTTACTACCCTCTGCTTCATTAGAATCTCTAACTGTGCAGTTCTGACTGTAGATGGAGACAGTCTACCAGGAGGATTAATACAGTGTCACCATGTACCTGGTATGCCACCATAAAGCATATCAGGTAATCAAGGTGGCTCTGATTTAGTTTTAAGTTGTGGTCCTGTCCACTGAGACTTTGAATTCCAGTTTTATATTCCTAAAAGATGTTGATTTTTTTTTTTTTAACAAAACCTAGCAAAAGAGACACCCATCTTCCTAGTCCGTTGAGGGAGGTGGAAGGTGGGGGGTGTGGGGGGGTAATTAGGGACAAATGAGTTTCAGAGTGAAACCATAGCTTTACAAGTTCAAGTCCTGGCTAGGAAAATTCTCAGAGTGATACCAGGAATCAGACAGATACCCAGTGACACCAGGAATCAGACAGATACCCAGTGACACCAGGAATCAGACAGATACCCCGGAATGTGTATTTCCCATCGGTACAGTTATTTGCACGCCCTGTCTTTTCCCCAACTTCTTTATGTCTCAAGTCCTTGTGTAAAATTACCGTAAAAGGAAAGCACTTTATTTGTAGACTTTCTGTTTTGCCTAAACATTCCAGATGAGAATGTTTTTTAAGTAACTATGAAAAATAACATTTTAAAAATAAAGTTGCTAGGGATATTGTAAAAACCTTAAATATCATCCACACTTCAAAGCAAGTACAAAATCCGGATTTACATGACTTGTCTCTCTTGGAAATGAATTTAACACCTCATAAAAATATCTTCGGCCTTCTCAGCAACGCCATCTTTGTTCTTTGTGTGTTTTGGGTTTGTACTTTCTCTGAGTGCAGATGTGTTAGCAAGCTAGTTGGAATTATGTTGTTTACTGAAAACGAAGACTCCTTTGAGAAAAATATTTGCCTAAAACAAGTCAATGGCTTTCTGGAATAAAGCTCCAGTCTTTTGCTTACAGTCTACTGCTTCTTCTAGCCCTTCTCTCAGGAGTAACTTTGTGTTTACCTCGTTGTTTTACTGATGTTGAAGTCCCTCACAACATAATTTACCCCCAAGGAAAGAACTTATTCTTGCAAAGTGAGAAGTTATTCTCTGAAGTCTTAAATTGCTTCAAGTCACAGCCTGATACTAAAGCTCAAAATACACTTTTTCATACATTGATATAATCTTTGCAATATCTCCAAGTAACCAAGAGAGAAATAGCAAGCCAGTGGCTTTCTACACGAAAATAGTAAATATTAAGTAAGAAACATAAAAAATTAAGTGTTAAACCAATAGATTTTTAAAAATTGAGTTCTAGTTTGATATTACTTTGGAAAAAGTCAGAAAAACTTTAGCTACGGGCTTTTCCACTCTCCCTACATTAAGTTACATATTTGAAAGAAGATGACTTTTGATTCTGTAGTCTGAATGTGAATATTGTAAGTCCTGACTGTGAGCTTTGGCGTAGCCGCGGACGTCTGTGCGTGTGCATGCTCAGCATAAACAATCATATCCTCTTGAGTGTCAGCATCCTGTGCAGGAGCCAGCTCACAGCTCTATGCCTTCTTAGTCGGTCAAAAGACTGCAT
The DNA here is from genome assembly GCA_019843965.1 of Rhynchomys soricoides. Taxonomy (NCBI): domain Eukaryota; kingdom Metazoa; phylum Chordata; class Mammalia; order Rodentia; family Muridae; genus Rhynchomys; species Rhynchomys soricoides. Next base: position 32,722,393 of record JADRCH010000005.1, on the reverse strand, counting down.
CAGGCTTTTCTTCCCTTTGGTGACACTAGGAGGCGCGCCAGCACCAAGTTTGCTCTTTATACATCTGTACCAGCAACGCAAAAAGGTTTGTTTTTTTTTTTTTTTTTTTTTTTTTTCCAATTTGGAAGTCTGCAAAGGGAAAAGACTGGGAAATGCACTTGGTTTGTTTATACATCCGAAGCCCGGAGGTGTTACTTTAGGGAACACTATCCTCAAGGATGGCTTTTCAGAGCTTCTTACCCACCGCAGTACTCATTCTGTCTCCGGTGGACTTGGAAAAATAAAAAAATAAAATAAAATAAAATAAAATAAAATAAAATAAAAAACTTCACACAAGGAGAAAGTCCCGCCCCGAGGCCGGGTGGGATGGTTTACAGCCTGGACCTCCAGCAGTTCAGTGTTTAAATAAATCTTAGTGAGCAATGGAGAACGATCTTCACATTAATCTTGAGTAATTAGCGTTATAACCCTCGGCCCGTTCAAGACAAAGCTTTATGCAAATGTCCCCCCTTCCCTTCCAGATGCCTCTTCCCTGGGCCTGGCCCAGTCCCCTTATCCCTTAGCCCCCTGGGTTGCTGACGCCCCTGCAGACCCAGAGCCTCTTTTTTTAATAACACGGTACATTGAGGACCTTTAAAAAAATCATGAGGGTTCTGGAGTTTTTAAAAGATTAAAAAAGGGGTAAGTAAGGGCAGCTGCAGAGGGGCGAGGTGGGGGAGGTGCGCAGCCCGGGCTGTTAGACAGGGTTAGCCTCCAGCGAACTGGCACCTGCCCTTGGCAGCCAGGCTTGTTCAGTCAAGGACAGAACCCACTGTGTGGTGAGATTTGGAGGTTGGGAAGCTAGATTTTCTCCTAACATCAGCTTTGAGGTTGGGGGAGGGGAGATCTTCCAGGGGAGACCTTCCAGGAGGCTTAGATCTCCAGTTCGGCCCGGGACACCACTCTGACCTTCAGTCCTATACATAGAGAAGATTCTGAACTTGAGTCCTCAGCTGAGAGTCGCTGCTAAAAGGAGAACTGGCCTAAAAGGAGGCGGAGGAAGGGAATATGAGGAATCCCAACACACAGGTTTTTATGCGCAGAGGTGGGAGAGGGCGGTGCTCACACAGAGCACAGACACGGAGCTAAGAGCATGCAGATCTCTGCTGGACTGTCTGCTGTGTTGTGTTGACTGGCTCTGAGGACTTGATGAGAAAGGAATAGACTTTCACTTTATTCCAAGGACCGGTTTGCTGTTTTACCGCTGTACTTGTTTAAAAACCTCTCTGGTCTGTAACAAAATGACAAAAGCTCCAACACTTTGCAGACCTGAGGTTGGAACCTGCCAAGCTTCAGTGAGCATCCCTAATGCCACCGTCTACCCAGCAACACACACACACACACACACACACACACACACACACACACTACCCTCAATAGTTCCTTTCTAGCTAAGCAGAACCTAATGTTTGCTAATGTCTTAGGCAAAGGGCTCAGAGAATGTGGCCTAGGAACTGTACCTGTCACTACAGTTTTCTGATTCAAAACAAGCCTCAACATGCTTTATCCTCTATCTTTATATCTTTAGGGGTTATTTCTCTCTCTCTCTCTCTCTCTCTCTCTCTCTCTCTCTCTCTCTCTCCCTCCCCCCCTCCCCCCTCCCTCTCCCCTGACCTCTCCAGTCTCAAAAAGGTAAGCATAGCACTAAGCCACGGATGTGGCTCTTTTTAACTCATAATAGCTGTGGTCTACACTGTGTTTATGAAACGGAGTAAGAAAAGGAGGGGCTTAATGTAAGACACCGCCAGGCTATATAAATACAATATTCATTTTTTAAAAGTGAAGTGGATTTGGTTTACTCTGAAGACCAGTAATTCAAACAGCACCTATCTGCTGCAGATAGAGCAGCTATGCACATCTACACGGGCAAGTTTGAAATTTAGAACAAGGCTTTGATTTATTCCCTTTCTATCAGTGATTAATGCCCCTTAATTAGCTAATCTCAAAGCCATTATTTACAACCATGGCAGACAAAGGAAAACCTGATGATCCGACGCTTATGTCAGTTTGAAAATCTAAAACAAAACAAAAATGTTTTATTCAGAGTGGAGTCCCGAATCTTGCAAATGAACCTCAAAATAACAAAGAATCCCAAAGGTAAAAATGGAAAGACACTTTAAAAGAAATATAAGAATACCCCTCGTTCCCCCATCTAAATCTCCTGCCCTTCCTCTTCCCCAGAAATCGCTGCTTGGAGGAATGCGAGAGGAGATAAATAGAAAAAAATCCGATGTTTTGTCTTCTATACATTCAAAGTCTAGGAAAGTTCTTCAGTTGGCATGGGGAACATTGATAGAGGAGTTTTCTGAAATCGTGTATGAGAAACGGGATCTTTGACTTAAAAGGGGTATTTTCTTTGTGGATTTCTTAGGACCACGTTGGCAGCCTGCGACCAGTTCGTTCATCAAGATCTGAGGTCTCAAACCCCAGGCAGGGCTGGGTGTGATATGCTTGTAGTCTAGGTGTTCGGGAATTTCTCTTTGAACTCTGCCATGCCAGCCACTGGCTCTCTTTTAAGTGGCTCAGTAGTGACACATCACTGCCAGGACAGAGATAGTTAGGAGCTTTTCTTCCCAGGAAAAGCGTAGGTTGGGCATCTGGAAGATTGGCCTGGAGCTCTTCAGAAGAGTACAAGAGGTCACCCCAGGAGCAGGGGAGCTCAAAACAGGCTATTGGAAGCAACCAGCCAAGAAGTCTAGTGAAGGGGCGGAGCAGGCCCAGCCTAGCCTGCTCCCTTCCCAGGTTGGATCCTAAAACGCTTTGCTGGTCTCCAGGGCCGCCCAGATTTACTAGGCTCTCCTCCTTTCCAGACACTCCCCCTCCTCCCGTGAGCATACAGGTTACACGCCCACCCTCATCTCCATCACTTTTCTCGAGGAAAAGTTCGGTATTTTTTTTTTTCCCCATTGCATATCCGGTCTTTTTGTGAGGTTTTGCATGCTTAGAAATGGAGTTATGCAAAGCATAAGAACTCAGGAAACCTTGCTCGCTTGCTGGGCAGTCTGAGATGTGAAACAGTGAACCAAGAAAGGTCTTATGGTCCTCCAATTCTAATGCTTGGGATAAGGTGGAGGGTCTTTATTCCTGGGCTCCTGAAGTCGAGACCCCAGCCGGAGAGGGCAAAAGCCTCTGGGAAAGAGACTTTTTGCTTGCATGTCAGACAGTAAGATAATGAAGTTCGAAATCTTCCCCAGGAAGCTGGAAGAAAGGGAGAGGGGGAAACCAGCGACTGGATGGAGAAGAGACTCACTCACTTGGGGAGTAGGGCAGGCCTGGAGAGAAGGAAAAGACCAAGGTAAAAGGGAGCTAGGAGCGCCGACGCAGAAAGCTGGAGGCCAGGAGTCTTTTGTTTGAAAGCACCCGAGACCTAAATCGTAGGAACGAGGTCGTCATTAGCGCTCTGACCCAGAGGAGAGACGCATTAGAGAAAGAAATGAACAGAGAACTCGCATGTCTCAGCCTGGTTATTTCTCTTTCCTTGAAATCCCAGGGCCTTGAGGTTCCAGGAACCTAAATGCCCCCACCCCCAACCCCCGCCCTCTCCCGCCCCTTCCCAGTACAAAGCAGAAGCTGAGAGGCAGGAAAGGAGGTGCGGTCTAGGAGAGAAAACCAGCAAGCCTTTCATAACAAAAACAAAAACAAGCAAAGAAAACAAACCCTTGTGCATCCAGATTGCTGACCCGGTTTTTCCCACCCTCCTCCTAGTGTGGGTTTATTTGGAAACAGTTCGTAGGAGGACAGTCTCTCGTCTCAGAGATTAACCTTTATAGTTTCAGTGCTCTCTGTGGATGTGCAATCTAGTTTGTAAAAGTACCGATTTTTGTTTAAAAAACAAAACAGCCCCTCCTCCCTCAAAAAATGGGCTTTTGGTCTAGGGCACTGACGGTGTGGTTGGTAAAGCGCTTGTTGAACCCAAACAAAGACCATGCCAGACCTGAGGACACTGCGTGAGGCTCCGGATGGGAGGACTTCTCATCTTCCCATTCCACTGGAAAGGAATGGATTCGCAACCCTGTGATTGAATTATGTTTATAGAGGAGAGACGGAACAGGACAGAATGAACCCTAAGTGATAAACCACACTGAGGTTTTGTTCCTGAGTGTGCAAAAATGGAAACAAAAATAACCGAAAGGCTGCGGGGATACCCAATGCTCAGGGTAATTTTGCAGTACTAAATCATCTCTTCTCCACTTTCCTTCCATCCCTCAAGAGCTGTGACCCTGTCACACAAGATGATGCAGAAGCCCAACCTTCAGGCAAGACATTTTCAGAAATAAGGCTTGTAATCCGCCAGAAACTAACAAAGCTACAGAACAGTCAGCCAGTCTCTCTCCTCCTTTTCCCTTCCCCTCGATCCCTTTCTCTCCCTCCCCCACCTTCTCTCCTCTGGCTAGCCTCGCCCCAATTAAAACCCAACAAGTCAGTCATATACACCTGCTGGAAGGATCTTGGTGGCGTTGATGAGAAAGGGCGATTTTGCTTTTTCAGAAGCTAACCGGAGTCCCAAGTCCAACCTGCCTTCAACCTCTGTAGGCGGTCCTTGGGAGTGTATGGGAGCCTCAGCCCCGAGGCTTCCCTAGCTCTGGTTGTTGCTGGTGGGAGCTTTCGGTTTCTTTTGAAATCCCCTTTCTTAAGTTGCTTCTCAGCCACACGGTTCTCTGTAGAGTTTTCAAAGGCTCTCTTACTGATCTGGGCAAGCTGGGCTTTAAAAGGGGAACCTAGAATGTCTAGACAAGGATGGAAGGAGGACACGTTGATTTCTGCTTTTTAACATTTTAATTTCATTGACAGGACTTGAAAGGTTTGTTTTGGTCTAAGGCAAAGCTGCCAGTTCCAAACACAAACAGATGGACACACACTGTGTGTATCAGATGCTGGGGATAAAAATGGTTTATTGATTGAAATAATAGAGGCATTATTTTGATTTGTCTTGACACAAACGCTGATTTATAGAGTCCCCCCCCCCATTGATTTCTTCTTGTAGTCCAGACACATGGAAATGATAAAAAGCTCACCAAGGCTCACCTTAGTGCTAATCAAGATTGTTCAATGCACGTTATAAATCTGATATTATATTTATTGCTTATCTTTATTCGTTAGGTTAGTCTCCATCCGTAGACTGTCCCCTTTCAAAAAAAAATTGTTTTCGAGTGCATGTGTTTCCACTTTGCACTTTCAACGGGCTGGTGAAGACAATAGTGTGAAAAACATCTGAAAATATGAGGCGACAACGCGGCATGTGTGTTTCATTTCTGCAGTGTTAGGGTGGAAAGTAACAAAAGAAACACACACACACACACACACACACACACACACAGACACACACACAGTGAGGCCCAGGGCCCCAGCACAAAAGATTTGATGACTCAAAGCTAACACAAGACAATTGAAAGAACAGAGGATATTGGGGGGACTAGAGACAAACAATTTGTAGAAAGATCGCATCGCATACCTAGGATAGTCAGATGAAATGCAGAAGAGAGGAAAGCAGAGAAAGTAGTGCCCTGGACTGGAACTCACACCCCCTGAGGAGGCTGTGGAACAATACATTTGCTTAAAATAAGGGGCTTCTTTGACTGCACGATAAAATTAAAAAAAAAAAAAAAGATCACAAAATAAACATTAATTCTCTTGCAAGAGTGGAACAAACTGGTCACTCTAAACCAAACGCAATTGTTCCTGTTTAATTGTGAGATCAGAAAGCCCAGGCTGACCTCTAGTCCTGCTGCATGCTCAGGAAGGGTAAAGTCGAAGGGGCTTGGGATTGGACTGAGAACCGCCTTTTTGGTGAAGGAACACCAAGATTTGCAGAGTTTAAAGCTTCAAGAATACAAAGGCAGACATGAGATTATCTGATTATCCACGAATAGCGAATGAACGAGTTGTTGTCTCTAAAAGGTTGAATAACGTTTAATAAATAAATAAATATTCTGTTGATAAAAAAGAAAAAAAATGTATATATATCCTCAAGTGCTTAAAAGGGAATGAGGTCTAGGGCAGTGCTAGCCAGTCCCGAGGCCTCGGGGAGCAACCAACCGCAGCGAGCGCAGTTCCAGAACCATAAGAGCCTCTCAGGAGCCAGAAGCCCCGCAGACCTCGAAGGGACACCCGGCAGCCTTCCGCGGGTGGAAAGGAATGCCGAGGCTTCCAGGATACACTGATCTGGGTCTATGCCTCCATTTTCCCACCATCCCAAACCCGCGCCTTTAAAGGAGATGTCTCCTAGGACCCTTGTCCCGTCCTGGGGACCTTGAATGTGCCCGGCACCCCAGAACTGAGACTTTCTTACTATCCTCTAATTTTATTGGACAGCCTGTTGCTCAGCGGACCCGGAAGGGTGAGCCTGGGGTTCCCGGACGCCCTGCTGAGTGTCTTTCCCTGGACGCCTGCGGGGACCTGGCTGGGCATCACGCAACTCGGAATGCAGTAAGCAGTGGTGGACTTGCAAGGCCGTGTTCCCTCCTGATGCTCACCTCAGGCGGCCGCTGGAAGTTCAGTCCCAGCGCTAGCTTTTCTCCGACAGAGACCCGATTGCCTTTAACTCCCTCTGCTGCTCTCTCCACCTCATCCCAGGATAATTGCGCGTTTCTCTACATTTACAGCTTTGGAAATTGAGAAAGCGCGCTTTCATTTGTGCATCGTCTGCCGACAGCCCCTTCGCGTTAGAGTCTTTTTCCTCCTCCCCTCACGTACACACACACACACACACACACACACACACACACACACCCCTTAAAAAAAATGATCTGAAATATCAAAACAAACGCTGAATCAGTCCGCCCAATTTTATGCTCCATCTCCCCTGTCTACCACAGTTTCTCTTTGTGGTCTATGGAAAAACAGTGTTTAGAGCCATTTGCAATTTCCTTTGTCACTTGCCACTCTGTGTATGTTGGTTTTACATGTCATTTGTTTGCCAAATAAGGTTCTATTTCTTCAGCCCAGGATTCAGGATCTTTGTTCCTAGATCGCCCGGTGCTGGAAGAAAGGCAGGACGTTTGCTATCCACCTGCTGCAGAAACTGTCAGCAAGCGTTAGGGTACCACAAGGACAGTGGTGTGACAGATTCTGGCCTCTGAGGGCTTTGATTAAAGAACCCTCGCCTTGCCTTTCTAGCACTTTCTAGTGAAGGTCATAGTTTGAAGCTGTGGTTGGGTGTTTACTCAATGTCTAGCCTTGACCTCCAGGTATTGCAGGATCTTCCTTGGCAGCACCAAGCAGCCCTGTTCTTCCTATATACCTTGATGCATAGACCATGCAATCCCGTCATCGATTTTCCTGGCTATGTGATGGCTACCTGCTTTGTGGACATGAATAGTTTCAGGTTCCTTATTAACTTTCTCTGATTTGCTTATTGATTTCTTTACTTGATTACATCTTGTCTCAACACAGCCTAAGGATGTGGGTGACTCTATTATTTCTCTTGATTATTATTAAAAAAGAAAGAAAGAAAGATTTAAAAGAGAAGTTGGGATTGGTCCAAACATTTTCTCTCCTTTTGTTTTTACATATGTATATTTAATTCTACAAACTGACCCAGTTGTATGTTAGAAGCAGCTCAAAATGACTGGCAAGTATTTGGAGATCAATTTCAGGTAGTCATGGCAATACGATCTTAGATCAGCCATCTGGGTTAGGTGATCACTTGTCCACCTTGGAAAAGAGCCTTAATTAAGGGCAACTTCATTTGCCCATAATCGACAACCAAAATTAAATCAGGAGCTCTGTCTATCCTAGCAGACAGACGACTCGGTGGTGTTTGAAATTATGAAAGTAACGTGGGTTTTTTTTGTTTTGTTTTGTTTTGTTTTCCCTGTGGACATGCTGCATTTTTGCATGGGCAATTTTCTTTATTACTTTTAAAGGTACTTTCAGGTGTAACGTCTCTTTACATTAAGATTTTAGCTGTAATCAGTGTTGTCATCTGGGATGTTAAGGGCAACATACACACAAATAAACAACAAAACAGTGTGGCGATGACCTCACTTCCAAGTCCAGCTGTCCCCATGGGTTCAGGGTGTGTTCTTGCCACTCTAGTCTTCACAATTGAACACAATTTGTTGCCTAAGATTACTGTAAATTTCCTGACAGACCAATGTTATAGCTGAGCCAAGAGAGAAAAATTAATAGAAAACCCTTTGGGTTTGTGAGGTTGAGTACAAGCTAATCAACCTAGTTTGGGAAAGGCACTGCCTTTTATTCTCTAAATATTTAACTACAAATCAGTATACGATGGTACAGAGCAAAGAACAAAGAGACTTTTTTATATTGGCTTTTGGATTGACAATGACTGTAACGAGACTGAAGGATTGACCAAGAAGGGACAGTCTCCAATGTCCATCCAATCACTAACTGGAAAGAAAAGATTAAGGCTAAGGAAACCTCTGACCAATTTCCCATATTCAACATTCTAGAATCAATGTTCTAATTATAATTTAAATTCTCTTTGAAGCTCCTGAGCTGTGGAAGTATGTCTGGATCTCTGAGGATTTTATATAATTGTTTATGTATTCTGTCAGTGTCAGTTCTTAAATTTGATCTTGATCATTTTGGCCTAAATTTGATGTTCTCTGAGGGACAGAGAAAATCTGGATTTGCTAAGAAACCAACTTTCCAGTCCTACAAAATCTGTCTCTATAAGCAAAAAGGAGGCTTCTAGAAAGGGCAGTTATGCAGATATATGATGGAAGTGTTATAGCCTTGGCTATCTGCTCAGAAGTCAAGACAACAGTGTTGCTTTTATGTGCCCAAAGCCTAGAATTTGGGGATATTAAAAAATAATTTTCTAAATGGACAAATTAAAGCCTCATGCTTGTCTCTATCTGCTATCAAAAATTAATTCATGCAAACTATTCTTGGAATTAATTATAACTTTGGTCTCCACTGAATCCTGAGTACATTAAGTTTGACACCAACCACTGTAATGTATCATGCCTTTTTTATGGTGAATGTAATTTAATTACATGTTCTCTTGATGCTGAATTCTGCTATTTGGGAAACACATATGATTTATTATTTTATTATCTTTGTTTCTAATTCTGTTAACTCTTATCTGTCCTCAGTAAAAGGAACTACTAAATTTATTTAGCTGTCTCCACAGAAAACCCTTCTTCTCTTAGTTGCAGAAGCTTTCCTGTTTTACTTTAGAATTTTTTACTATGGCAGTCTTATGGCTTCAGAGATGAATGCACCTGGATTTAGAAAACCATTAGTCTCTCCATTATAGCTACTGGAGGATTAAATCAGATAAAGCATATAAAGGATTGAACATAATATCTGACACTTAGTTTTACAAAAGTATGTCTTGGTACTATTTTTTGACACATAAGTCCTTTACAGGATGAGGTATAATGATACTTATTTCCTTTTCTTGCTTATGCCTAATAGCTTAGAATTTTTCCTCTTGCCAGTATATTTGAAGTTATTTTTTCTCAAAATACATTTCACTAATGTTTAGATTCAGAAATTTAATATATATGCCAAGATTGGTGCTTGGATCAATATTGGTGCAAAATACCTTGATCTGGTGTTTGGTGGGGGTTTAGGTCCTCATGTATACATGGGCATCTCCTTTGAAACTATTTTTAGAAATTCTTTTAAATAAAGTTAAAATTTGTTATAATTTATCACTGCTCTCTTGGTGATCTCTTTTACATATCTCAACTTGTAGATATTTTTCTCATACCTCCCATTTAAATCTTTGTGAATTGTTACAAAACAAAACAACTCTGAAGATTTGTGGAATCACTGTGTATTCTGCCATAAATGAATTAAGGCACATGATGGTTTCTACTATTTAATTCAGTTCCTTCTCATTTGTACTAACTGAGATAGTTTCTCTTAATAATTATTGCAAAAACCCAGTTAAATTGTGTCTCTGAATAGTCTTGTCATATAATTTTGCAATCCTCTGCTGGGCAGTGGTGGCACATGACTTTAATCCTAGGACTTGAGAGGTAGAGACAGGCAGATCTCTGAGTTTGAGGCCAGCCTGGTCTAAAGAGTGAGCTCCAGAGTAGCCAGGGCTACACAGAAACATCCTGTCTTGAAAAACAAAAACAACAACAACCAAACAACAAACAATTTCCCACGCCTTCTTAAAGTACATTTTCATTAGTGGTACATGCATCCTTCTTATCTATTCCATACTGTATTTCATCTAAAACTGATGCTTGCTTTTTAAGAAGACTGATCCTTTGCCTTTAAATATACTTCTCCTATTTGCCAAGAATTGAAGCAACAAACTCTGGTTACAACTAGATGACTTTTCACAGATGGTGTTTGTGCTACCAACAAGAGTGATGGATTGTTGAGGAATTTTGTAAAGAAGTGCATCAAGTTTTCAAAGTTTACCGTTATCACACATAAGTATTTTTTAAAGAAAAATCTCTTAAAGAATATCAAGGGAACCAGGCAATTTGTCCAGTACCTACCTGTAAACTAGGTCTAGACTCTATTGTGCCCTGTGCTTCATATTCTCTAGTGTCCTCACTAAACTGCCATGAAAAGAAGTATTTTCCATTTTGCCATCATTTTTTTACAGATCCCAAGTGCAGTTTTTTGCCAATTGTTTAATGTACATAAAATGAAGAGAGTGTCACAAACCAGTAATCTTAGTATTTGGGCCGAGCTCTGTCACTGTTATTTGCTGTGAGACTATAATTAAATCCCATAAGTAGTTGTTTTGCATTTCTCCGTGTGTTAAATTGGTATAATAATAGCTTTGCAGGATGTTAGTAGGTAGATGTGTGTGTGCATGCATGTATGAGAGTGTGCATGAGTGTGTGAACTAGTTTGTAGTGTTATAACAAAATGTAATAGAGTAGCCAATCTCAAAAGCAGAAATGCATTTTTCACAGTATGAAAGGCTGGAAAGTCCAAGAACAACACTCTTGAATTTGGCGTTTGGTCAGGGTCTATCTCCTCATTTGCCGATGGGTATCTCCTTGTGTCTACACATGGTGAAGAGAAGAGACAGCCTTTCTCCTGACTTTTTCATAATGACACTGATCTCATTAGAAACTGTGTGCCCTCAAGGCAAAAATTAGTTACCCAAAGCCCAATCTAATGCTTTTACAGGAGGCTGTGGTTAGAATCTAAGCATATGAATTGAGGAGGGGCATAAACATTTATAGTTGTATATGAGAGCACATGTATGTGTGTGTGTACATGTGTGTGTATACTTTATATATGGTAATCAAGTTAAACTATTCAACTTAAATATTCAAGGCAGAAATGAATAATATTTTAAAAAATAATATAATACTTTTATGTTTTCAGAACGTCATACAATGAATCTTAATAATTTTCTCGCCCTTTTTCTCCCCCAGCTATTCCCAGATTCACTTATTTCTCCTTCTCCCTCCTTCTACTGTATGCCACTCCCTTCACGAAGAACAAAGCAGCAGATGTCCTGGCCTCTTACAATCTTTCTGTCACCTCTTCTGCTGTATTCCCTGAGCCTATGTCCAATTAGGTCACTGTTGGTTACTTCAGGATATAAGTGCCACTATTGTCCTTTTCAGAGTATCTTGCTCTGCTGGTGGTTGTGGCTCTGACATGTTATAGTCAGATAGGACTACTGATTGCTTTTCTCTCTAGGCAGCTTGCTTGACTTCATAATTCCCTAAGGCTGTTTCAAACATCCTTAATTTTATTTGTCCCTCCTCCTTCCCTTTCCCTCTGTGTTACTCTCCCTCTCCAGGTAAATGCCCCCTCAACCTATTTTTCAATTTTTTTATTACAACTATGCCTACGATTCCCTTCTCTAACGATCTTATCTACTTCCACTCCTAGCCATGGTCCCTTTAACCACAGATACCATGAAAGTAAAAATGAAAGTGTGTTTGGTCATTTCCTCCGGGCTTGCCTAGTATTGACATGCAATGCATATCTCAATTGTGTCATAACTTACATTCATAAATTTCATGACTTGGAAAGTAATCCAGGTCAAGATTTCATTTTATTGCTTCTTTTCTTCTATTTGGTTCTATGCATTGTCAATTAGTATTTGCCAATCAGAATTTATTTTTTCTCCCTTTTCATATGAACCAGTCTTATTGTAGGGATTCAAAATAAGAATCTCTCTCTCTCTCTTTTGTCTCCTTTGGAATATTAATTACTCCAAACTTTTAAAATCCCAGTTTGCTGTAGATAGTTCTATAGACAAGCCTTTAGAATGAAAAGCCTTGCTTTAAGATTTCTACTTTGCTTAAATAGTTGCTGATTTTCAGCTTCATGATTGTTTTGTTTCTCTCTCTCTCTCTCTCTCTCTCTCTCTCTCTCTCTCTCTCTCTGTGTGTGTGTCTAAACATCAAGTCTCTACTTTTTGTGGAGAAAGATCAGGACACATTGTAGGGTGGAAGAGGCAGGCAGATCATCTAATATTAAAACTAATATTGCTTTGTGTAGGTGCACCTGTAGACAGAATATCTTGTGTATTATATAAATATATCACCTGTCAACTAAGAAGCCTATGGCCTATGGCTTAGGCAGGAAATACCAGACCATGGATCTCAATACTGCTTTCCCCAGTCAGGCATCCATAGACACTGATGACCTGTTTATGAACTTTTGTGAGCTGTGCTCTCAAGAGCTTTGCCCTAACCATGTGTTTCTTATTTCTTATGCTTTACTCTTCTGGACTGCATTCTTACCTGGTTTTCAAATGCTCTCAGCATTATAGCAAACTAAGGAGCATCATGGGATATTTAAAAATCTGAGAACAGAGAACGATCTTCCCATTTTTCAGATACTACTGGGCCCTTCATCTCACACCTTCAATGCTGGATTGGTCTGTAATCCTTCTACAGAATATTATATCTTAGGGAAGCCGATGTTTTAGATTCTGCCAATGATAAGAAGCAAATTTCCCATAAAAATTCACATGAATCAAGAAATAAAGAAGACAATGTTAATTCTGATGCCAATATTTGAAATGATTTCTAATATCTAATGACTGTATGCATACTATTAGTAAATATTAGTGATCATTTAAGAATAAAGCAAAAATACTTTTCTTTTAATTATATATGCCACCTTTCCAAATGCCCATAAAATGTGAAAACACACATACTCATGACCACTACTTAAAACTTAGAGATGGTAAGTGCTTCTTTTGGCCTCAGGACAGGATGCAAACAATAGTAGCAGCAAGCACTAAGAGACACTGACGGTGTGTGTGAACAGAACAGGTTTTGGAACCTACAGTGTTAAAAGACTCTGTTGTGGTTTTCCAACTCACTTTCTGACAATTGCCCCAGGACTTTTACCTGAGTCTTGTCTAGCCTGGTCCTGAAATTACAACACCAACTGTTTTCTTCAGTATTCACAGCCATCTCCTTTCCCTGTATCTTCCCTTGGCTCTCTCTCTCCCTTATCATCTGTAATGTTACGCTTCAAACTCAGGACCTCAAACATGCTAGGCACTTACTCTCCTAAGAAGCTATGGGCCTAGCCCTGCTGGCATGCTTTTCTCCATTTTCTTCTTACTTAAATCTCTATTCCATCTTTTGGAGATTCTGAGACATTTCTCATTCCCTGACATAAATCCTTTGTTTTCTAGTGATGATAAGGACTTTTGAGATAGGCTGGTGTGAGAAGTTGCAGCCATGGGGAGAAGAAATAAACCTATGTTTAGCCTGCCATTTTCATGATTTACATCACCATGGGGCCTTAGGTTATTTTTTCTATATATTTTAAGAATTTCCTTTTATTTTTTGTCTCCATCATTTTGCTAAAGTGCACCCCTGATAATTTATCCATTTTTTTTGGTTACTTTTAATCTGTCATGTTCTAAAGTTGCTTCTATTTTCTTGGACACATTTTGGTTTTTTTTAACCAAAGCATTTTTTTTTATACAATAAAGTATATTTTATTGTTACTTAGGATTATATCATCATGTTTGCTCAAAATTTTACTCTTTTTTTTCAAGTGTACTTTGAATTATTTTCATAATCAGAATATTTTTGTATTCCTGTCTTGAAATCAAATGATTGCATAAAGAATGAATCTGTTTCCACACAGCGGGCTAGAGTCACTGCTGTGCATCATTCCAGAGTGGTTTCCTCATGACTACATCCCATAGTGATTTATTGTCATGAGAAATTTAAATCTCTATATTCACAAATGTTGAAATATGGTTCATGGTATAGCTTACAAACTTAGAACTTTATATAATCATTGTCCTTTCTTTAACTTTTTAGTTAAAAACTTCTTTATTTGGTATACTACTAAAGCTTTCTCTTGGGCACTTAAAAGGAGAAAAAATAACCACTATACTACCATTTGTCTTACTATTTTTTTATGCTCCCTCAATTTGTCTAAAACTATGCCCAGAAGAACAAGATTCTTGAGGCACACTTAATCTGCTTAAGCAGGTTGAGCCCTTAAAAAGGGACTGCATATAAGGTTTTATCTATATGGCATAAAATAACTAATTTAAAACACTATGCTGATTATTGATCTCACACACACACACACACCCACACACACACACACACACACACACACACACACACACAGGTACTGCTACCATCCTGAATGTACCTATAATTTCACCTGATAGCTTGTCTAGTGACATTAAAATTTCATTAGATTCTAGGAAATTATCAGCTCAATCTATTAGGTGAATTCCAGCAGACAAAAACCCTGAAGCAAAGAGGATGTGCAAGGTGGGTTTTAAGTGTGAGGGTGTTGGGGGGAAATAAGAAGAGACAGCAGGCAAATTTAGTGGCTATTTTAGCCTCAGGGAGAGTGAAGTTATCATGGTCGGAGAAACCTAGCTTTTTCTTGGTGTAGGTATCACCTGAGCATGCTGAAAGTGAATAGAGAAAGGAGGTACAAACTGCAAACCAAGGCTTCATCAAGATTTTGCCCAGTGTTATCTCTGCTTCTCTGTGGGTTTACCCAGCATTCATTCATTCCTTAAATAACCATCCTGTTTAGGCAGGCAAGTCCATCCTTCACAGAAATCCTACTCTCCAAAGTTTAGTTGTGTGACTGACCTATTAGTACCTTCACAACTTTTAGCAGAATTACCCTGCCTGAATTAGGGTTTCAATTGCTGTAAAGAGACATCATGACCAAGGTAACTCTTATAAAGGGAAATGTTTAATTGTAACTGGCTTACAGGTTTAGAGGTTTAGTCCATTATTATCAAGGTAGGCAGCATTCAAAGCAGACATGGTGTTGGAGAAGGAGCTGAGAGTTCTTGATTGAAAGCATCTAGAAGGAGACTTATTTCTACAAGCAGCCATGAGGGGGAGAGGTGTCTTTCACACTGGGCAGAGCTTTAACATAGGATCTCAAAGTCCACGCCCATTGTGATGCACTTCCTTCAAGAAGGCCATACCTGCTTCAACAAGGCCACACCTCCTAATAGTGCCACTTCCTATAGGCCAAGCATATTCTAACCACTACATACCCCAAATCCGTAATGTTGATAATCCAACTAATGCCCAGCAGTGTTACAAAGAAAACAAATATATGATAAAATCGCTTGTAGAACTTGTAATTTGCATTTAATCAAATAAAAATTTGTCTGAGTCCATCCCATTAGTAGTAAATAGTACAAAAGATAAGCTGTTTGAAGATATTCTTGAGATCTTTATTCTTATTTTGCTAATTAAAATGTATATACAATGTAATGTAAACATAACTTTAGCATTATTTTGCTTCATTAACTTTTTACTGTTTCAATCTTCTTGAAAGGCAGAGTCTGCTCTTTTGCTGTGCAATTAGGAAAGAAACTGAAAGCTGAAAGATCACACCCACTGGTGATCCAATACCAAATGTCCAACCCTGAAAACATATGAGTAATGTTATATAGGCTGAGCAGGTTGTATTTACATATTGAGGACTAGAATATATATATAAATTCATTATGTGTGTGTCAATTAAAGGAAGAGAAGCCATATATTTGAATAACGATGTGTGTGTGTGTGTGTGTGTGTGTGTGTACATGGTAGGTATTGGGGACAGGAAGGGAAAGGGATGACTAATTGTATTATAATACCAAAAAAAGAATCCCTAGTTGGCATAGTATTGTCTGCTATTTTGAAATGGAAAACTAACTTTTGTTTTAAGTGCTAGTTAAATCACACTTGAGTTTCTTGTCTAACTGGTCACCCATTTGTAAACAAAAATAATAAATCAATGAACAGTTCAAAGTTTTCCAGGTCCTGGTAGCTGAGGTATCCCACCTTGAGAAACCAATCTTGAAGAAAAGCTCAGTCTGGTAAGCTCAAAATCACATGTCCCATTTCTTGTTGAAGTATGAGGTTTCCTGGAGCATCACTTAGAACTTGGGGATGAGAAAGCTCTCACTAAAATGTATCTATTAGAGAAAACCCCCACTTCTTGGAAGAGAACCTCTCTTCTTGGCTTACTTCATGCTGACAGCAGCTATGCCCCACTGAGGTCCTGCTGCCTGTGAGCTTGTGAGTCATGATTTAAGTAATAGAAATCATTCCCTCTTCTCTTATTTCAGTACCACAGAAAAATTGCTGTTGGAGAGAATATCTTGCTGTTGTACTCTGAGGTCATTCTCTCTCCTGGAAATATGGATCTGAATAATAAAAACAGGAAGTTGGTAGCAAAGTAAAGATGATTAAATACCCTTCTTTCTTTAAAAACCAGATCTATTGTGTCCCATCTCTCTGTTCTGGCTTTCACAAGTGCTTTCTTTAGTAGACACTTCTTTCAATTTGTGATATTTTTATTGTTATGTGTACAATAAACATGTTCCATTGACAAATTATTGTTTTGGAGATGAAGAAACTTAGCACCAGAGAAAGAAATTACCCAGAGTCACAAATCTGTGGTTGGGAGCACAGTGGGAATGATAGTCCACTTCTTCTGGCTCTTATCAAGCTTTCTGTGCTGTCTTCAAAGTGTGGCTCTCACAATACGGTTTCAAAATGCCAATTGCCAAAGTTTCTCGTCCAGTTCTTGATAGGATTTGATCCTAGAAGGACAAGCTAGACTGAGTTGATTCATGAGCAAACTGATAAATATTTCAGAGATAAGTATGTTTAATTAGAGAATAATATGAATACTTACAATAGGGATCACGTGACTTCCAGAGGAAGGCAGAGCATAAGTGTAATTTTTCAGTTCCATTGTTTAGGAAATGAATAATGTATAAATCGTTCCTGAAATAGCACAGCAATTTATTAACATACTTTCTGTGACTTCTGGGAGAGTGTTCTAAGACACAAAGGCTACGTCTGTATGCAATCATGGAATTTATCATTTTAATGGAGATTGAGTTGTTGGCAGGTCATCTTACTAAGACAGTTTGGAATGACAGGGGTATCTATTGATTTGTTTTATAGAAAGAAAAAGGAAGGAACGCTGGGAAGCTGACTCCACACACGTTGCTTCTTCCTTCTTTATATGTCCTAGGAAGCTGACTCCACACACGTTGCTTCCTCCTTCTTTATATGTCCATATTCCTTCTCTCTCTGTCTCTTTCTCTGTAGTGAATGTGAAGCTTGCCATAGAACCTGACACTTTTATGAAGTTTCCGCCTAGGCTAACTCATTCCTATCTATTCATTATTCATTTGGCAATTAAGAGAAACTGTACTGCTATCCAGTTCAATGTGTCAACAAGCATTTGTTGTAAAGCTACTCTTTTTTTCTGTGTTCAAAAGAAGTGGAAGGCCTGACATAGTCTCATGAGCAATTGCACGTAAGAACAAAAGGCATGAGCAAGTATCTTCTGTATGATTTAGGCTGTTCTGTATGCAAGATGGTGCAGTTTTATTAAAAAAGGAAGAAACGGGAGAGTAAGTAACAGACCTAGCCTTGAGGATTTGAGGTTTATCATATATGCCCATTATTGGACAGGTTCACCAAATCAATTCTAGCTTTCATCTAGTTGTTAGAATGAAGAACACAGTTTTATTCACACTAGTTTAAAAGGGCTTTTTATGTTATGAATTCATCTATCAATGTCTAAAATATAGGACTTGAAATATTTTTAAATATTTAAAACCATTGTTCTTCTAGCTTAATCTCATTACTATCATTTATCAGTTTAATATTTTCATATCTATAAAGCTGCAATAGTATTGAGCTTAAATCCCCCAACCCTCTAATTTAATTCAGAATCTTATGTTCTGAAGGATATAACCAAAGAATATTTGATAAAAATAATTTTTATGTGTTATTTATGAGAAAGACACTTAAAGATTTTAAAAGGTCTTTAAAATATTTACACTTTTACTTCTGACTTTTAGTTCAATGTTATTTTTTTTTAAAAAAGTTTTCCTTTATATTTGATGTAGGTTTCAAACTTTAGATTTATAGTTCAATACCTCACAACAAATTTTGTAAATATTCAGTGGGGGCTTGGTCCTGAAGTATAAACACTTCATGCTATGGAAGCACTGAAGAAAAGCAGACGCCCTCATTTATTACCCGGCCTCCAGGAGACTGAAGAGGTTTTGAAGTTTTTTCTCCTTTCCTTTTTTTCTGGAACATCTTCTTCAACAAGAAAAATGAAATGTCATCATGCTAAGGTGAATCATAATAAATGTTATGTCTTGTCTGACACTGAAAATAAATCCAAGTAAGTTTGTAGAAATATTGGTGGCTTTTTCCCCACCATAGAGGTTTAGATGTGCTTTATAAATTAAATAGCATGCGCTGACAGCTCAGGGCAGTAAGTAAACTATTCAGTAGATAATCTCCATGGAAACAGAAGAAGCTTAACCATCTCAATCTAAAAGAGCCTTCTCTACTCAGCTGTTGAATACGATAATGGAGAAATTCTTCCTTTATTCAAATTTATTATTAATTTCAAAATTATGTTTTAATTGGAAAGATATTTGGGACAAAATAACTCAAAAGTAACAATAGGCATTAATGACTTTGGGTGATTGCCATAGTCATTTTTAATTTATTCATTTTTTGTTGTTTATTTGTTCTTTACTTTGAAATTTTCATATGTCTCTGTTTCTGTCAGGATCTCATATATACAGAGGCTTGGAGTCTGAAATAGGGCTTTTTCTATACCTTTCTCAAATATATCAATTATATCAATGGAAAGATATAGCATCACCATTCACAATTTTATAATAAAGAAATTGAGGCATAAGGAGACAGCAGCTTGGTGGAAGTGGTAAAACTTACATTTTCCCCTGGGCCCTGAGATCTGCCATGTTTACCATTTATGAAAGTCACTCAGGATTAGAGTGGGGCTCTGAATCCAACATGACTAGTGTCATAGAAGAAGAAAGTATGAACAGAAACAGAGAGAGAAGGGAGAAGACAACGCGTAGTAAACACAGAGTCCAGAGAACTGGGAGATAATAAATACAGTAAACTTCAGTTTTGTTGGATGATGAACTGCCTGATAAGGAACACCAAGGATTGCTAGCCCCTGCCGGAAGACAAGAGAAGCCAGGGAGGATTCTCTCCTAATGCCTTTGGAGGGAACAAAGCCTCTATTTCAGACTCCCAGCCTCCAGTTATGTGAGATTCCGACAGAAACATAAACATACGAAGTCTTCCCAGCCTCATCATTCTAAGTAGGACTTGTCTTATGGCAAATAGAAACACACATAGAGGGCTGTAGCTTTATCCCCCTCTGTTCTGGCTAGAGCTGTTAATCAAGAGTGAGCTACTACACTGATTTAGTCTGCTAGGGGACAGCAGTGATGCCTCATTCATCTTGGTTTCCATAGTAACAAGCATAGTGCAGTACTTGGGCAGGACTCAGACTACCTATAGAACGAATTTCCTCGATGTTTCTCTTTGTTGCCAGGGATATAGTAGTTTTGTTACCTGAGAAAGCCTTATTTACCCTTGCATAGACCCTGATCCAGACTTTTCTCTTAAGTTTAGCAGACTATAGAATGGTCAGCTTTAAACAGGATATCTGGATCACAACTGCTGCCCACCAGGCTCAAGAGAAGTCATGAAGGGGAGATAGAAAGACCAAGTAAAAGAGGTAGGTATCTACAGCAAAATATATTTGTTGGATATGACAGGACTATTTCACACATGCATGTATAGTAACAGGAAATGTGTGCATAAGACCTGCACAAGAACAAGCCAGCCAACATCCCAGCATGGATGAGGCTATGAAACCTACTCCTGGAAAAAGTTTTTGGAAAGTGATAGCTTTTGGGGGTGGAGAGAGTAAGTTCTCTTTGGAGTTGTGACCCCCAAAAGACTACCATTGATCCGATGGATGAACCCATGCCTGTGCATGTTCAGGCAGCAATACATAGATTCAATGGGTTTATAAAAAGAGCTCATGAAGTTGGGAGGGAAAGGACTGAGAGGGGTGGGGATGGAAGGGGAGACTTGATCAAAACACGTGATATACATACATGAAATTCTCAATATATTAATAATAATAATAATAATGATAATAATAATAATAATGAACAACTTTTCAAGGTTTGAGTCTCAGATACTGCAATACTGAACTGCAAGAGCTGTTAACTGCTACAAGTTTTGTATTTTTTTCTTTTTTACTTTGCCATGGGAAGCGCATTCTGCTTAAAGTTGTAGTTATTTTTTATTTACTGAAAATCTTTTTATTTATTAAATATTGAATTGCCACCAAAATATGTCAGACATTGTTTGAGATCCCTAATTACAGCAAAGAACAAAAATGGCTCCTGCTGGTAGGGCAGATGAACACACAAGCAGGTTAGAATTCAGTGAAATAATCCTTGAATGGAACAGGCTATGTGGAACCTGATGTGGTTACCTCCTTTAGCCAGGCTGGACCCCCAGTGGAGGGATAAGCACATCAATCTACCCACAACATTTTTAACCCCAAAATTTTCTTGTCTACAAGAAATGCAGGGCAAAGATGAGGCAGAGACTATGGGAATGGCCAACCAATAACTGGCCCAACTTGAGACCTATCCCAAGAGCAAGCCCCAATCCTTGACACTATTAATGATACTCTGTTATGCTTGCAGACAGGAGCCTAGCACAACTGTCGTTTGAGAGGCTCCATCCAGCATCTGAGTGAAATAGATGCAGAAGCCTAGAGCCAAACATCCGACAGAGCTCGGGGAGTCTTGTGGAAGAGTTGGAAGAAGGGTTGAGGGCCACAGGAACTCTACAGGAAGATCAACAGAGTCAACTAGTCTGGACCCTTGGAGGCTCTCAGAGACTGAACCACCAACCAAAGAGCAAGAGCATGCACAGGCTGGAATTAGGCCTTCCCCATTCCTATGCAGCAGTTGTACAGCTTGGTCTTCATGTGGGTCCCTCAACAACTGGAGCAGAGGCTGTCTCTGATTCTGTTGCTTGTCTGTGAATCCCGTTCTGGGCTTCCTTGTCTGTACTCAGTGGGAGAGGATGAGCCTACCTCTGCAGAGAGCAGAGTGATTCAGGGATGGGATTGAGTGGCAACCTCTCAGAGGAGAAGGGGAAGGGAGTGGGGAAGAGGTTTTGTGAGGGAAGATCAGGAGGAGGGGCGTCAGTGATTGGGGTGTAATGCAAATGAATGAATAAACAAACAAACAAATAGATAATAAATAGAAAAAAAGTGTAAAGGCGGAGCTGTGGTTTTCACATTTGTACCCTCCCCCCGCCCTCTAAGTGAAAATAGGAAACATAGAAAAGGTGACTTGGAAGGAAATGCAAATGGTTTTAGGGCACATTTCTCATCTCATCCGGATGTACTTGGTTGTTACTGAGTATTAGTCCACCATTATGAACATATTCCCATAGCCAGCTACAGGACAGTCCTTAAAGGTACAGATCTTTTTTAGTGGTCTTAAATAATTTGAAAGCAGTTAGTGACCTATGAGTTTACCTTCTTTTGTGTCCAATCTATCATCCATTTCTGGGCCTAGAACTCATTTCTTGTCTCTGGAATTTGTGAGACGCCGTTTGAAAGCAATTTGACAAGTACTTCTAAGGTACCACCCTCCACTAGATAGGCACCAGTCTCTAGGCATTCATCAATCATCAAGACTGTCAGACTCCTTGGCCAATCGGGAGATGTCTGTTGTAGGAGAAGGTGGAATTACCTTTCCTTGAAGCATTGAAGTTCTTGTTTGATTTGCTCTCAAGTTTGCTGGAGTCAGAGTTTTAGCTGTTTTAGTGTTATTCCACCAAGACCTCAACAATGGTGGAGAAGGAAACAGTCTGGGTGCTTTTGTCTATTTGAAATAAGCAAGCACTTGGCCGGAGACACCATTTCAACTTGTCTCAGCACCGTTTCAACCAACTGTGGACTTGGTCCAGTGAGTAAATATTTGCATCTTTGTAGCTGGAAAAAAAAAAGACCCCAATTAAATGCTCGAAAGCATTTAATTACTTTCCTTCCAGACATTAGCTTTAACCCTGTTTATTACTCATAAACTACTCCAGAGGGTAGTATTTTTTATGGATGACAGATTGCCCAAACTGCTGCGAGTGACTTAAACCTCCTATAGCAGACACGCTGAATTTTGCTGAGAGGTGAGCTCTTGAATAAGAGGAGCCAGCATTTCCTCTGCTTTTCTAAGTGTGGATTATGCTTTCGTGTTGATCCATTACAAAGAGCTTCAGGTTAGAATTGAAATCTAAACCATTAGTTATAGACACACACACACACACACACACACACACACACCATGTGATTTTATTTTATTTTATTTATTGCTTTGTTGAGACAAGATCTCACTGTATAACTTTATCTGCGCTTGAACTTGTGATCTTCCTGCCTCAGTTTCCAAAGTGCTGTGATTATAGACCTGACCCACAACACAAGCTGGCTATTGCACTTCATTCTTTGAGTCAGTAGTCCTTTTATTTTGCAGGTGGAATTAGTATTTGTCATCTGGTGCTACTCATGAGTCTTATGGGGGCTCAGAAGGAAGCCAAGACCTAGATACTTACATTGAACACCAAGCTTCAGGAAAGAGAGACACTATTTTTAGCTTCAGACCATTGACCTTTGCACCTCAGTTTTCCCATGCATTAAACAGAACAGTTCACAGCTTTGCCTATTATAGAATTCCTATAAGCACCAGTTCATATAAGATAAGGCTTAATGACTACTGTCAAAGGTAGTGGCAGGATCCACTTCATCTTTTCCAGCACTTCATATTGTAGTGTTCATGACTTTGGATTACATGAGTGAGAATAAAATTAGTTTAACATGTCGCAAGAGCAAAGAAGCATGTAGGGACAGATTGGGATGAAAAATAATATTGCAGACTCTGTGGGATCATTTTCTTATCTCCATATGTATTTGTATATATATGATATATATGTATATATATATATATATATATATATACATCCATGTATGTGTCTATAGATATATGATCTCTTAATTATTAACATTTAAACAGTTATTTGGTACTTGCTATCAATGGATACTTTCCAGGACCTGGCACAGGAATGTATATTGAGATAATAGGTGGTTTAAAAGAATGTGCTGGAGGTAAAAAGTATATCTACTTCTGGCCTATAAACCTCAATAAAATGTGCTCCCACACTTGTGCTGTCTTTGAATGAGAAGGAGGAGAGGAAAGAAATCTTTTGTAACTGTTGTAAATGATGCATCACTGTACTATTGGGTAGGTGAGAAAACATTATCTTTAAGTGCTGACCATTTGAATATCTAGTCCAGAGGGACTAGAGCATGTTTATGTTTGGGTGTGGTCTGAACCACTATGAAAGCAGCTCAGCAGTGCTGAAGCCACAAGGGAATGATGGATTCTTTCAAAACTGAGATATGAATAGGTGACTGTTCTTCGGAATACTAGATCACTACACTCAATAAAAGGTTCATAAAGGCTTGATTTTTGAGTATGTGGTACAAATCAGGGCATGATGAATTTTACTTGTGTCTGTCGGTGCTTTGTTGAGCTACGCACTTTGGGGAAAGTTCAACGGGAAGAGGCCAGCAGGTTAAATAAATTTCACATGACATCTAACGCATGGGAAATTAAAACTCTGTTTCTCTGTCTCTGTCTCTCACACACATGCATGTTCCCTCCTCATTTAAGTAATGTATAATTAGCATTGTTATAATCACAGGTTTGCAAGTTTATTTTTTACTTATTTTTATAAAAATGCAAAACTGCTTTAATACACATATGAATTGCAATTCATATATTTAAGGGTCTATTAATATTTTCAGTTATGTTTTAGGCTTATTTTTTCATTTAGTTTTGTAATAATAAAGGACCACAAATATATGACCTAAATTGAAATGATCTTATAGCAAAAAAACAAACAAAAAACCTCCACAAAAACAAAACAAAACAAAAACCAAATGAAAGCTGGCTCTTCCACTAATTATTTGAAACAAGAATTTGTTTAGTTTTTCTTAGGAATAGATATGATCCATCACAGGAGCCCACAAATAAGGTGTCAAATTGATAGGCTGATCAGTGAATAGAAATTAATGCAATGTAATATAGTCTTAAGGTTACTGAGAATTGAGTTTAGATGAGTTTAGAAGACTTTCATATATATATATATACATACATGGCACATGGGCTGAGGAGGTGGTGAACTGCTTGATGTACAAGCAGAGGGATCTGGCTATGTTTCTTAGATCTACAAAAAGCTAGGGGTGGCAGTGTGGTCTTCAAACTCCAGTGCTTGGAGAGATGACAAAGACAAGTAGATTTTAGGGGCTCGCTGGCCCCTAAAACTCTACTTGAAAACTTGAAAACTCTAGTTGAAATGATAAACTCAAGGTCAGTGAGAGTCCCAGGCTCAAAGAAAAAACAAAATGGAGAGCATTTGAAGAAGACATTAGAAGTCAATGCCGGCCTACATACACACATACATACCACACAATACGTGCATAATAAGGATGTTTAATTGTACCCAAAATGAAAAGGATTGCACTCACCGGCAGGCATGTTTGTGTTTGTAACAGGAGCAAATGATCTTTCACAGAATCCTTCAGCATTGTTATAATTAAGAATAATACTTTTGAAACTTTTACACATTCTCTATGGCAGTTAAATTATGTCCGTACACCACTTGATCATTCTTCAAGAAGCATAGTTACCTTCTCCTTGAGGGTTTATTATAGTGAATAAAGTCTGGCTTCAAGAGTTGCTCCTAGCTGGCATGCTCATTTACTGACTTGCTCTCTCTTGGATAGGCTGGTCTTGGGAAAGCTCAACAGCCATGTTGACAGTCTGATACAAAGTCTGTGTGGAAGAAATGAATGAATGCCCAGGTCACCATTCACATGCTGTAGTCCTCTTAGAAGTGTGTCCTTCAGTCCCAAGTTAGACCTCACATGTCTGCAACCTTGAATTACCTCTTCTTTATCACCCACATCCACTGAATAAGCTGCCCTCAATTCCTCACCCAAAGGAACTGGATCCAATTGTTAACTATTGCTTTAAATCACTACGATTTTGAGAAATTTGTGAGCACAGCAATTGAAAGGCCCATCTATTCAAGCACATCTAATGCTGGTGACATGAGGGACATTGTCTTTACTGGTAGCTGCCTGCGGTCACATTAGATAGATGACATTAGAATCATTCTGATAAGGTAGGGAAACCAACAAAAAAATTAAATAGAGTGCTCTTCAACTTGTGACAGGTGTCTTGCTGCCAAATTCATTGTATATGACTTGACTTTCCCAAAAGAACAGAGTTTGATTCTCAGCACCTACATGATGGCTCATAACCTTCTGTAACTCTAGCTCCAGGGGACACACTGCTCTCTTTGGTCTTTGCAGGCACCAGATACTCACATCACACACACACACACACACACACACACACACACACACACAGAGAGAGAGAGAGGGGGGGGAATAGACATATACATTTTAAGAATATTTTAAAAATTAAAAATGTATACAGGCATGGGTGCACATGCCTGATATTTTAACACTTTGAAGGCTGAAGGAGGAGAATCAGAACTTTAAGGCCAGTTTGATCTGCATAGATAGCTTTAGATCGGTCTTGAATGTATAACAAAACTCTGTGTAAAACAGGAATTACATTGTGTCAGACTTACAAAAGCTTGAATATAATGCTGTTCCACACTGGATGTCTTTTCTAAGACTATTCGATATTCTTCAAGGTGGCCCACTTAAAACAGGATGTCCACCTGCCTATCTTTGGAAGCCACAAAGGAGGTACATAGCATCTACAGCAGCCATTTCACCCTTGAAATCAAGGCCCAGCCTCTGTGTATCTGTCTGTAAGAGAGTCTTGGCTCCAGGCTCAGAATTCAATCTTGATTGCTACCATTGTTGTCATCAAAAAAACAGAGTCCTGCGTTGCAGTAATGGTAGGTGCCAGACATGAGCAATTGAACCTAATACAGATTCTCCTTATCAGAAGCCTAAAAGAATAATTAAAACTTACTAGTTAACATCCTGTCTAGAACACTAATCACTAAAGACTAAATTTCTCAAATTAGGTAGAAATAGTACTTAAAGTAGATTGCCAGTGCAAAATGAAAGTTCCTGGGCTCCATAAAAATACTCAGTGACTCAGAACTGATTCTGTCTATTGATATTTCTAAAATAAAAGGAATTAGACTTTTTCTCTTAGTCACTGCCAACAGGCACATCCTTCTAGGAAGTGACTAACACACAGTAATTTATCAGTGACGCTTTCAAAACTGGTATATGCAAGTAACTATAAGAGAAGTAGGTGTTGGGTGGGGATGTATATCAGTAGCAACAGTGCTTGTTTAAAATGTGTGAAGCCTTGGATTTAGTTTGAAGCATATAAAATGTGGTAGGAAGACTGAGAGTTCACTGGAGTTTAAGGCTAACCTTGCTATATAATACAATGCCAAAGAGAGCGAGAGAGAGAGAGAGAGAGAGAGAGGAGAGATATAATCTATCTATCTACCTATTGACAAATGATAGATAAATAATAGATGATACATATATATTTTATGTAGAGATTTTAGATAGATAGATAGATAGAGACAGACTGACAAATAGACAGAGACAGAGTCAGATAGAGAAAGAGAGACAGAATCACACAGAAAGAGGAATGAGAATATAGCTGAAGGAATATAGAATTGAAATAAGTCTTTCTACTTCCATTCCTCTCTCCCTTCCTTAATTTTTGTCCCTTCCTTTCCCCCTCCCTTTATTTCTTCCCTTTTTGTTTTTGTTCTAATGGGTTATCAAGGAAAGCTCTTTCAAGCTTTGTTCAAGAAACCTAGCAAGACATAGCAAGGAACACTTGGTTGAAAAGTTAAGAGTATTGGGTGAAAGTTGGTAGTCTGGATTGTCATATTTTAGTTTTGTTCAGTTCATGGCCTAACGTGAATTTTTCACTTTTAATAATTTTTAAATCTACAATGTGAGAAATAATAGCTCCAAATTTTAGAGTATTATGAATAAATTTTTGTAAGTCCCTTTGAAAATAAAAATGTGTCACATAAATGCAAAATACCTAGATGAGATGATCACTGAAAGAATTGGCATCCCTGAGCCACACCACAGGGCTCCCTGCCAAGAAGCAATGGCATCTATGCATCAGCATGGCTTGTATTTGACAATCAGTTCCTGCAGTGCTTAGCTTTGTAGTCTTACCATGGAGAAAAGTCCAATTTTAGATACTCTCTTTCTTTTTGCTTTCTATCCTGAAATGAAAGTTTGGTAAAAGACTTGCTATATGTAAAAAAGGATTTTAATGGTTTTAGATTTTGAAGAATGTAAAGAAAGACATCCTATGTAGATTTGTAGTGTAAGGGGTGGACAACAAAAGTATTCATGTGTTTACCAGAGAATGAAGTATCTGTTAATATTCGAGGAGATTGAATTACAGGACTCCACCACTCCCATAGACGACACACCCCAGAGATGCTCCAGTTTGTTATATAAAATGGCAAAGAAAATACATTTTATCCACATGAAATCTCTTGTTCCCTTGAGATAATTTCTAGATTATTGTAGTACCTAATGCCATGCCAATGCTCCCCACCCGTCATTGTGCTGTCCTGACTGGGGACTTTTGTTTTGTTCTTCCTTCTCCTGATTCATGCCACAAAAGGTAACTAATACCATGTTCATATGCCGGGATCTTTTAACTAGAAGAAAAGAATTTTAGAAAATATTTCTGAGATAAGATGCTACTTAAATATTTTTTCTAATTAAAGGCTATTTGAACAGATGATCAATGAATAGCAATGCATGAATAAATGAAAAAAAAAAAAACAAGCTGAATGAAAATTAGCAATGTGGCTTTGCCTTAGCAGTGACCAAGCCAGGCGAAGTATTAAGGAAGTTTACAAAACAAGGCCTAGCCCCCTTCCACCCTGAAATCCTTAACCTCTTGTAGGTCCTTACATCTTAGGAATATGGGGCAAAAGGGCAAAGAAATGTGTAATGTGGATCTATTTGAATGGGTGGTTGAGAAAGTGAGAACGTCTAAACTAAAGAGCTAACATCTTGAAAGCCTGTTTCCCTGTTTCTCACCAGGCAACTTGATCCCTGGGACCCCGGTGCAGATCTTTATCTGAGGTGCTCTGGATGTCACCCTCATTCTCCTCCTTGAATGCCTTCTGCCCGTGGTCTCAGAAGCACCTGTTCTCTAGGATTTCTTTTTCCATTTGCATCACAAGCTCATCTTTGTTTCTTCCCAAAATGTTAAGATTATACAAAGAGTTACATGCTTTTCTGATTATTACAATTATTTTATGGCTTTGGTCATCTCTAATGTATCACATAAAAGCTACTAGGTGAATACATGGTACCAAGTCTGTGAAATGATGATTCTGACAGAAATTCCATGTAAAGTGTGCAGCTGCAAAAATGTAAATATGTATTTTGAGATAGATAGCTGCATGAATGTGTGCTTCATTAATGACCTTGGGTACAGAAGTGTCTTGTGTTCAAATTTCTGTGCTCCTTAGTCAGCTGAAGAAAGTATGCTTTTGGTGGATTAATTAGTATAGGACGTTAATGAACTCACCAGAGTCACCAAGTCCAGACACAATAATGAACACATCCTCAGTGTGGAGTCAGAGTTACAATTCTTTTGTTTTATTAGACTTGGAAATAACTTCTTGAAGTTGGAGACATGGATGGTTCTGTAATGTGTATATTGAAATGTACTGTGCAGATTGGTCATCCTTTCTTATTCGATGAAATGTAAATGTCACAAGTTTAGAATCACGGACTTTGAAAAAATGTGTGTATGTGTGTATGATATGTGTGTGGATGGATGGTCACATATGTTTGTGCACATATACTCAGAGTGCATAGATGTGTGGCATCCACTGCTTGATTTTGAGTGTATTATTCTATCTCTCTTCATCTTATATATTTAGGCAAGGTCTTTTGTTGAACCCAGAACCTAGAGATTGGGCTAATTTCACTAGCTAGTTTGCTCCAGGGATCTGGTGTAGGCCTCCTGAATGCTGAGATTATAGGTCAGGCCCAATCTCCTGTCATTATGTGGATGCTGAATGATCCACATTCCATAGTAAGTACTTTTGCCTGCTCATCCATCACTGCAGGCTCAGAAGCACAGACTTGATTGAATTAATGACTATTGAGAAAAAAAAAAAAAAAAGAAAAACGCACACTGTAGAATTGGGTCCCTCTCTGGTTAAAATTGTCACATAGGTGCTGAAAATCATTCACTTAAGGTACCACCAACAGTTTGATTATCCACAGTTATATACAGAGTCTAAGGCTGGAATTGGGGTTTGGGAATAGACTAGAAAGGATGAGTGCACGCATATTTCCCTTTTCTGTTCAATCAATAAAATAGGATACCATGCTAAGAGATATCTGAAATGTTTTATCAAGTTTTAAATTGCTGTAGAAAAGTTAGATTCTTGTACCTTATGTGTTTGCTGGGGACGCGAGCTCAGGTCCTCTTTCTTGGGTAACACTTTCCTACCTGAGCCTTCTCTGCAGACCCTTGCACTCCTGCTGTAACTTAACAATTTTTCCCCTACCATTTAGCACTTTAATCTTCTTGAAGTCTTCAAATTGCTTTGTTTATATTTGTCTGTGTCTTTCCCTACATTTAGAACATTCTTCCCTGCACCGGCATCTGGATAAGTATAGTTTATCATAGGTGTTGATGCTAAATGGCGGGTAGCCTTTCCTGTCATCTCAGGCAGGGTCTGGAGCCTTCCCTTCTTCTCTTTACCCATACCAAGTTCAGTTATATTCTGTTGGAATATGTTTTGGAGTCTTCTCATACTGCTTGCTATGAATCAGTACATTATGTCTTACCTATTGTACTGTGTACAACCTCATATATAGTGTATTCTCAGTTCTGTGTTGACTGAACAAGTAAGTGGCATAGATAGAACCAAGAGTCAGATTTTAAGCCAGTGAATCATAAGTAATTAATTCAATAACAAATACCTATTGGTGCACAATCTAAATGAACTTTGCATTGATCCACATTTCATGGAGAGGCAAGACTTGTGAGAACTCCCCAGAACTCTTCTGGAGAGAGAAGACCATCAAATGAGCCATTCTGATCTTAGTTTTAAGAGTTGCCACTTGCACCATTTTCCATCTTTCTTCATTGTTTAAGCACACTTCTCATGATTCTGATGTCTTGCTGTGCAAAGTCATTGCACTAATCTTCATGACTATATAATCAAATTGAACAGATACAAGCTGGCTGTTAAGCTATAATGAGCTTAGAAATACTTTAATGCCAGTTTAGAGAGTCACCTAGTCACTCCTTTCAGTGGGAGTGTGAATGGTTTCAACTGTTAGGCAGGTAGGAAATGAATTATATACAGACATTTGGAGCATGGAGAATATAAAGACTATTGAATTCTCCTGTGGTTTTCCCAACATACACAAACCTATGGACAACACTCCTAAGTACATGAACATATATGCTCACATATAAATTAACATCTTGATGTGCTGAAGTTCCAAACACAAACATGCTCTGACATGAAACCCATCTGAGAAACCTCATCAAAGATTTCTCAGAGATTAGAGACATTGTCTATTGTAGTTTATACTTCTTATAGAAAGTTTAACATGAAATATTTAATTTTAGAGCTTAGTGCTAAGGCAAATTTTTATTCATAACCTTTTGTGAATGTTTCTTGTTCATCCTTCCTTTCTTATGCTTATTGTTTATTATTATTGCTGTTTATTATTGTTACTATTATTATCATTACTACTACTACTATTACATGCTTGTGTGTGTGTGTGTGTGTGTGTGTGTGCACGTGCGTGCATGTCTGTTAGCACCATCATACATGTGTGTAGATCTAAGGACCATTTAGGAGAGTTAGCTATCTTCTTCCAATATGTGGGTTCTGGGAATCGAACTCAGGTAGCAAAGCTGGCCAGGAAGCACCTTTACTCACTGAGTCACTGTACTGGCTGCTTCACTGTTTGTTTGTTTATCTTTAAAGTCATTTTGGTAACACATTTACCGATAGGCTTAGTCATGATATTTTTACCTCTATAGTCTTTATATTTTATTCCTTTTTGTGCCTCTCGTATTGCCGTTCTCATCTCCCTTCCCTCTTCTTGATGTTACCCCTTCCTTCTCAATAAGTACCCTTTTCAGTTTTCATGTCATCTGTAGTTATTACATCCTTTAACAATCACAAGCGAGCCCAAACCAAGACCAAAAAATCAAAATAAAATCAAGGAAACAGA
>JADRCH010000005.1:32559720-32690766 GCA_019843965.1 Rhynchomys soricoides | reverse complement strand
AACCAAGACCAAAAAATCAAAATAAAATCAAGGAAACAGACAAACAACCCCCCATATATTATGTACCTGGCCTTTCTTTAGTGGCTGCAACAATGAGGGCCACACTTGAAATTTTATTATTGTTTCTACATTGTCTTTGGCTTCCCTCGAGTTTCTCCTAATTTTACGTAGCATAGTTTTGAATCTTTGCCTTAGCTTATATAATTTACGTTTTCACAGTTCTGTTTCTATAATTTCATTACATATTGACTATCACAATGGCTCTTAAATTCTCTGTGAAGTGACTCATGATACTAATAAATACTAGTATTCTTTCAAATATGTATATTCATATTTGAGTGAGATTAAAGATACATCAAGAAGGCATTTGTTTATGCTTGTGCTGAGAATATTTCACAGAATCAATGTTTTTAACACAGTGATTTTTTGTTTAGTCCACAAAATGGATAAAAACATTTCCCTGTATCATTTTTTAAACAATCCTAGTACTTTATAAGAGTCTATGAATTTATAAAAGACGTACAATGCAGAAAAGCCTTAGGAACAACTTGTATTTACTTAGTAACAATCTGTAGGAAGAACTTAAATCTAAACAGAAAGAAAATATTTTAAAAGGCATGCATGGAGTCTGAGTATGAAATAAATAACTTCCCTGTATGGGCACAAGCATTGTAATGAATTAAGCCTTAACTCACCTTCAAACATCTTAACACACTGATAAACAATGACACATGTTAGCTGATGAACAGTGACTTGTTGGTTATGGAAAACCAGAAATTAAATAGCCAAATTTTTTTAAACTTTA
This sequence comes from Rhynchomys soricoides, assembly GCA_019843965.1. Lineage (NCBI taxonomy): Eukaryota > Metazoa > Chordata > Mammalia > Rodentia > Muridae > Rhynchomys > Rhynchomys soricoides. Next base: position 32,689,961 of record JADRCH010000005.1, on the reverse strand, counting down.
AAAAAATTGTAGAAGCATTATGTCATTGTTGTAATTTTGCTTGTTATGAATCATAATATAAATATATTACATACAGAATATCTAATATGTGGTCCTCAAAGGGGTTGTGACACATAAGGTGAGAACCACTGTCTTATATATATTAATAGTGAGAGGCACCCTCCAAAAATGTGAAGTTTTGAAATGTCTCTTTCTACTATTCTTTTGAAGTCTATATAGTCATCTCTAAGATAACTGGCTTTTTGTCTCAGATGCATCTATGAATCCTTCCACCTCATCCTGCTGTGTCATTCTAAGAAATTACTTAATTTTCTCTTCCAGAAACTTTATTTGAATTTGATGGTGTGCTGGCTAGTGTTATGTCAACCTGACACAAACTTGAGTTATTTGGAAAGAGGAAACATCATTTAAAAAACACAACAACATAGTCATAGGCAAGCCTATGGGACTTTGTTTATTCAATTAATTTATTTATTTTGATTGATGATATGGGAGGGCAGTGCAATCCTAGGCAGATCCTCTTGGGTGCCATATGAAACCAGGATGAACAAGCCACAAGGTTCAAGCCAATAAGCAGCAACCCTCTGTGGCTTCTGCCTTGAGTTCTTGTCCTGGTTTCCTTAGGTGATAAAGTACATGTTATAAGCTGAAATCAGCTGTTTCTTCTCCATGTTCCTTTTTGCCACTGTATTTTATCTCAGCAATGGAAATCCTAATTAAGATAGATGGCAATTTTATTTATCTCTATAGAGATATGTTGGAGAATCGATGAGATAAATGCTAGGATAGAACTTGGTACATAGGCTGTGTTTATTAGTGCTAAATATAATGTAAAGGGAGATATTGTGCATTTTTTAAAAAGCACCAAACTATATACCCTTTAGGCACATTCTCATAGCAAAGAGATGGACTCATATACTTGAACATATGACCATTTTACTGTGAGTACCTTCATCTCTCTCCCTCATGAATTGATCATGTATATGCTTGTTGACTTTAATTTCTAAAACATCTACATATAATATGTGTTACTCATATTTTTACATAAAAGACCAGATTCCCTCAATTGTATCTAAGAGTCAGTAGGACTTTGGGTTCATGAACATCTTAATTATTCATACACAGAAAGAGTCACTTGATTTTACCACCACCACCACCACCACCACCACCACCACCACCACCACCACCTCCACCACCAAATACAAGTAAGATTGATTCATCTCCCATGTTAAAGCTGATATTCTAAAGCAGTCTGGAGCCTTTAATAATTTTTGTTCATTTTTCATATTTTAGTAATTGAGATAAGGTTTCACTCTGTAGATCAGGCTGGACTTGAATTCACTATGTAGCCAAGGATGGACTTGAACGCTTTCATCTTCTGAGTGCCAGAACTGTATGCCATCATACTTGGCTTGTGTGGTGTTATGGCTCAAATCCAGGCCTTCTGGCATATTGGTCAAACACTCTACTAACTGAGCCATATCCCAGCCCAGTAACTTTTAATTTCTGTCTTTAAGAAGCTTTCTGTTCTCTCAAGGATAATATATATTACATTATTTTAAATACAACAACAGCGGTAAACCAAGGTGGATTGATACAGATCTATAAATATTACTTTTAAAACTGACAAGAATGACTCTTAGGGGTGAAGGGGCAGGCAGAAGGAGACAAATAAAGTAAGGTTTGAAGGAAGCTGAAAGTTAGTTCACAGATGTGAAGGCAAAATTCTGGAAAGACAATGAGGGGACTCATTCAATCTTGTATGGGTGGAGGTCTACATAAACTGGCAGGGGGGACTCATTCAATCATGTGTGTGTAGAGGTCTAAATAGGGAACTGGGGTTGGGAAAGAAGAAACACAGCAGAATAGGGAGGGAGTGGGCAGATATAAATATAATTCACATTACATCGGGGAGGATGATTATGAAGAATTTTGAACAGGAATGCACTGTGAGAGCCAACAAATTTCTGATTAAAACAGAAATAACTGGATTTTAGAGGACACATTCCAGTTAACTCATTTGATTTCCAAGCAGCTAAGGATTGAGAAGGAATTTTAATTTAATGAAAAATTATTTTTAATTTTCATTAAAACAAAACAAAACAAAACAAAACAAAATGATCAACCCACACAAGCTGTGCCCTGTGGATTCGGAAGGACTTTGTGGATCTCTGTCACTTACAGTTGATCTACTGGCAGCCAACAGATTCTGGGAGAGAAAAGGCATGGCATCTAGTTGTTAGTTTATGGTTAGTTTTAAACGCAGGGTCACATCCTGGCCCTACCTGAATTCTGTGCAGTTCTTCTTAGAACAAAAGCCTGTGGGAGACTACACAAAACAAAAATTAATGGATATGAGAAAGAAAGAGTGAGGTGGATATGGGGTGGGAGAGAAATTAGAGAAGCTATAGATGTAAATTTTGCTTTTATTTCTTCAGAAGAATGGATGAGATGAGAGCTATATCCAAGCTGTTTGAATGCATGGCTTGGGCTGAAACCAGAGTATTTTTTTTTCTCTTTCTAGCTATCCCTAGACAAAGAGACAGAGAGACAGAGAGAGGTGTATGGTAGTTTTACCAGGACAGTTCTACAGAGACTGATTACAGAGAGAACTATCTAGGCACAGGTGAAAACAGAACAAGCTGGAGAATGAAAAGATTAGAACATTTTAACAAAGTTAGTATGAGGCCAAGCAGAGCAATTCAGTCAGGATCCGAGAGAAGCTGAATTGAATCAGTCAGCTTGGAAGATTAGATTGTATTTTGACTTGATTAATCCTGTGCTTTTACCATTTGGCCTAATTTGCTTAAAGAGTTTGGAATATGGGGTAGCAGAGCATGCCAGTGATAAATCTCACCAGATGAGAGCATCTTTACATTTCCTTCATGTACTCTTCCTGACTTTCACAGTATTCCAGTGACACCAACACATACAAAAGCACAGATAAGCTAATCTGGTGGTCTCCTTATTCATCAATGAGGGCCAGGTAAGGATCTACTATGCAAACACATCTTAGTTTTGGACTGTGTGGATGGGAACTAGGTAGATTAGAGCCTTGTGCACCTACTATTTCCAATGAGAATGTAATGTGACTCCTGTATTTCTCTTCTAAATGTCTGGCTATCACCTATGTCCACAGCAAAAATAGGTAGATTCAAAAAATCATGAGTGAATACATGAATAGTTCTTATTTCAACTAATAGAGTTCTACTACTGAAAATGTTGAGCTACTAAACACCAACACACACACACCAACACACACACACACACACACACACACACACGAATGAAAACCCATGGTTAACCATTCAAACTGTGTGCTCATAGAATAATTGATGACTATTGTCCTTTCAATCTGTGACTGTGAGATCTACCACTTTTGGCTTGGCAGAATACAAATTTTGTTTATGCCTGTGATGCTCTGCTCATGGATAGCAAACATAGCCATTCTTTATACACACATTCATTGGTCTGTGTTATGAATATACTAATATTGCTCTTTCTGGCTTGAACAAACAGCACAAAATGTAAATGAACATCATTGGGAGCTCAGAAGTTCAAAAATAGCAACAATATATTACACATTTAAGGAGCATTTCATTAATAGATGGATCATAACATACTTCTTGTACATCATTTAATTGTTATGCATTTAAAATGAGACACATATCTAATATTCTTTTCAAGCTTTCATACGCTTCAGATTTATTGTATCAGTTGTTAGTGGCAATGACATCACAAGATGAATGTAAAGCAACGATTGCTTTAACATTTAAAAAGCTTTGAGTGTGCCGATTATTCAGGCTGCTAAGTGAAAGTACAAATGTCAGTTTAGCTATCTATAATCTCATACTGTTTAAAGGTTCATGAATTACACATGCAGCGGGTAGAAATGGAGGAGCTGAATTTGACTAAAAGATCTTTTTCACACACAAAAAAATTGCTGAAACAGTTTCTTCTAATGTATTTTAGTGATTAATCAACTTGATTTAAAATGTTAGCGTTATTTAAGGTCTGTACTTTGAATTTAGTATGAACCCAGAGCATGTTTATATTTATTACATCAACTAAGTAAACAGCATATGCTTAATGCTTTTAAAATGTTCTCCTGTAAAATTTAGGTCAGTACTTACTTGTTAGCTCTCAGGCCTGAAGATGTACTGACATATCTGATGAACAGTGTGATTCTATCATTCCACTTTACGGAATCTTAAAACTTTCACATCATTGGCAAAGGACATCAGTATTGGCTGCTATTTAAACTCAAGGAGATTTTACTCGCATTTATTTTTCAAGGTTTTTAAATTTGTCTCCTTTTCCTTCTAAATTATTCTTAACTTCTCTGAAGAGCAGACAGTTCTTTCTATCAGGTAGGTCTTTCTGAGTTTTATCAAAGATATACTAAGTAGACAGACCATTTCTGCTAATACAGTGCGCCAGTATACAAGGTTCGAGATTGTTTTGGATTTTAACCATCACTGGACCCTTTCAGTACTAGGTACTTTTATTACTCCAGAGCTGTGTTAAGGAGGCCCCAGATTGTGTCATGTGGAAAGTAATATTTACCTCCCTTCTTCAGAGAGTGTATCGTGGATTTCATCCAGATTATCGATGGTTAATGTGAAGAGACAAATGACTAGAAGACATAAAATGGACATGAGGCAACCAGAGATTAGGAGAAAAATGGTTTGATTCCACATTGTTTTTCACAGAATCTTACTTATCTCTGCTCAAAGAACATCTCACAGATGTAAATCTTCTTACCCATCTGGGAAAGAAAAAAAGGAAAATGATGAATGTCAATCGGAAATGCTTAAATCCTTCATATATTTCATATATCTACATGTCTGAAATAAAGAAGTATATGAATATATAAATAACTGTGAAAATAAATGCCAGTGTTCTGGCAATGAAATATCTAGGTACTGTATATAAGCACCAAGAAAAATGACCTGCTGAGTTGTTGATATTCTATTTAAGACATTAGATCATGGAATCACAGTTGAAAATGGAAATTACAAGGTGAATTTTACTCAGCTAAAAATCTGAGTTCAGGGTTCTTATGTAGATCAATTGGTAGAGAACTTGCTTAAGATGAATGAAGCACTGGGTTTTATTTTCCAATCTGCATAGACTAGGTTTGATGACTCATGTATTAAATCCCAGGACTCAGGAAGTAGAGGCTGGAAGATCAGGATTTCAAGGTTATTTTTGGTTGCATGGGGAAATTAAAGGTGTTCTGGGTTCTATGAGACCCATATTTTAAAAAATATGACTATTGAATATCCTTGGGTTTTCTGAACAGTGTCTGCTGGGGTGACCAGCACTGACCACCACAGGAGAGATTGTACCACCCATCTAGGAGAGGCTTATTAATAATGATCATTATTATTGTTGATTTCATTTTTAATTTCTGGGAAGACAAGTGATTCAGTGGCCAACTGACTGGGTTAATTATGTCTTGGTAGAGGCTAAACTCACATGGTTTAGGGATTGTGGATTATGGTCTGAGATCTTTGAAGGCTTACATCGTTTGTCATAGTTCCAGAGATTGTAGGACCTGCAAGAAAGGAGCCCACAAATGAGGTGGACTAAAGTGTTTTTGCAGTAGGCAACTTTATTCAGAGTAGGAAACAAATTATACTCAGAAGGTTAAGGAAATATTTATGAGTGAAGTTTACTTGATTTCAAGCTGTCTGCAATAACAAAGACAAGCTGAACATGACAAAAACATGTTTCCCATAGAAGCACACAAAGGATAGTTTAAGCATTTAACTGAGTATCAATAGCAAACAGTAACAAGTTTGAAATAAACCCACTCTTTCCCACTGAGCTTGGAGGGAGCACGAAAACGTATTCCAAGAACATTTCACAAGAATTCTGTCCCCTTTCTTGGAGTGTTCCCACAAGAACTCCTGGTAAGACTTCTTTCATGTGCCATGTTACAACTGCTGCCACGCATTCCTTTCTCTTCTTCTTTTTAAATTAATTTATTTATTCACTTTTCGTCCAAGTATTAGCCCTCCCTCTCCTTCCAGCCCCTCATGCAAATATGCCCCCAAATTCCACGTTCCCCTCCTCTCCCACTGAGGCCAGACGAGGCAGTCCACTTAGAGGAGCGGGATTCATAGGCAAGCGGGCAATCGGTTCAGGGACAACCCCAGATCCAGTTTTTGTGGGACTGAGTGAAGACCAAGCTTCTCATCTGCGACATACGTGCAGGGGGTCTAGGTCTGTGAGTAAGTCCAAAGTCGAGTTTATAATAAAGAAACCCTAATATGAGAACATCGGAAACTGCTCCTTGGTGGTCTTCTGGGGTTCACTGAACTCTTCGTGACACAACAGGTTCAGGCCCGTGCTCACTCTTTGGTTGGTGATTCCATCTCTGGAGCCCCTGAGGGTCCAGGTTAGTTGACTCTGTTGGTCTTCCTGTGGAGTCCCTGTCCTCTTAAGAGTCCCTTAATCCTTCTCCCAGTTCTTTCAAAATGCTCCCAAGATCCACCTAAGGCTTGATTGTGAGTATCTGCATCTCCTTCCATGGGTGGCTGGATGGAGCCTCTCACAGTTATACTAAGCTCCTGTCTGCAAACATAACCGAGTATCATTAATAGTGTCAGGGATTGATTCTTGCCCATGGAAAGGGTCTCAATTTGGGGCAGTCATTGGTTGGTCATTCTTTAAGTTTCTGTTATGTCTTTGTCTCTGCACATCTTGTAGGCAGGATACATTTCGGGCCAAAGGTTTTGTGATTGGGTTATGTCCTTATCCTTCCACTGGGAGTTCTGCCTGGGTACAGGAAGTGGTCACTTCAGGATCCATCTTTTTTCTTGAAAATTGTGTTAAACTGCATAAACTTCACTCTCTCAGGTTTGCCTCAAAACTCCTATTGTTGAACCATTCTAATGTAAATTCTGCTTCAACACTCCAAATGCTGCTTAAATCCCCTCACTTGTCCTTTTTTATTAAAGAATTAATTATAAATGTTAATAGAGTGCAAAGTGGTATTTTGATATATATTTACCTAGGGAATGACAGAAGTCAAACCTTTTATTTTAAACATGTAAATATATGCAGTGGGGTGCTATTAGTTTTCAAATGAAAGTCTGTTACTATTAACATGGCTGAACCTGGAAAAATTATGTGAAATAAAGCAGGTACAGAACAGTTATCCCATGGTGCCATTTATGTTTGATATGCACACAGGTTAAACTCATTAAGGTGTGGTCTAGAACAGTGGTTATTTAAGAGTGTTTGAAGTGGTGATGATAGTCCAAGTACACAAAGTGTCAGTTAAAAAGGAGAAATACATATTAGCGAGCTAATATGTGCTGCAGTGATGATAGTCAATAATAATGTGCTGTTTATTTCAAATTTTAAAAATAATGCATTTTTAAATGCTAAGGTCACTTTATGACTTTAAGTTCAACTAAGAAAGTTTTTCTTAGGTAACTTGAGACATTTAGTTCCTAGAAATTCAACATCAGTTTTGGATGGGGAGTAAGTATAAATTACAGTGGTGCTTTATAATGACATTCTAAGTTCTCTCAAGGAGATCAGAATTTCCAAATATATATGGATCTTGGTCCTTGAGAATACTGCACGATATTTATCAGGTAAATGATCACTCACTGTGTGACAGGATTTAACTAGAAGCCAGGTAGATGGGCAAAGGCAGGTTTCTAAATGGGACTAAGAAACTATATTGATCTGAGAAGAACATCAGAGAACAGGAAGAGAGCTTGTAGATTGTAAGGGAGATTTGACAGCGAAACATAGCTGAAGAGTAAACTAATATCCTAGGAAACTGATCAAGGAAAATGACCAAGGGTAAAACAGAAAGATACAGACAGATATTATGAAATAGTGGATAAGATACAAAGAACAGAAAGAAGGTTTGATATAAATATAAGATTTTGGAGAGGAATCAGACAGTGACATGTACCTGTGAAACCCACATTCATGAAGCAGGATAATTAGGAGGTCAAAGCCAGACTTACACACATAAGTTTATGGAATAACCAAGGTAAATAAAAACCATTTGAGGGCAGGATAGATGACTCTGCAGGGAAAGCCACCAACTGCGGAGCCTGGTGACCTGAGTTAAATCACTCATGTGGTGAAAGGCCAGAGCCATTCAATTCTTGAAAGTTTTCCTCTGACCTCTATGAACACAGACATACGTAAGTAAATGATGTTATGTCTTATTTTCTTCTCTCCCTACCTCCCTCCCATCCCTCTCCCATCCCTCCCTCTCCCTCTCCCTTTCCCCCTCCCTGCTCCCCCCTCAGAATGATCTGTCTGCATAGCCCTGACTGTCATGGGACTCACTATGACCAGGCTGGCCTCACATTCATAGATGTCTACCTGCCTTTATCTATCTCTCAATTGCTGGGATTAAAGGCATGAGTTACCATGTCTATCAAAATTACATATCTATTTTAAAAAGTGATCTCTCTCCCATTGGAATAAATCAACCAGTCCATAATTTTATCGCCATGTGGAGATTTTATAAAGGATTCAGGCAAGATCCATGTTCTCTTCTGTTTGAAATGATGGAAGATGAAACACTGGTTTTTAACTTTTTTACATTTGTTATTATCATCACTGCTGTTATTATTATTATTTTGTGTATGTGTGTGCACACATGTGTATGCATGTGCATCCTACATACAGGTCAGAGGATAACTTCTGGAAATTTGTCCTTTCCTACTATGTAGATTACAGGTACCAAATGCTTGGCAGCAAGTGCTCTTACCCATTGAGCCCTCTTGCCAGAACTGGTTATTTTTCAGACACTTTATAGTAATTGGTTAGGAGCAGATAGGGTTAAAATCATCATCAGAAGGCTATTGTTCAAAATGCTTTCCCAGAACCAATTGTATCATGGGAGAAGTTGACTACTTCAGACTTCCTCCTATCTGCCTGACCCTGATTTCCTTATCAGAATCTTCATTTTAACAAGATTCTCCATGTGTTTCATATGCATATTGAAATCTGGAAAGTGCTAGTCTATTGAATTCAAGCTGACTTCATCCCTGGAGTGACTGTGATCAGTAAGACTTATTTAATTTACCTCAGGCTCATTTGTGTAGCAGCTGGGACAAGGATAGTGAAGCTCCCATTCAGGGAAGGCAGAGGAAAAAAACCATCATCAACAGAAAGGCCCTAGGAGATATCTCTGAGTCCGGGATCCCTGTTTTCAGAGACAACTTTATGTACCGTGACTCAGCACCTCTGGCTCCTTCCTGTCTTCTGATAATTTCACCCTCCCCAGGAAAATCTATTTCTTTGTTTATCATCCACAGTTTTAAAGCTACTTATCCAAAGCTTCTTATGGAGAGTATTAATGCTAATGGATTTAGAGCCAACCACACCAGCCAAGATGGCAACCACATTCATGACAGGATATTCTCTTTTCCTGATACGTTCACTCTGGGGAAAACAATCAATAGGAAATTTGGAACGGATGTGGGAGGAGAACAAAATCTGTTGTTGACAAGGATTCTCTGTCTTTCTATCAGTAACTCAAAATCTGAGTTTTAACCTTGAAACCTTGATTCATTACCTCTGTCTAAAGGGATCTGTCCTGGTTCCCCTTCAAACAGAATGTCATTCTGATCAGAATGTTCTAGAAGTGTAGTGTCCAAAACATTTAGCCACACTGGCTCCTTATCAAGGAGAATGTAACTAGCCCAATCTGAGATGTCCAGTTAAGTATGAAATATACATAGCATACTGAAGATTTCATATCAAGAAAAACATAAAATATGTGCTAGATAATTTTGTGATGATTATATTTTGAAGTCATAATATTTAGCTACTTCTGACTAAATAAAAATAAGATTAAAGTTAATTTCACCTTCCAATTTTAACATTCCAAAATGAGACTACTAGAACATTTTAAACTAATATATAATTATTTCTTATTTATACAGTGCTTTCTAGACAGAATCAACCTAAAAGAATTTAGAAGCCTCTCTAGACAGTACAAGGTAATATTAGGATCTATCTTCACCCTAATTTAATTAAAATGGTAAGTTACAGTGAAGTAGCAGATCTCATACATTTAAACTATGGGTTTAGGAAACATCTATGTCTTGACAGGCATAAGCAAAGGAAGGAAATGGCAAAAATGTATTATAATTAATTATAAATTAAGTATAATTAATGTTCTGCTCCATTTCCTTTCTCTAGACTATCCATAAACTTACATACATCTATATCCAGACCTAGGGTGATTGTTACTTGGCCAGAGAAAATTTTGGATGTGTATTTCTATGGGTAAGTAATATCATCTTGTGTTTGAGAATGCTTACAGGGGATAAATCTTATCTAAGCAGCAAATATTTACAAGAATACTTATTTTTTGCCAACTCAACTGAGCAGTGGTACTGCATTTTGTGATACCTTGTCTCTCATCTTTCTTTCCTGTTTCAGATAGGAAATGGCAAATAGAAGGGCATAAAGACATTGTTTGGGTCAGTCCAGAATGTCCAAACCAGAGAGGTCAGGAGTTTTCATGAATACAATATATTAACAAGGCAGGGTCTTCTTCTGTATATTCAGACTGTTTCCTTTCACTTCGTCTTATTTGATTGACATGTTCAAATCACCCTTTAGAATTATCCCATTTAATTTGCTCCTTTCTACCTCTACATTACTGAAAACATTAGCTCTCTTTTTCCTTGGGCTTTAAATGGGCTACAAGGATAAGCCTAACCATGTGTCATGTTTCAAGTGGATGAATTGTTGATCATGGCAAAAAAACCAACTATACTGTATATGATCGTTCTTGGGCAAAGAACATGGTGATGAAATTGAACTCATATTGATCTGTGGATTCCAAATGTTAAATTTCTACAATATCTTGGGTAGGTCATTTATTTAAGCAAGCATTGGTAGGTAAAGTCACTTTTCCATGATGTCAACAGTTTACAAGATCTATGACAACCTTTCTGTTGACATTTTAGAAGGGAGATATTTTTTAAAAAAATACTATATAATGTATACATGCTTAAATGTTACCAAAGACCAATGATTGTCACATTAAAGCAAAAGGTTATAATTTAGGGCATAAATTCTAAATGCAAATCAATCAATCAATCAATCAATAAATAAATAAATAAATAAACTCACCCCTAAATCTAAAGAGAATTGGTAAAGTATAATACCATTATTATCAGAGTCAACGGAAAATGGCAAAGGATTGTAGAGATGCACATTCCTTGCATCTTATTAGGCCACAAAGAATAAAAAAAGTCAATATTCATTGTATATTGTAAGGGTTAGCACTGGTTTATAAAAAGCTTGCTTTGGTTTGTATATGAATGATTTTGTGTGTGTGTGTGTGTGTGTGTGTGTGTGTACCACAGTAATAACAAGAGTGCTATATCCCAACATTTCAGAGTTCTTTAGAGATTAAAAATAGGTTGAGGTCACATGAAGAGCTCTGTACAAATTTGGTTGTAAGATTTAGTTTTTTCCTTTTATCTAGTCACTCCAAGGCCCTGAAGACTATTATTATAAAAAGGAGCAATTCGATTGTTTTCTTTCAGTAATAAGCATGGAATCATGCTCCTTCTGCAAAACAGCCTCCTACCCTTTGATTTCATAATATTGTAGGATGGGTTTAGAACTTCTAAATTATGTAGGTTGCAAATATAGATGCAAACCCACATATCTTGTATTATAAACATATCTATAGAACAATAGTAATAGAATGAATATTTTAGGTTGAATCGTATCAAACTTTTATCCACACTTTAATTATAATTGTAATAAAGCATACATTTTTACATAATTATCATTAACCTGTAAACAATAGCCCCCTTCATATTTAAAGTGGTACAGAATTGTTACAAACCACTTTCAGTGCTGATCATTTAGTATGTTATGTTTCCAACACAAAGGCAACCTGCTCTGCATTTTCCATTTAGAATGCATAAGGCAAAGTGCATCATAACAGGATGTAAGACATATTAATCAAGTTAGGACAGCACTTCAAAGTCTTGGGCTTTCTGCTGGTCTACTGTGAGATCACAACTCATGAAGGAGAGGAGATGCATAATGAAAGGCTTGGCAAGGGAGCAGTTTGTTTTCTTTCAAGAAATTATAGAGTGGGTTAATTTCATGATGGGGAAACATGTCGAGAAAGGGTAACAGGAAGCATTAAGTGAAAAGACAATAAGTGGAATTTGGATTACTAGGTGGTTTTGTCACTGGTAAAATAAAAATTCTATAATTATTTAATGATACAACAGAACTGCAGTGACCTACTGTTAAATTATTAAATCTTCATGACTCAAACAAATAAAGGCCAGCATAGTCAATATTAGTATCAAATACTAATATTTTCTTTGTCAGTTTGAGTAGCATGCTCTTATGGTCGTAGAAAATATGATTTCTATGCATAAAAATTTAGAATTTAGTGGAAGCAAATCATACCCAATGCTATACCATGTATGGTAATTAAATAACCATTGATCTTCTCATCATTGCGTAGCTTTGCATTACTCTCAATAAGTATACAGTGAATCACAGAACCAAAATCAGCTGGGTAGTAGTCAGTTGGAAGCAATGACAGAGAAGATACTAGACAACTAATAAGGGAAATTCACTTTTCATTGAGTATTCAACTGATTGCTATTTTTTGATATTGGATGCATCGTAAACTTCCTCTCTTTTGCTACTAACAAATAACAAAGAATAGGCTAATTCCTTTTAAGCTATTATAAACTTATTTTTTTCCTGACATAAGAAACAGAATAAATTGGGCACACTAAGAAGCACTTAATATCTTCCAGATTTTTTCCTGAAGTGTGTATTAAATTATTTTAACAATAGTTTCCAATTTTTTGTTTTTCTTGGTCCACAAAACCAGAGCTCTTGGAGCAAGATAGAAAATGGAGAATCTCAGGTGGATTTCATTTTGACTGACTGTAAGTTGGTGCCCCTTAGCACAAAGGATAAGTATTTGCTCAGTACACAATCCACACTGCCTGTATTCCATAGTGTTGCAGAGTAGAAGTGTGGGCGTAGCCAGAAGGAAAGGGAGCTAAGGCTGTAATGACTTCTTGTGCTTGGGAAAGGGGAGGCAGAAAAGAAGAAATGCTGAGGAATCCTATTGACACAAAGGAAATAAGAAACAAGGCTGGAGCATCAAGGAGGGAGAAACTGAGGAAACGTGAGCGCTGTCATGAGTGTAGCCAAGGGAATTCAAGGGATTCTCTGCCTAAGCTTCTAGTCTCCAGATTGATGCTTTGCTGTGGTGGGTAAGGATTAGAGAGACCCTAATGGGTTTGCGGTTAAGAGTTTTGTGTCCGGAGTCTATAGGGCTAAGCAGGTCTCACACAAGCTAGATATTTGATTTTTTTTCTTTAATTTTGAGGATCATTTTTGGCAAAGACCTTGAGGTTTAGGCCCAATTATACACATTATTATCTGTAAAGAAAGAGAGATGGCTAGACAGTAAAACCCAATACTGGTTCCCTAAGGAACCCTTGAGGAATCAGGAGCCTTTGCAATAACCTCTACATGGTCTGCCAGTTATTTCCATTTATTTTTCATACAGAGCAAAACTCACATAAAACTAGGGGTTTATTTTACCTTTATATTATTCAGATTTGAAGGAAAGAATTTTTGAGGTGAATGTTTTTGTGTATAGGGCCTTTGGTGACAGTTTTGGTCTGTATTCAGGGTACTCTGGGGCACCCTTCTCTGTGATAACAGAAATTGTCTCCAGGTATTTCCCAATGACTCCAGGGAGAAAAAAAATGGCTGTTCAGGCAGCAAAAATGGTTGTGATTAAGAACGACGACAGACCTCAGTCAAAGGCAGATCATGCATTCAAGTCAGACGAAGAATGAAGATAAAGTAAATGAGATCATTGTATATTTCACTCCATATTTTATATATGCTACAGTTCAGCTATACTGAAAAAACCTGTGGGTTGTAAGATAAATTTGTGTTATCTCAAACACATTTAAAAAAAAAAAAAACCTAAACATTTAGCGTTCATAAATCTTTAGCAATCCATAAAGAAAGAGCATGTGAGTTATATAATATCTTGATACTGGAAGAAGAAATAAGCATAGTAGTTTGAGAGGCAGAGAGATGCAAGAGACCATTTGGGTCAAGAGCCACATCATTTCAAGGCGCCACATTCTGAAACAGCCCGAATGACTTTGGTAAACACATCACAGGCTGTCTCGAAAACCTTCCCAGAGCTCCTAAAAGCCACAGTTTATACTTACATCCATCACTGATTAGAATCCCGCAGCAGCAGGAAGCAAAGTCTTCAACTTCATGACTTTCTCATGAGGGAAAAATAAAGTATCCTGTGCTGACCTTGTGTAATGCTGATTTTCCCGGAGGCTTTGTTAGGGTTGGGGCAGAAGTGTCAAGAGGTTGGTATTTAATGCTAAGAACTCTTCTGAGAATTTGCGTGTGTGTGCGTGTGTGTGTGTGTGTGTGTGTGTGTGTGTGTGTGTGTCGGTGTGTCTGTGTGTCTGTGTCTGTGAAGATCCTGCTTTTCGTACCCTTTAGACATAATGCATACATGCATGGGAAGTGCAATAGACAGTGTATCAGTCAGGGACCCTAGTGGTAAACTTTGACTATGTAGATCTCAAACTTTAGGTGCTTTGAGAATTAGCTGGAAGTATTTTTTAGAACACTTACCTCTGGATTCCACTTGGGAATCTACCAACTTTCCATGTGGTATGACTGTGGGTTGGAGGTCCAAATACTTACAAAGTCTTCTTTAGACTTCCCCTAAATGAACACTGCACTAAGTGATTATTCCTCCCAGATGATTTTTTTTTCCATTGCTAAGGCTTAGGAGGAATCTCCTCTTTACACTTGCTTATATATTGTCTTTGACTGTTTTGGTAATTTTTTTATGATAAAAGCCTTGTCGCCTGCTGAATGACTGGTCTGCCTTTCTCTTAGTGCTGACTATACAATAGATATCTAATAAATGGCTCTCAAATACACAATGAATAAAGACATTGTGAAGTGTAAACCTATAGTATATTTTATCCTTTTGATTATCTTCATCAAAACTATTTATGCATTAGCTTGGCTCTATACCAACTCTGTTTTCTTCCCACTTTGTGTCTTTCTTTTTCCCCCCACATATAGACCTCATTTACTAAGAAGAAGAGCACATATTATGGCTTACATACTTCAACATGAAAAGCATATAAACGGATTTTATAGCCATACTTCTGTTCTTATTAGCTAAGTGTATTAGTAAAAGCAAACCTATTACATCTTCCTTTTGGGAAGCCAAAAAACATCTGGAATTTATGTTATGAGAAATGGCTCTGACGGACTATTTGACATGCACATTGGTTCAGAGAGAAAAAAAAAGAAACACTAGAGGAAATGTTAAACTAAGTTATGACGCTGTCCTGCCAAGAGCAGATTGAAGGTGGTGTGTTGGCTGTATCTTGAAGATGCATTAAAATATGAAGGCACAGAATGGACAGCTGTTTCATAGAAATCAAGCCTGCATTATCCTAACTGACAAATAAATGTGCAATATAGTATATAATTCTGGTGTAGGGCACCAGATCAGAAATAACTCTTAAGAGCAGGGCCCAAGTGATTTGTCACCAGCCCCCTAGAGCCGGTGCTTTGTGTTACATTGCTGTACACTCTGCTTTTATTTAATGGGAACTATATCATTTTTATTTGATCTCTTATTTATATTCCAGAACTCTTGAAAGGTTATTCTGCTATCAAAGTGAAACTATGTATATACTGCCAAACCATTTGAGCTCATATATGTATAAATAAGCGATTTCCAGTGCCCCCGGCTCCTCAATGCTCACTGAGAAATTCCATCTTTCATAGTGTGATCTGTGAGAGGGAATTGACATCATATATCTCTTCTCATTCTCCTGTAGCTCCAGAACATCCAGATAGCTTCCAAAACTATAGGAAGAATAAAAACATTTATTCCTCCTCTCTCTTCCTCCTTTCTTCCCAGCTCTGTCAACTTCAGATAAAAAATACAATATAATATTTGAAATTAAGATAATCCAAAAGAACCCAGGACACATGAACATTTTAATGCTAGATTTAGAATCATTGATTGTTCTAAGAATCCTAAGCAGATAACAGTATAATTTTTATTGTGTAGGGCCTGGGGGAGTTTTCTCCCAGCCTTCTTGCTGTGCATCTGTACCTATCCAATTTAAATGTACCTTCCTGGAAGTCCATGTAGCCTTAAAAGAGACATAGTGGGGTGGAGCCTTGCATCAGTGTTGACTGGATCCCCTTCAAACCACTGCGGAGATTTGAAAGAGTATTGTGACTTAAATAAAGGAAAGAAGAGTCACCCAAATTATAAAATTCATGTTATGTATTAGAACTTAGAATGTAAGAAATATTTTTAACCTCCAAAATCAAGACCATATATCCAAATACTTCACAAGATATTAACTATAGAATTTAAACTACATTAATTGCCATATGTGGTATGTTTTACATCTGAAAATGGTCTGGACATTTGAAATTTTAATAAGAGCATTTTTCAATATAAGCAGTTTATCTATAGGATTATTTCACAATTTTATGTGAAAAAAAATTGAAATGTCAGAGAAGCAGAAGGGTTTCAAAGGGATAAGAAATGGGGCCAGGTATTAAACATGACCAAAATATATTACATACAATATGAAATTGTTCAAAATTGTCCATTGTCTAAGCAAAGCCTTCATGAGACTGAAACTATGCCTGAAAGCTTTTACTGATTCTGAAGGCTTGTTGTAGCTATCCTCTATCCTCTCTATGGAAGTAGGCATGGTCTCCCACAAAGTTAATGTAACCTGCAGGGTGGAAGAAATCAAACATCCAAGAGAGCTGACTTAAGTTTTCTGTGTGGTTCCAAAGCTAAATTTAGTCTTGGAGAGAAGTACAGGTTTTACTATTGGTTAATGAAAAAGAAAGTTCTACTACATACACCACTTGTGCACTGATTCAGTGGGGCTCCAGTGGATACATAGACCACATACACACTGATATAATGAGGCTCCAGTGGATACATAGACCCTGTGTGCACTGATGCAGGGGGGCTCCAGTGGATACATAGACCACATGTTCACTGATGTAGTGAGGTTCCAGTGGATATTATTTCCAAGTTTTTGCTCAGCTGTGAATTGCCGTCAACTATGATATGTTTTCTAAGTGAACTCTAAAGTTTCTAGCCATTTAAACACAATAAAACATGAATTTAGTCACTTTTATTATCTAATTACTCTTGAGAATTTTGAAATCAATAGTTTTTCTACCCTCAATCTTTTTTGTAGCATTTTGTTTTCAGAGAAAACACAGATGGATTATCCTTGATGATCAAATACATGATTTTTTTTCCTGTCTTTACTTGCAATTGTCACATTCTTGACAACAATGTTAAAGAATTTCCCATTTATTAATAAACCACATAAAAGAGAGGCAGCACCTTGAAGTCCATTGGGTGTGGTCTTTTACTTAGGAATGCTGTGTATAAAGCATGAATAGAGGAACCCACTGCCTTATATTTAACGTCAGTCCTCACTGAAGACTGCTTCACTTCTAGAAACCTTACAATGCACACATCTGCCTTCTTTAGGAATCTGAGAGTCCCTGATAATCTCGAATAAAGTGAGATGGCTTTTTTGTACAGATACAATATATTGCTGACAAGGCTAAAACCACGACAGTGATTTGTCACCGAGTTATCTCATGTGGATAAGCTAAATTTGCTTGCTCAAGTGGATTTACATTGTGTATGAACACAGCAGAGTTTTATGTTCAACTTCAGTTTCTATATCTTCATGGATCCCAAGGTTTCTGTTGGGAGACTTTTTAGTGGTTTCTCCAGGAAATATAGATACAGCATCTTTTTTTCCAGAGATGAGTCCCCTGATATGTTACCCAATCCTAAACAAACAACACTAAAGGGACCTTAATGGGCTGTGTGTGTGTGTGTGTGTGTGTGTATGTGTGTGTGTGTAAAAACATAACCATCTGGTATATATGTAAAAAATATAGAAGAAAAGGTCATGCAATTGAGAGAAGTTGGGAGACAAGATGAACTGAGGGGGAAAAAGGAGGTGTGAGATTGATGGAAATACAACCCTCATGTATAGAATTCTCATTAAATAAAAATCATTTCAGTCTGAAGTCCAATTCCATTCACCCCGTTCTTCTGTTGGTAGCATTATCACATTTGTTTTCTCAAATTTCTCTTAACTAGATTCCTTAAAAATTTAGATTCTTAATTTTTATTTCAAATAAACTGAGATATACCTGGGAAATGTTTGTTTTTCTGAACATCTCACCAAGCACCTAGAATTGAAACTCCAAACCCTCTACTGCTCTTGTGTTTTCTCGCGATTCCTTTCCATGGTCTTTTAGCATCAGTTTTCCTTGCTCTGACTTTACTTTTCTTGTGGACCCAATAGGTCTAATCTGGAAACATGGTATCTGTTACTCTACTTTTCCCAGTAACAGTCAATCTGTTGCTCAATCAATCCATCAATCCAATGAATCAATTCTTTCAGTAATCATCTTTCTTTACATCAGTGCTTTTTGAATGAGTTATTTTTTTTAACCTTTTTCTAGGATATGGTATAGTCATTTTCTCTTAACTGAAACAATCCACTCTAGAGGAAGGAGAAAAGCTTATGCATCTTACACAGCTCAGGAAGCTCATGCAATCTACCAGGCTCAGAAGTTCAGGAAGTTGTATTAAGCAAGGCTTCTCCCCAAAATCATATGTGCAGAAGTAATTGCTTTTGAATAGAGACTCTTCCGTAGGCTGAGATGCCAGCAGGGAGCTCCGGGCATATAGCTCTTATAAGTCATAATCCATGCTGGGGTGGATTTTTCAATGATGCAGCTGCCTCTGAATTACTTACGCTTCTACAAGTAATCCAAATAAACTCATTGGTTCACCAAGCTAGACATGGATGAGGTCATTTCTTTGGTCTGTCATTGGTGCCTTATTTGGAATGAATAGAAGTCTCTTCACATTTATTCATGTAAAATATTAACACAACAAATGGCTGTACTGTTGACTTTCCTCAAAAAGCCTTCAGCTGTGGCATGAAGAGCAAACTTCTTTTCTTTTAATACCCCAAATCACAACATGATATTTTTTAGACAATACTTTGGCAGACAAGTAAATAAATCCATCTTAAAGAAGTTCTGGTACCCCAAAATATTCAGTCTATGATTGAAACATTAACAAAAGCCACAAAAGAGGCAATCTATAATAATGCAACTAACTATGGTGCATTTTCCTAGTGAGTATACATACAGAATTCCATTCCCAGATACTCTGTGGGAACAAATGGGCACAGGTGTGGTATTTCATTGATGAAGCATCCTTCAATTATTGATAGTCTTAAAGGTTACTAGAGCAGCTGAAAGGGATTAGAAACCACAAATGCCAATCTGATGATTAAATAAAGAGAAAAAGTCTGTTGCATAGTTAGTATGGAGAATGGATGACAAAGTTATTCACCTTTATCTCTGGGAGCAAAAGTTAATCTAAAAATAACCCCAGAGGATGAGGTATTTGTTTTAGTCAGGGTTTCTATTCCTGCACAAACATCATGACCAAGATGCAAGTTGGGAAGGAAAGGGTTTATTGAGCTTATACTTCCATGCTGCTGTACATAACAAAAGGAAGTCAGGACTGGGACTCAAGCAGGTCAGGAAGCAGGAGCTGATGCAGAGGCCATGGAGGGATGTTCCTTACTGGCTTGCTGCTTGCTTCTTCTCCTGGCTTGCTCAGCCTGCTTTCTTATAGAACCCAAGACTACCAGGCCACAGATGGTACCACCCACAAGGGGCCTTCCCCCTTTGATCACTAATTGAGAAAATGCCTTACAGCTGGATCTCATGGAGGTATTTTCTCGACTGAAACTCCTTTCCTTGTGATAACTGCAGCTTATGTCAAGTTGACACAAAACCAGCCAGTACAATTGACTCCATGTCAACTTGACACACAAATACATCACTATTAAGCCTCAACCCTTAGTCTCTTATTTATCCCCAAGATCTAAATAACTTTAAAAGTTCCACAGTCTTTGCAAATTCTTACATATTAAAATTTCAATCCCTTTAAAATATCTAATCTCTTAGAATTAAAGTCTTTTTTCTATTAAAAGTCTTTTAACTGTGGGATCCACTAAAAATCCTTCTTCAGGAGTGAAAATATATCAGTGCACAGTCACAATCAAAAGCAAACTCAAACTCCAACCATCCAATGTGTGGGATCCACTCACTATCTTCTGGATTCCTTCAAGGGCTTGAGTACTTATCCAGCTCTGCCCTTTATAGCACATACCTTGTCTTCTAGGCTCCAGATGCCTGTACTCCACTGTTGCTGCTGTTCTTGGAGGTCATCTCATGGTACTGGCACCTCCAAAATACTGCTGTCTTCTGCTGCAACTAGGCTTTACCAACAACCTTTCATAGGCTTTCTTCATGATACCAAGCCTCAACTCCTTTGCAAGACCCCTTCAGTCCTGGAATTGCAACTGAGGCTGCACCTTCACCAGTGGCCTTCCACGGCCTCTCATAGTGCCCAAGCCTCAGATGCTCTTCATGACTCCTTCATGCCTTCAAAACCAGTACCACCTGGGTGACTCTTACACATTACCATGTCCAGCCACAGAACAAGGTACATCCCTGGCTATCTCTGGAATGTAGCCTCTGTGCTCTCGGAAAACACTTCTCAGAAGATTTCACCTCAATGATGCTGGTCTCTTCCCAATCACTGCCAATTTCCCAACTCCAGCTAACCAGCACCAATAGTCCCAGTAATGCAATGGTTTTGCTTTAGTAGTTCTGGAATTTTGTTAATCACAGGCGATTAACCCTAACCAAAACCACAGAACCTTCATAGTCAAAATAGTAACAGCCCTCATAAGAGTCTTTAATCTTTCCTCTGAAATTTCACAAGCCAGGCCTCCATCTTCTGCATTGTTCTCAACATTATCTTCCAAGCTCCTACATAATATTCCACAAATCTCTTAACACCGAATGGACCTTCTAGCCCAAAGTTCCAAAGTTCTTCCACAATCCTCCCCAAAACATGGTCAAGTTGTCACAGGAATACCCCACTATGCTGGTACCAATTTGTCTTAGTCAGGGTTTCTATTCCTGCACAAAAATCATGACCAAGATGCAAGTTGGGGAGGAAAGGGTTTATTGAGCTTACACTTCCATGCTGCTCTTCATCATGAAAGGAAGTCAGGACTGGGACTCAAGCAGGTCAGGAAGCAGGAGCTGATGCAGAGGCCATGGAGTGATGATCCTTACTGGTTTGCTTGCTTGCTTCTTCTTCTGGCTTGTTCAGCCTGCTTTCTAATAAAACCCAAGACTACTAGTCCACAGATGGTACCACCCACAAGGGGCCCTCCCCCCTTGATCAATAATTGAGAAAATGCCTTACAGCTGGATCTCATGGAGACATTTTTCTCAACTGAAACTCCTTTCCCTGTGATAACTCTAGCTTGTGTCAAGTTGACACAAAACCAGCCAGAACAGTAGTACTTTCTTAAGATTGGCTTTTAGGCTTCATTCGTTTTAGCTAAAGAATATTATACCAAATCCATGGAGAATCTAAAACTTTGATCCTGTATAGATTTCCTCTGACTGGCGAAATCCAACAGATCAGGTACAAAGAAATTTTAGGGCTGTTGATTGACAACTTTCAGGTCTTCGAGGGAATGCAGTGATTTCCAAAGAAAAGGAACCAATTCTCCTGGATTTTTAGCTCTAAGTATCCAATACGCAATACTTACCCCTCATATTAATTCATGAGAAACAATTATGGACTCATGAGTAGAGTCTTAGATGCATACAAAGAAGTATTCAGAAGTTAAATTTATAGATGATATCAATACTCTGAAAGCAACCTGTGACATCTTTAGGACTGAGACACAGATCATACATGTAAGTGATACTGCAGAAAGAAGAGCCTATGGGGTGATACAGGCTGAGAGCACCTTTGGACAAGAAGCATTAGTTACCTGGATTGAAAGGACTAGTGGAATTTTCACAGGTGCAGAAGAGAATAGGAAGATTCTCTGCAGGGTTAAGACGATCTAAAAGCAGAGAGATATTTGTGGCAAATATTCAGTAAATTTGGCTAACTCACATGAATCTGGACTAAAACATCTTTAAGATATGATTGTGTGACAGCATTCTTAGATGAATGTGAAAAATATCTGCTCATCCCCATTCAGAGAACCAATGACAGACCAAAGTAATGAGAGCACAAAAGTTCAACTTGGTGAACCAACAAGTCTACCAGTGTTACTTATAAGACTATGGGTTGGGGGGTGAGGTTACCGACCAAAGCATGAATGGCTCAGAGACAGCTGCAGCACTGAAAGCCTACCCCATCACAGGCAATGAGTCATGAAACCTGGAATGCTGGTGCTCTGTTGATGATGTGCAGGTTGCTTGTTAGGCTAGCATTTTTCCTCTCTGATAGCAGTTCTTTCCAATTATATAATATTAAGACTACAGAGGACTTATGAGTTTGGTAAGTTTCAGGAACTTCCTGAGACTTGTGAGTTATTTAATTCTCAAATCTTAAGGTGCTTCCTTTTACAGCTTCTCGAGTCTTAAGAAGGTTTTCCCCAGGAAGGGATGTTTCCATTCTCATAGAATTACCACAAAACAGATAAAAGAGAATTTTATGGCTGATAGAATGTGATGATGGGAGACACTTTAATTGGGTAAGCAAGGATGATATGATGAGAGTGGTGGTTCAACACTGTTGGAGATGGTGTCATGGCTTAGTGGATAAAGACACTGCTGCTAAGCCTGATGACCTGATTTCAGTCCCTGGAACTATTGAAAAAGGAGATAATCAACTCTCACAAGTTATTCTCTGACACTGTGATGTATACTACAACTCACTCCCTTCCCCCATACACACAGGCACAATAAATAAATAAATAAATAATAAAAAGCTTATCACAGCCTCAAAGCTGTTCTGCATTGAACTGCCTCAAGCATTCAATGAAAATAAAGTTTTCAACCGTCTATTTCAGATCTACTACTCTCAGTCTTGAAGAGAAGGGAACAAGACTCTGTTCTTAGTTTCTGTCTATGCTGACCTAAACACATAGCTTCAGTTAGAAATGTGTGAGTGTTCTTTACAGTTGTATTGAGTTTTAAGTTTCCTCTCACTTTTTTTTCCCCACATCATAATACCATTTATTCTTCCCACCGTGTGATTGCTTCCCTTCTTGACCTTCTCCCTAATGTGTATTCTGAGATACACTACTGGCCACAATGGCCGCCTACCTGATGAGTAACCTCGATTCTACATTTGCAAACTAGGATTAATCATGTCAGTTGCAATTGCCTGGGGACCCATGAGTGCTTAGAATCATTCTTCTTGAGATGTACCTAGTCTTACTGCAACTTGATATGCTAGAGTCATTTCCTATCCATGGGAGGCCTCCTTTTATCTGAGGAGAAATGGAGGAGGAATGGATGAGGGAGTAAGTGACGAACAAGGGGAGAAAGGAGGGGAAACTGATGTAAAGTAAATTAATTAATTAATTATAAAAAGAATCATGCTTATTCTCTGGAACACTGAAAGACCCCCCCATATGTTTCTGTGATACAATGGGTCTAGCTCTCCACTTCTAGTTCAAAACTTTGTCTACTCAATGACCACACATTAAAGTCTTAGTCAATGACCTCATACTAAGGTCTACTCAGTGAGCTCACACTAAGGTCTTAGTCCATGGCCTCACACTAAGGTTTTACTCAGTGAGCTACACTGATGTCTGGAAGTTAGAGGCAGAGCTAAGATTTGAACCTGACAATATGGCTCAAAAAATTCACCCTTAATTGATCTCATATTTGGATTTATTTTAGCTCATGGAGTTATTGGTAGAGAGAAGACTTGTGCCCAATGGGAGGGAAAATGAAGGGAGAGGCGAGAAAGTGAAAGCCAGGCACTGAGTATTAGATGAACTAGGAGTGCAAGGGAAGGGAACTGAGGACCACACCCCACAGCATATCCCTAGTTAAGTATGGGCTGTGCCAGATGAAGCAAAGAGACTCGGGTGTGGTGTGAACTGTAAGCTGTGAGAAGAATGAACACACACTCAGAGTCAAATAAAGGAGATACCAGTTAGAGACGTGTTCACCAGCACTGACAGTAGGGTGATTGGAACTGGGAGAGAAAGGGCTATGAGAACTAAATGGGCAGAGTGCCTTCTGAGCAGGCAATGTCAGTACGGTGTCATCATGTGGGGTTTTCACCCAAGAGAAGGAAGCAATACAAGTAAAACTTTGCTTTTAAAGAAGATTTTGTCGAGAAACACATTAAATCTTTTAAAATTGTTTTCATTTGCCATATAAGTATAATGCTGTGTGGCAGGCTAGTGCTTTTTCATAATGACTGAAACTTACACCTGTTGAGATGTTGGTATTTGGGATAAGCAATGAGGGAGGCTAATGCTTTCGAGTTTTTGGATTTTTGAGACAACAAAACGGTAGGTCAACAAAGAGCAACATGCTGTAAGATAGATGAACATACATAAAGAAAGATTTTAAAATTTAGTAGTTTTTACATGGTGGAAATTTCCTCTAGCATTGAATATATCTTACTATGAAAGAGACTATGAGAGAGTTACAGAGCCTAATGCACTTCAACACAACTTTAAATGACTTTGGAAGAGCCATATAAGACTTATACTCATGAAATGATAAAATACAATCTGAGCTCGTTGAGGAGTCTATTTCAAAATTTATGTACACCATCTCCCACTGGAGAATCTCCTGCTCAGCTTTCTCAACTTCCTGATGTTTCTGCACTGAAACCCACCTGGGGTGCTGTGATTTAAATACAATTGTCAACTTGATGAAATCAAGGCCATGCACATTTCATGTGTGTATGTGTGTGTGTGTGTGTCTTGATTATGTTAATTGATATGGAAAGAGCCATCAGGAAATTGGACTGTACAGAGTCTAAACTAAACAGCAGCATGCATTCATTCATTGCTCTCTTCCGACTGGAAATGCAAAGTGATCATCTGCTTTAAGCTCCAACTGCTGTGACTTCTGTAAGCATGATAGACTGGAACTGTGAAGAACTAACTAACTAACTAACTAACTAACTAACTAACTAACTAACGGCACTCTCCTCTTTAAGTTGCTTTTCTCAGACCATTCTATCACAATAGCAGGAGAAAACTAGGGTGGGTGGGCATGTCTTCACTTCCAGATTCTCAGTTCCTTGTGTTCTAATACCTAAGTGAGAAACTCAGCTTTTGTTCCCCATCTCTTGTAGTATCTATTGCCTGCCTGTATTGCCAATTGATCCCAGGCTTGTACACAGAAGAAAATGATCAGTGAGGAGTCATCTAGAAAGGTAGCTTTGAGAGAACACGTTGGATGACCTAACTCAGGGAAATGGAGGTTAGGTCGTTTGTTGGGAGTGTTAGAAAACAGTGTGCTTAAGGGCTGAGGAGAATGAAAGAAGTTTGGGAAAGTGACTGTGGAGAAATTGATTGAAAATTAAGTGAACCAAAGGATATCCAGGAAGTCTCAGAGGGACTGAGATTAGTTATAATAAATTTGTAATTGAACCAACTTATTCTTCTTTGACTTTCTGCAAGGATACTTGACATGGGAGGGGGGGCGGTAACAAGAGCAGAGCAAACATACAGTGAGATCCCCTCAGCACTGAGGATTGGCAAGACAGCTGTGGAGGAAGTCTAAGATGGACTAGTAGGTCATGATAACCTGGGGGAGGAGGGCTATGACATTCAAATGAGGCGGAGAAACACATGACCTATTTGGAATTAGAAGGGAATTGAGTCACAAAGCAAAGAGAGCAGAGGACATAGTCTAGAGCCAAAACCCAAGAGTGGCGACCAATTACCAAGGTTAGTGGATGTAAGTAGTGGGCCTGGCAGAGGGACAGGACACCATACTGTCAGGTTGAGCATCTCTGAGCCTGGTGGTTTAAGGGAAACTATTCAAATGCTGAGAACATGAAAGAGCTTTGTATATGTGAGTTTCAGAGCAGAATGAAAGCAACAGTCATGCTCATGGGAAAATCGTGGTGAATTTGGTGTCTAGGATGCTGAAAACATGATCAATTATAATGATGAAACCAACTGTGGGGGCAATTGGTGGTGGAATCTATGAAACAAGTTGGAAAATATTTAGGAAAGGTGAAACATGAAAAGCATTGTGGTAGATTAATGAGGGGATGGCTACCATTAAAATCATAGCTGTGTGTATTCACATCTCTGCTTCCTCACTACCTGCATAGCCTGGTACTAGCTGTGTTACTAGAGGATGAGCAGAAGCAAATACATCATTTCTATTTTATTTTGGGTGTTTAAAATACTGAGAGAAAATCAAAACTTTTTCATGTGAAGATATACTTACACAAATATATGACATTTTAAAAATAATTCTACTGGAAAGTCACAATTGGTTCTTCTTTTTCTGAGTAATCAAATATTAAAGATAAACGTAAAATCTTTTCAGTATCTACAAGCCATTCTTCATTGGTTTTATGTGTCAGGTTACTGAGTACTTTATTGATTCATGATTTATTATGTTTTATTTTGGGATCATGGACATTATTTCTAAATTTGGAGGAATTTCCAGCTTTAAAATACACTTATGGCCAAATGCCCAACATTTTGATGAATGCTTTTGTCTCCTTTTCCAATTGTCTTGCTGAGATGACTCTACCACATGGAAATAATTATCAGGCAGCACCTTCACAACATTCAGTATAAACTGGAAGTGATCACCTTGTTGCCATGGTGCTGGATGATGTCATCCACTTTCCCACCCACTGAACAATTACATACCTCAACTAGAGGTCTAATGCTATTGCACTGCTCACTGCCGAACAGAATGATCTCTGTGCTTATCAAATCCAGTCCTACCCAATTAAAGATTGCTCCAAGCATTTACACATCCTGGAGATTTTCATCCCCCATTCCCCATGTCCCCTGCCATTTAGACAATTCTAGTTTTCTGTCTCTCTTTATTCACTGATAAGATCCAGGGAAAACATTTTAATAATTCTGCTTAATTTTCTTTTGTTTGATTTCAATAAAACCAGTAAGGTTATATTTGTATCTTACAAGAGGATGGGAATGGATGGAACTTGTCTTTGAATGTATCTTGAAGGCAATACTTTGGGGATTGATGTATAAATAGATAACTAACTTACAGCAGGTAGGCTTTTCCTATCATTAATATTGTTCTAGACACATTTTATTGGTTTGGTCATTTGTCTGACACAATCTTTAAAATACCACATAGGCTAAACAACCCTTTTAAGATTTAGCTTTCATATAATTCCCCTTAGTTGATTCCAAGTAATTTACTCCCAATTTGATTCTTAAGGTTATGCTTTATCTGGCCATCATGTTCAAATTCTGCCTCTCCTTCAGCTGAACAATTTTCTAATTTTCTCTTTTTTTCCTTGTTAAATTATTTGATGTCTCTAATGAACTTCACTGGCAAGTTTTGCTCTGAGCATCATTACTTTCTATTCATCCTAGAATCCTTGGTTTCACTGTCATCTCCTTCAGGAAACTGTTGTGTATTTTTTTTCCCTGTATTCTCCTGATCTGGGCAGTGTCTCCCTTAAGCACTTTCATAAAATTCTGCTCATTACTCACTCTGCACTGGTCGTTGCAGTATAATTATTTGGTCAGACTTCAGTTTTTATTAGTTGGTTTTAAAATTTTTAAAGGTAGGAACCAACCATCTCATTCTTTTTGTTGTCTGTATTTAAGCACCAAGTATTGTATCAGAACATAAGTTTGAGTGAATAATGTACCAGAAAATAGCAAAATCTGGGATTTCATTTTTACTATGTGACTGGTTCATCTGGTTACTTAACTACTTCAATATGTAGTAGAAGCAAAAATGTATTTGTTTGTTAGGAAAAGGCAATACAAAGTAGAATGAGATGATGGATATTGTTGTATACGCATGAGGAGATAGACCGCCTTCCTCTGCTAGCCCTGTTAATACCCTGCCTTACAAGGTAGCTATATGTATAGGAGGACGTTGAGAATAAACTCAAGGCAAATATACAGTGTGATTATCCACATTTTGACATTCACATGGGGAATTAGTTGAATCACTTGTGAGTCTGGATCCATTGAGGATCAAAAGTTGAACCAGGAAGCTGTTTAAATAGTTCAGTTGGAAAAGGGCTTGTTGTAATCGTAAAGAAGGTGAAGGCTAGTGGCACATGCTGGTAATGCTGACACTGGGGAGCCAGAGTCAGATAGATTGCTAGGTCAGCCAGCATAACTTCAGGTCAGTGAGAGACCTTACCTCAGGAAATAGGATGGACAGCTTGTGAGGAATGACATCTGAAGTTGTGTGATTTGGCTTTCATAGTCTCTCTCTCTCTCTCTCTCTCTCTCTCTCTCTCTCTCTCTCTCTCACACACACACACACACACACACACACTATACATTTACATGCATTTATACATCCATGTATACTAGTACACACGTGAACTTGCACACATGAAAACACATTTTCATATCTTCCCAAAGAATTAGACTGTGACTGTGAGTGTTTCTCAGAGATATAGTGCTTACCTAGTATTTCTAAAGCCCTTGGTTCAATCCTCATCATGAAAAAGAAGGAGGATGAGAAGGAAGAGGAGGAAGAGAAAAAGAAGAAGGAGGAGGAGAAAACAAAGGACTAGGAGGAGGAGCAGGAGGAGGAGGAGGAAGAGGAGAAAAAGAGAAGGAGGAAGAGGAGGAGGAGGAGGAGAAGAAGAAGAAGGAGAAGAAGAAGAAGAATTGCTGTAGGTTACGTATCTACATCCATTTTGGTATTGTCTACATATTCACAATAACAAAAAAGTAGAAATAATCTAAATGCTACCAATGAATCAATGGAGGTAAAAAATGAATTAAATTTATCATCCAAATTGAAGTCAGTATCTAAAAACAAAAAAGAATCCTATTGCATGCTACAGTATGAATAGACCTTGTGCTAGGTGAAAAAATAATCCATAAAACAAAATACTACATGATTGTGATCATATGAATAACCTGAAGTAATGAAATGAGAAAATCAAGTGTTGGTTCTTCTGGCTAGGCTGTGGGAATAATGAGGAATTGTACAGTAGACATAGAGTTTCAATTTGCATGAAGAAAAATTTCTAGACATGTGTTACCAAAGAATTTAATACACTTACTACCACAATGTACAGTTGAAAATGGTAACTTATATGTTATATACTTTTAATTAACTATGGATAAAGATGAAAAGTTAAATTCTTAAAAGAACTAGTCTAAATGTTGGTAAGTTAGTTGGCTCCAACTTTCTCTCCCGTGTTGTATTCCTGGTAGTGTTTTTCTAGCATTAAATCTCAAATGTTGGTAAGAGGCATGGAAGAGTAAACTCCAGAGTACAGTCTTTCCTGTTTGAATGCTAATAACCAAATAGATAATATGATAGCCAATGAATTTTTTAAGATGGGCCTCATTACAGTCATTTTTAGAAGAAGATTGAAGAGTCTAGTTCTCTCTTTAAAGCATGAGGCTATCATAGAAGAGGCCCATCCTTTAAACCAGCTGCATACATTCTCCAGAGATGGCGGTAAAGAAATTAAACGAGTGACATGTAAAGGAATATAAATACCATGCTCTAGATGAGGTACACTTTGATAGTCTTTGAGTATTTACTGTAATCGAACATGTGAGTTACTTCTTGCAATAGTATGGAAGGCAGCTTATAGAAGGAAGCCCTAGGAAAAATGGAAGAATCAAGAGTGTGCTTAGGTTTATATGACTGGGGAGTTATTGGAACAACAGACTTAATTTCATGATAGAAGCAAACTGGTAAGTGGGGAGCCTTGAGAAATGAATGGGAGTCGAGAAGTTGACAAGAACATGTATGATTTGTGTCCTGAGGAAAAGAGGCACATAAATAATTATTTGGAGACCAGAAGCTTTAATGGATTGTTTCATCTCCTCAAATAGAAGAGAACTAAATGTGACTGAGATTAAGTTGAAGGCTAAGAGATGAAGAAGCAGAGAGCACAGGAAGCAGATAGAATGATTGATAGGAGTGGTACTAAATCTAGAGCACGGAAAAGCAAATGCTGAAGAGGGGAGAGACACCAACAGTTTAAGAAGGGGAGAAAGAGAGAGGGCCTAGAAGTAAGATACCAAACTTCTGGGACTGACCAGAAGTGCCAGTCACCCATCTTGACTTAAAAAGTTTGGAGGGAAGGGAAGATGAGGAGGATTGGTTTGTTTGATGGGAAATTCACAAAGAATCAAATAAGAAGTTAAAAAAGTGTATTTTTTATGAAAAAAGTTACATCCAAGTGTCTGCTTCATATGTTTTATTTTGCTTAGTTTTGACTCGACTAATTGTAGACTAATTGCCTCCAGATAAACATGTTTGACTGAAGAAACATGAAAACTTATTGAAGGCAAGTTATAGCTGTCTCTTATCCTTACTGGAAAACAAAAACAATTAGACACAGAGCTCTTCCAAATATATTTGTCATTGTCTTGAGTGCAACAGCTTGGCTTGGCTTCTCAGAGAATATTCTGCCTCTGCACAAGTCAATTCAGTTCACAAGAAGCCAATGAAGGACATGTCTGATTGCAAAGTATATGGTTTAAATAACACATTCAGTTGCTTAGACCCAAATTCACTTTCTTAGGTGATTTTCCATTGATATTTTTATAGAAACCCTAAAGGACTGGGAACCACTCAAAATGTTTTCTGCAGTAATTCCTGGGTGTTTCTATTTCTGTACAGAGTACAGAATGCTTATAATTTTATTGTTTTTCCCAGATATTTTGAAATAATTACAAATAACTCTCACAAAAGGGTAAATTACAATCTCTCAGTCTCTACATTGAATTGACATTCCTCCCCATCTCATTATTTTTGATTGGGCAAATAACTGCA
The DNA here is from genome assembly GCA_019843965.1 of Rhynchomys soricoides. Lineage (NCBI taxonomy): Eukaryota > Metazoa > Chordata > Mammalia > Rodentia > Muridae > Rhynchomys > Rhynchomys soricoides. The sequence goes on along the minus strand of JADRCH010000005.1, from coordinate 32,658,995 downwards.
ACTTAAATTAAAACAAACACTTAAACACTTAAAAGAAAAACAATTTCATTAAAAGGCATTGGTATTTCTGTATAGGGAACAAGTAAAAGCCTCTTGTAAGTAAAATATGTGGCCCCAAAATGACAAAAATGTCAGTTTTCACCTTATATTAGTGGCATAAGATTGGTATCTTTCAAGCATTAACAAATATCTATTAATGTTGGTGAATGGAGGGAGAAATATAGCATCAGAAAGCTTTCGTGTAGAGAGTACACTAGCTCTTGCTAGTGAAGGAAGGAAACAAATGGAACTTCTGTTATACACCCTCCCAAATATTCAGTTTTCAAGTATCCTTTGACCATCTTCTTGTACCACTGGAAGAATACTGACTATGTGTATGACTCTCTGAATTCTTAAGGTTTTTTTATAGGACATTTAAAACTAAAATGCCCTGTGATTAATTTTTCCCTTTACAATCTTATCAATAAAGCATTTTTTATTTAAAAATCCAGTGTTCAGACTGAGAAAAGTATATACATACATACTTTTAAATACTGATGGATCTTTGTTACAATTTAGCAGCTTAAAACAATCCTGAATTGTATAACGATAAAAAATGTTACCTGACATCCCACTGTCTTCATGTTAACTAGTAAGCTGATTCTTTTGACTCAGTAGGCATCTCTTGAGCATCTACTATTGAGCAATGTGTCATAGTAAGTTCTGGGGATTATATTGTGTGAAGAACTTTCATGTTCTCTGTTGTAATGGGATGACATTAATAAATACTCATGCTAACACTACAGTGATGGTCCTTCAAGAATGTTCCCATTGGAAATGAAGTTTTTGCATCTTCACATCGAACTACCACTGAATAAGCTCTTCTAAAGGAGCTAGGTTACCTCAGAGTGAGGGAACACCATTAGTCAAAGATGTTAAATGACTACTAAACACTTAGTAGGCAACTTTTTAGTACCTTGGGGAGGTGACTTTCCCAAAGGGAGGTCTGAGAAGTACCTTATAGCACAATACCCACCAATATAGGCATATCATATTGCAAATCAAGTCTTAACTAATAGCCAAATTGTCTTTAAATAGTTTTATTTCAAACAGTGCTGCCACTAGTATTCATTTGCATAAATTTTAATATAATTTTGAATTATTTTCCTTTGTTAAATTCTTGAACAAAAATAGCTGGAGTTAAAGCACACAGTGGTGATAGAGTCATGAGGTAGATATACACCTAGAAGACAAGGATTAGGACAAAGAGCCCCAAGTGAAACCAGAAAACAGAAATATTCCATGGTTGGAGACTGATAATCAAAAGCATGGGATAGAATATGTTTGATTCCATTCTCTAGGCCAGAGACAACAAAAGGCCCACATTCTCATTTCTCCTTGATCACATCCCCTACAACATCAAGGCGAGGGATGATGGAGCTGAGATTTTAAATGTAAACCTTTCCAGGTGTAGTAGGCCCCCTCGTTATTGGACTTTACCTCTCCCCTAATTTTTATACACATAAACCAATCGAAGCTCACCTAAGCCTATAATAACCCAGACAATTGTTATTTCTGGGAATAAGACTGTAAGTTCCTAGACAGTAATGATCGTATCATATTTACCTTAAGTCTTCTGGACCTCAAGAGACTATGCTTAGTGAATAGTAGGGCCCCTTCCTGTCCTTACCACCAAACGTTAAATCTATTTCAACACACACATATTTCAAATAATGCCACAGCAACCATTGTGGCATATTATATTTAATCTTTAATAAAGATTAAACAGTTGAAAGTAATCATTTATTGTTGTGGATCATCAATATTCTTAGTCCGATTATAGTGTTTTCTTTTGCACAAAATTAGAGGAGATAAATGAATTTAACATGACCTGGAATAGTTCAAAGTTATTTTTCCTGATTCCAAAAGTGCAATTATTGATTCTATTTTTATCATGGTTAGAATAATACTAACATTTGTCATCTCTGTCTTTTAGCATTCAGCTCATGTGGAACTATTAAAAGTTGCCCTTATAGATCATGCCATAAATAAAACGGGCCTGTAATACATAGTACAACACACCCTTTGGGAAGGGTGGACAAATGCTATCTTTATGCCATAATGTGAGTGTGACTAGGCTGCCTGGGTAGCCATCAGTGAAGGTAATGTGAAGATACTTTATGGATGAATTATGTATCAATTGTTTTCCTGAAGAAGAGAATATAGTACAGATGAACTTTATTTATGACTGGATTTCTTTAAAAGGGTTTAAAAGGTTGATGTTTTACTGTACGCTCTAGGTTCTCAAATCAATATTTACTTTGTCCTACACTAATGCAATCCCATCCTTTTGTTAAAATAAACAGTTAAAAGTGACCCTTTACTGTGCTCTCAAGACATCTTGCCTAAGGGAGATCCTGAAGAGTTAACATTGTAAGATTCACTTCTCCAATAGTGTTAGAGCCCCTGATGAACACATTACTTAGGTATTTCAGTGGTTCTTCTATATTTATTCCTCAGCGACTTGGTACTTCCAAGGGTCCTTATCCATCATGTAATTACTCTGGAATTAGTGTCTGCAGTCTTTGTGACTCAATATTTCTCTTTACTAAAGTATAAGATTTATTAATAAGCTCTAAATGTCAACCTCTCTTTGATCTGCGGATGCATGACCACACCCTCATCTCTTTCTTATGAATGGAAGAGATATTTTTGTCTACTTGAACATTTGTTGCTGGCGTTCCTTGTAAATCCAAGATGACAGATTGCCATGCTCAGAGTTTTCTTTTGGATAATATTAATTTAGCTTGCCCAGAACCAAACATGACTGATTGACCCCCTTCAGTTTAACCTGTTCCCCTGTTCATTGTGAAGAAACTGCTTCATATTTTTTTCTGATTTGGACCCAAAAGAACTATTGGGTATGGCAAGAGAGATTGGGATTTAACACAAGAATCCCTATTAGTTTTATCTTTTGGAAAATTATATTAAATGATACTTGTTTAACAATTTCACTCCAGCAACTACAGGTGTAATTCATAAGAACTCATTTACCAATAATGACTCTAATTGCTTCTTGTGTTTTACTTTTACATGGCTCTGTAAAAGGGATATGAATCACACAGATTTTTGTCCAGAGAACAGGCTGTAGATTTGCATGTTTCAAATATAACTAGAAAATTTTCTTAAATCCCAGAGTTGCTTTGTACAGGCAAACTTTGGCTTAAGAACTCAATAATCACCACAAAGGAGGCTGGGATTCTAATGTGCATCTCCTTAAACAGTGGCATTAAAAGTGTAAATCTGAGAAGATGAAATTGAAACCACCTTTTGCAACTATTGTGGCATTCATTTTATTTCAATTTTGAAATTTCCCCCTTTTTTATGTAGAAGAAAGCATTTTATTGCGGCAGTGCTAACATTTTAATATTCATACAAAACACTAATGAATAAAAAAAAAACCTAACATTGGTGAACATTAGACAGTTGAGCAATTTTTACAATGAAAAAGGAATTATGTGTGAAAACATGAACAGTTTACCATACTAAGTAAACTCTAGTATTAAGTTACTGAAAGTGTACAAAGAAACCAAGTTTACATCCGTTTTTAAAAATGCCATGTGACTTGTCTACATTGATATGAGTGGAGGAGCCTAATCTTAATGCAACTTGATATGCATGTATGGTTGATATCCCTAGGAGGCTGTCTCTGTATAAAGGGAAGTGGAGGAGGAGTGGTTACCGGGCAGGAGGTGGTGGGAGGATGGAGAAGGTGGGGACAGAGGGAGAGAATGGAAACTAGTTGGGATGCAGAGACAAATAAACTAAAGAAAAAGTGACATGTGAAATTACTTTATAGTATATAGTTTTAAAAATTTTGACGTTAGACTTTGGCATGAATAAGCATAGTGAATGACACAAAGAAATAAATAGGGGCTGTAAAGATAGTTCCGAGATTAAGAGCACTGGCAGCTCTTCCAAAGGACTGGGGTCAATTCCCAGCACTGCAGGATACAGTCAGGCAGCACACATCTGTTTGTTCCTCCAGTTCCAGGGGATTTGACACCTTCACACTGATATACATGAAGGCAAAACATCAGTGAACATAAAATAAAAATTGAAAAAAAAGACAAAGAAGCTAGTAGGTAAAAAAATTCTGTGTTGATGAGATTAGATAATTCATCAATACAGTAAACATGTAGAATCCAACAAAATTAAAACCAGAGGTCTATTGTAATTATAAAAAAATAAGCAAAGCAAGAGAAAGCTCAGAGATATGGCTTACTATTTAAGAGGACTCGCTGCTCTTCCAGAGGACCTGAGTTCAGTTCCTAGGAGCTACTTTGTATTCATACTCAACTGTAACTCAAGGAAAATCCCATACACTCTTCCGGCCCTGCAAGACAACAGGTGAGCATGTGGTACACATAAATACATGGAGACATTCAAGCCTATATATAGCGAATAAATAAAATAAATAAATCTTAAAATACTAGAAAAAATAAAGCAAGAGAGAAAACCATGCAAAGTCATCTATTTCAGTGTTTACTTTTTTAAAAAATGAAACAATCTATTTATTAAAAACTGTTTAACCTCCAGGTAAAACAATGAAAAGCAGAGGCTTCTGGCAAACATGTAGGACTTGTTGACAATTTTATTACAGTTTAATAATAGGCTGATTACATCATAATCAGAGAAATATTGCTTTTTAATCACACATATACATTTGGGTAACTAAATTAATGCCTTTAAACTACAGTTTGATTTCTGCTAATATACAACCAGTTCCTTTTCTGTCTCTGTTCCAGTAAGAAAAATCATCAGTGAGCATTGTTTTAAATCAATTGAATTTTGGTAAACTCCCTAGCTACAGTCTGCTTCTTTTATAATTTTGATGTCAAACTTAGCAAGACAGAAGACTTTAGTATACTTCAGATATGCTGTTGGAGTGACAGCCTTTAAAAGAAACCATGAGAAACATTTCCTCAAACTTCAAGTCACAACATTATTTACCCTTTTTCAGTTTAGAGGATTATACATTTGTGAAAATTATTTTTCTTCGAACTTTTACTTCAAAGATGAGAACATTAGATTCCCCTGGGTCTAGAGTCACAGAAAGTTGAGAGCAACCATGTGGAATGGGTCCACCAGAAGAGCAGCCAATGCATTGAATTGCCAAATCATCATTGTGGGCCCAGATCTTCCTTTTACCATAAACTTACAGTGGGTTCTCATTTGAGTACCTAACTAAACATGAAAAACATTAGTTTTAAAGTATTTTTCTAATCTTTATAATTTAACTTCCTATCATAATAAAAATTAGTGATATTCAGCCAAATCCTGTCAAACTTCCCTGAATTTTGCCTTAAAAAGGCAGTCTAGCTGGTGAAATTTTGACTGAACTCTATGTTGGCCATAAAATTAAAAATTAAAAATTAGAGTTTGTTTGAGATAAAGTCCTGCTGTGTATACTGAAGACAGCCTCAAACTCACTGTTTGCTCAGACTGATCCCAAACTCAGTATCCTGCTGCACCCACCTCCCTAGGCTGGATTACAAGTACCTACTGCCATGCCCAACTTGAAATGACATTTTCTAACTGGAGAAATAAGTTGGTAGTGTTTTGGAAAAATATAAAAATCAAGTAACTTAATATAGACATTATCTACACTGATGATAACCCAAATTTCAGATTTACATGTTTCTATGTATTAATACTGTAGTGGAATTCTTTCTAATTCCATCTTAATATGAAAAATATTTTAGCACCTTCTTTTGTTTTCAGTTCTTCCATACAGTTTGGCTTTGAGCTGTGATACAGTGAACAGCAGAAGGAGGCTCATTGCCCATGCTTGCTGTCTGAAAGACCACATCTTGTGCTTGGTTGTATCATATTATCACTTAACTTTCCTTGAAGAATGTGTTACTGCTCATAGACTGCTCTTTCAAATGTATTTCGCCTGGTCCTCCAAGCTATCTTACTCACAACTGGGACAGATACTCTAGTTTTTCTTTTTTATGTGTGTAAACTGAATGACAAAAGACTTAATGATTTATTAAAGCAAAGAATTACTGGAGGCCTATTAGGGACTCACTTTGAGGTAGCCTAATTTCTGTAAAGAGCTGGGTGGGGAAAGAAAGACACTAAAGAAAGCAGACAGAATCAGGCACAGAAAGAATCATTAAGCACATGATTATTGCCAGGAGTAGAAAGGTTAAGGAAGTACTCATAAAAGTATTTATAAATATTATTAAAATAAATCCAATGCAATGTTGACCATGTCAGTTCCATGGGCACATGTTTCCTTTAGCTTCCTGTCACATTCATTTTAGAGTCAATAATTCTTGCTTTTAATGCACATCATTTTGGTTTTGTGAGGAATGAAAGAATATATACAACAAAAATTTCCTGAGGGGAAAAGACACTGCATAAATATTGGTATTAATGTCATCATTAACATTTATAATGCTGTCACCTCTCTACCTCAGAGATGCTTTGTGGACATCTGAATGAGGTAATGTCTGTGAAGTCTTTGAGTTCTCTAAATGAGGATTAAGACATAAATAGAATATATTTTTTATCAATAAAGTATTAGGTGAATCTGGTCTAGACAGAAAATAATAAAATTTGGGCAGTGAACTCAAAGTGAACAACATTGTAAATAATAGCCATGATTGGGAACCACTGGTTTAGGTTTTAAAATATAAATGCTTCCCGTCCTAAAATTCTACTGTCCTTAATTAAAGGTGTAAATGGAAATCCTTTGAATAATGCACCCAAAGCATGCTTCTATACATAACCATTTTACATTTAAAAAAATGACTTCACTGTTATAGTATACCCATGTTATAACAGAAAGCAATTCCATACAAAACCCATCAAATCTAATTCAATTTTATCCCAATTTTTTTATTGATAACATTTGTATCTACATCCTGAAGGAAGAGTCAACTGGGTCATTACATTTGCAAATCGAGAAAGCAGAAGATTGACAAGATTATTGTTAAAATACAGTTCCAGAATGCTCATAGTAGTTATAATTTCATTGCTAGGAAGCTTAGAACTCTGCATTCACCATGGCATATGAAACCCTGTGAGCAGAACTGAGCAGATTACATGGAGAAATGTTGCTTGAGGAATCCTGTTCATTGGGTTCACTAGGTTACTAATATTGTTAGTAAAATGATTATCACATCACAAGGAATCTTGAGAGTGGTCTTTTAATATTAATCACCGGGATGTTTTATTTATTCTGAAGAACAATAGATTTCTAGCCTCAGTAAATTAGTTAAGTGGCTTGTCCCTTGATAGAAAAAAAATGTTTGACTATTGGAGTCTCATCATGATATTAAAGATTTCTACATTTTGGATCAAGTCTTTATACAAAAACTTATAACTTCAGTCTTAGAAGTCTTAGAAGTTTTCGGGTCACAGTAAGGGAAATGTGCCCCAGATGCTTGTCTTGTTACTGTGCATACCTATGCCCTATGCCCAGGCGGAGAAGGGTCACAGCACTGGTTGCCTTATGCTGAAGTCGTAACTTCAGACTCAAACTGAGGTTGGGAAAATGAGGCAGGGTTGCAGGTAGCTCTCACTTCTGATATATATGCAATAGAAGATATTATATCTGATTGATTCATTTGGAACACTAGAGACATATTTTACTAAGAAGTGGCTGAATTATCCAAAAGACGACAGCTCCAGTTTGTTTTACTGCAGTCAAGAGAAAGGTATAACATACTATCATTGGAGAACTCAAGGACTTAAGAGCCAATAAAAATTGCAGATGAGAAACCAAACAGGAGAACCTCATGCTGATTCTTCTTTTCTGTTTCAGGCATGCAGAACTCACTCATGGTTTCTTAGAAACTGAATACCAAGAAGTTAAACCAACGGGTAACCCGGGTAACCCAGTATCTGAAAGGAAACCTCAAAAGTACATTGTGATTAGTTTTAAAATGAATAATCCCAAGAACCTCCCTGAATAGTGTTCTTGGCATCGACTTGATTAGAATTTTTCTGTCACTGTTTTCCTGTTCATACATCGAATCTGGATATACCTCCACCCTCTTATCTCTTTCCCCACTGGAGGAATAATTGCTGTTCTTTTCAAAGTCTCCTAGGACCATCTTCTGCTCTGCAAAGTTGTAACAAGATGTGACATCCAGTCCTGGTTAATCAGTGTTCTGCCCAAACCCACAGTTGCAGTGAAGGAGGTGGTACTTACAATTGCCTGTGACACTGACCAGGTTTTTAAGGAATAAGAGTGGGGGAAAATAGCATAAAATACTTAAATTTTTATGGAAAAGGTATAACTTGGTGAAAAAGCACCATCATAAATTCCCAAAAAGTGTATCTTAATGATACACTTAGAGTAAATCATTTGCCTTGAGAGACAGGAGGTCTCTGGTGACCTGCATTGCAGCCACAAGAGACTCCTAGACTAGCTACTTTCAGCTAAATGTACTCTCATATTAATATTTTAAAATGCCATAATGCCTCTCTGAAAACCTCAGAGGACAGATACATCAATTTGCGAGGTCTTCACTCCAGGAAATAGAAACAGGGATAATCTGCCATTAAAAGAAATAGTTCATTATGTCTGCTTCTTGGGAGCGCATAAACTATGTCCCTCACATACTTAAGTTGCAAATCCTCACTTTAATGTGAAGGGAAACACCATGCCCTAGAGCTTTATTGTCCCACTGTTTATTAGTACAAAAAGGTTTGTTGTGGTATGAAATCTTAAGCTTGTTGCAGTAATCAATCAGCTTCAAAGAGTCTTTACCCCGAGCCAGATTCATTACAAATAAATCAATTAAACATAAAGTTTCTATTTTCGGAGGGGTTCACAATGCAGAATAGAAGCAAATGCATCACAGTTGGAGAAAGGAATTTTCCTGGAGCAATGTCTCTTCACAAAGAGCCCTTCTGCCTTTATTGTGCTGTGGGACACATGCTGTAGTTTGCTCTTTTACTTTACTTAATTGCAGACATTCTTCTTCTTAGCATCTATTTTTCATTGGGGGAAAAAATCACATCCATGTGAAAAAGATATGCGGTAAGCTAAAAACATTGCTGGAGGCAGGAAAAGGTAAACAATTGGTTTCTGTCTTCTTGTCGTTTCCAGCCTGAAGCTCTGGTGAAGCACTTGGGCAATTTTCACTCTCAGAGCTGCATTGCCTTTTCCTCCCAACTTTTGTGCTACAATTGTTTAGAGTATTTAGTATTATTAGAGCATTTAGGCAACTCAGTGGCAGAGACAAAGCAAATAGCAAACCAGAGACAAACCCCAAAGACACAAAACAAAAAACCCAATCACGAACAGTGAAACCTCGTATCTCAGTACAAATCACCGTATATTGAGAGAGCTAAGAACTATGTATTCTGAATCCTAACGCTACTCTGATTCACTTTTGAGGTATACTGGGAGAGAAAAGGAGAGATGCAGGCATGTTCTCTAAGCCAAATGATCAGATGAACCCATAAAAGCGCTCATCAGTGACTTGCCTAATTTCCACATATTTTATCCTAATGTGTTTGTAATAAAGCTAGCTGTTTGCAGAAATTCCTAAGACATGAGAGCTTTTGGCTCTAAGAATGGCCCAAACTAAATGATCTCTTATAGAAAAAGAGTCTGAGTCACATGTGCAGTGTGGAGTAGGGGTGGGGTCTAGCAGAATGTGGATGTATAGACTTGAAGAGTGGGCATGCATTCTTCTGCATTTACTAATGTCCCCATTTTTCTAATAAAATCCTGATACATCCAGCTTTTCCATCAACTGTCCTGTCAGCCAGTCCTGACAGCTGCTTGGATGTCATAGGATATGCTCTACCTAAGGTGACATGAGACCATGTACTTCTGGAGTCATCTCAGAGACAAAGATAGAAAAGCACTCATCATCGGTACAGACAGTACAGGCACTTCCCATCTGATCTCTGGCAACCTCTGAGCAGGGCACCTATTTGGTGGGGAGAGTGGAGTCTTCAGCCTTAAGCTAACATTGTTTCTTTCATTACTGATTTTTAAGAGGAAAAGAAAGAGAGAGGGAGAGGGAGAGGGAGAAGGAGAGGGAGAGGGAGAGGGAGAGGGAGAGGGAGAGGGAGAGGGAGAGATCCTTTTCAAAAGCTGACAGTGAAAGGTTCTGTTTTATTTGTAAGAGGGTTCCTTTAATCCCTCCTCCCTCACTGGGAATGTAAAACCTGTTCTGATAAGTTTTGAAACATGCTGGAAAGAGAAAGTAACATATCTTCACAAGTCATGGTCAGGTTTATTACAATATGCTTCAAAGACTTCTCAAAAGTAACATGGCTTCGGGATGTGCATTTGCTCAATTTCATTCTCCTCTAAAACAAAGCTTCTGGATATGTGGAGGGATACTGAGACACACTGAAGACAAAAGTCAGACCCTCTAATATTTACATCATTAGACTATGAGGACAATGAATTGTCCTTTGGTCAGATCATACCTTATCATGGGGAGTTTGATATTTACTGGTGCATAGCATGTTTGTTCTGCAAGTCATGCCACAGCTCTGGAAGCAAAGACTGTCTCCTTTACACCGGTTACAGAAATACTTACCACTGAGTCATATACAGTCTTTATTTTTCAAGGGACTCATTTTTGTTTTGTTTTGTTTTGTTTTGTTGTTAAAGAATTGTCCTGGAACCTATTTCAGATAATATGGAGTTCAGATAGATGCTGGCTTACGGACATCCTTTGATCTGTAATGTATTTGAAGAGAGGTAGAGAAAGTACATTAAAACATAAGATATTTAGATAGGAAGACACATCAGGAAACAAGCGATGAAGCATTAAGTACAATAAAATAATTAAGTTACTTTTTAAAGGAGTTGATTTGGCCTACAGCCATCAAAGAAGCTTCCCATACTTCCTCCCTCATCTTTACTGGAATTATCGCATAGGAGGACGGGCGATCACTGTGTGTTCTCTTACAAAAGCCAGGGCTGTTCGAAGGGCTTTGTAACCGATGATTTTATTATCTTCTAGGATATTTTGTTTGAAGTTTAGGTTCTCACCCACAGCTATTAAGATAACTATGAAACACAATTAGGCAAAATAGCATCATGCTACAAGTATTTTCTAAAACTACATTATTTAAAATGAGATGTTTGCTCTTAACCAGTTCTCAAAAAAACATACATGCTTTAGGTACTTTAACTAGAATAGTTAAGGAGCCAGTTTGGCAAAATGGATCCAAACATGGGTAAAATAAAAGTGTGTTCTTAATAAATATACAGCCACAAAAAAAAGACAGAATAAAGACTGTGGTGACTGCAAAGATGTATGTGTGTGTGTGTGTGTGTGTGTGTGTGTGTGAGAGAGAGAGAGAGAGAGAGAGAGAGAGAGAGAGAGAGAGAGACCTCCCAGGATGTTGGCATCGTTAACAATGAAGTATCTTTCCACTATAAATAAATGAATGGAAAAATTTTAAATACAGATTCTGAATTATGGTAGATCACTCCTGAGATACAGTCTCCTGTGTTATTATCAATGAATAAATGTTTACTTTTATATTTGTTTCAATAGAAAACCTTTGACTGAACTTTTCTAAAGTATGTTATTGGGCTATCCACTAAGAAATCCACAGGGCAGGTCGGATGCAGAAATATATGCTGATTAGATAGATGGGGAGAAGAATTAGACCTACGACAAGCAGTTTCTGGGTAATTAATAAAGTGTTGATATTATGGTAAGAGTTTCTCAGGAAAATCAGTAGAATAGAAATTTATAGTTTGCAAAGCAAGGATTGAAGATTGGGTAAATATCTTAAGGGCATATTCACATATGTCCTTAAGCATTTGTTGGTAAATTAAAGGGGTACCAAGATGGGCATTTGGTCTGTACCCCCATCCTACCTGCCATGTTTGAATGAGCTGATACTGAGAGCCCTGAGATGCTGGTTGGTAATGAGAACATTGCTGACAAGCTTTTATGTGGCATCCACTGAGACCTTATGTACACTGTTTGGCATATAAGTAATTTCTGCTTTGTTAAGTGATTATTTTACACATCTTTCTATTTTATCAAATTATTCCTTGGGTGAGGGAGTAAAGTGATCACAGAGCTTGACATTTCTTGCCTAGAGGACAACTTAAGTAGCTCAAAAGGCAAAAAGTCATTCTTTTGCCAGTTTTTCTCCCTGAAGGTTTTATGAGCTAGCCTCCCCCATTCTGCCTGGGCTAATTCTTGTATCTATAAAGCCTGTGAGGTTTCCTGGCGTTTATGAACCCCCTAGAAGTAATTCATTAACTCATGCAGAAAAGGTTTTCTTTGGGTAGGTGTGGCTCTATATCCCAGTGATAATGATCAAAATTTGGAACCTTAAGACTTTCTCCTAATATTTGTTACTACCCATTTCTTAACAGTAGTTTTTATCAGCACATGAAGAACTAGGTTTCACCATGGAGTTTTTATAGCAACATTTGATTTAGTTGCTCCTCTTCCCCTGATTTTTCTCCTGGGGTCCTCTCCTTTATGCTGTCCCAATCTAGTAGACTCTCCACTTTCATGTCACATGTGACTTTAGCTACCTCCCCAGTCTCCCCTTCCTTACTGCCTCTTGCTTCTGGTTTCTTACGTAGTCCCATAGTGCATAGTTTTTCCTTACACCCTTGTATACAGTCTATTTTAAAATCTTAATGGTTGGAAACTTTTTTGTTTGGTTTATAAATTTTATTAAAAATCAAAGGATAAAGAAATTTCACATGAAAATATGTCAGTGTTGATGTCCATCTTTTGGAAAACATTCAATATATTTTTCTTTTAGGTTGGTAAAGAGAATGTTCTGCCCAACTTGCCATTGTATCGTGGTTGCTTGGTAGCTCATGTCACAGGAAGGAATGACTTCTAACTTAACCCTGGAAACATCATTTCAGGCATGTTGGGACTTGTGTACATCTGCTGGCCTAACATCAGTGGGAAATCTCCTCCCAGAGGACAGTTGAAACAAAGTACTTTAAATTCTTTGTACTAAACATAATATGCTAATTATAGTACTAGAAAAAAATTATTCTATTTCACCAGGATGAATCCTGAGGGTTTATCATTCCATATAAATATCAAGACTTGGGAGTAGCACCAGTGTGGTACAAATACAGTAGAGAAATCTAGCATATTTATATGATAAAAAAATCTACTCATAAAAATACTTATTGTTAAATATTCAAGAAAATTTGCTTGTAGGTGTAAGCTATTATTTAGCTTTCTTAGGCTAGTGAGTAGAAGAGAAAGTAGATTTCAGGAGCAGAATTTTGAAAAAGAAATAAAAAATATCCTGGGTAGGTAATAGAGGCAGTAGGCAGCTACTTTTAAAGTGAAAGAAAAGAGAAAATAAAAAAGGTAGATAAAAGTATTATAAGATGGATTAGAAAGAAATGATTTTGTGGTGTCTGCCTAGAGGGCAGTGATAGCAGCTACACCCCAGCCCCAATAAGTACTGGAGGGTTAGACCTTCAAGGGGTACGTGGAAGCAGTTCATCAGTGGAAACACACTGTGATGATTTTGCCCTTTACCTAGAGTAAACAATGAGGATTTTATTCACATGAAAGTTGATTGGCATTGAAAGGCTTTGGAGTGTGTGTGTGTGTGTGTGTTTGTGTGTGTGAATATATGAACATATTGATAAGAGGTCAAGTAAGTTAAATAAAGAGACTAGAGAAAGCTCCATGAGCTCAGCTCCAGTTTGCTAACTCTCATTCTGATTATGCTATCAGGTGGCTCTGAGCCACTTTGAAATCTCCCAGATGGTCACAGTTTCACTGCTTTCTCCATGGACCACCATGGCAATGCTACACATGGACTGTTTGCTTCACAGTGAGCAACACAGTTCACATTCTTTACATATTAAAAAATCAATTTCATTTGTTTTCAGTTTCAGATCAAACTAATATGGTAAATATGCCAAATATAGGAGATTCTAATTGCTTTATGTGTTCATCCAAAATCTTTTCTCATTCTTTCCCGAGTATCATTATTTGTCAACAAAAAGTATATCTGAGAACAGAAATACAAAGTTAGTTTCAGAAAATATGTGGATTTGTAAGACAAGGTAAGCTGATATTTGGTTTCAATTTATATCAATAATGTCATACAACTGGCCATAGGTATTCCTAAATACACTTGTATATATGTGTGTACAATATCTACATGACTGAAAATATATTATAAATATTACCTGTGCTTTAGGCCTAGTCTTCTTTTCTAAAAATGTAGGTAGAAACATTGTGCTGAGCTATATAAATATTTCTCTCTGATTGTACAGAATATAAAAAAATCAAACAGCACTTACAAAATGCTCTGTCCAGAAAACTTTTGTATTACTTGGTGAAGCTCTTCTTAACGGCTTTCTTTGAGTTTGGCTTGTGATTTACTGGGACCATTTAGAGACAGGTCATATTTTCTAGACATATTGTAGGTATTTTAATGCCTTAATCAATTTTTGCCACTTTAGTTCCTCTGTTGGGCTAGATTAATCTTCCCCTAGCTTCCCAAGATTCAAAAATAACACTTATCAAAATCATCTTTACAGGAAAAAAATGAAGGTGCAATTAAAAAAGAGAGAACAAAACTCACTACTACCAAGTCGTATATCACAGATATCGTTAATGGATATAAACAGATTTCAGAATAAAGTCATAAGCAGACTTGTTTTTCTAGCCACTGTGTAAAAGTGAATATTGGTTGCTTTATAAATTTAATTTTTTGTCCTTGTTCTTCTGATGTGCTATTACAGAATTGTAGAGATCACAAGCCCAGAATATATGTCTCTGGCAAAACTGAGGTTGGAGTGAATGGCAGGGGGAGGCAGCGAATGGCACTGTAGAGCCTCAGTGCATGGATCTCGTGTATGTAATCTTCACTATATTTAATTCATAGGATCTTTTTTATCTTCCTCATTTTTAATATTTTCAACATGAGTTCTCCTTGAGTTCATGTGGTTCTGTTATGTATATCAGCTCTTCTTAGACATTAGTTTCCCCATTCAAGTCTGTGTTATCACAGGAAGATTAGAATCTAGTGTTAGCTTGGACACAATGTCCAGTCAGCCTCAATGTCCCCAGCTGTAAACTGAGGAGCAGGAGCTAGATCACTCTGTGGAGTCCTTGCCAGCATCCATCATTTCTGTTTGAGAGCCTTTGTCAAAAATAAGAACTTGAGCTATTCTAAAAGGGTCTGGCTCAGAGAGGAGACTGAACAGGGATTATGAAAATAGCAATTTTTGAGATCTCAAAGTCTCTGATTTTCCTTAAGTTATTTTTAAAAGGACATGGGCATGCTGCTTCCTGAAGTTATATAATTTTTTTTTTCACTTGTTTGTGGATGATCAGGCTTTTGTTTTGTTTCGTTTTTTTCTACTGAAATGTAAATGTTGACAGTAATACACTAAAGACAGACATGTAGTTAGCTTGCAAAGATGTCAGCTTGCAACTATCACAAAATCTCATTGATAGAAGCATTTGTTTGGGCTGTTAGCATTTCTTCCTGTTCTTGGTTAATTGGAGGTGCATATCTAGAAATCTCTTGATAGGTTAAGTAGACATCTTATTCTATTCTTTGAATGAAAACTGTTAATGACACATTATGTGAACATGTTTTCCTTTTCTGTCCAACAATTTGCATAGGCTCACTCCCTATTTGTCTCCTGATAACCTCATCAATCCCATCCCTGCCCCGCTGACCATACTGCCTGATTGCGGTAATTCCAATTTACTGGGGCTTTCAGGAGGACTTGGCTTCTGCACTTAGCTAGTGCTACACATTGGAGTGATCCCATCTTCCTGAAAGTGAGCCGCTGAGATCATATTATGCCTGCCTTGATTTCTTTGTAAAGGCTGCCTATAGAATTTCATATTGATCTTAAGCGGATGCTGTTTCATTTTTAACTCCTTTGTGAGCCGGGAGTCCAGTTATATTAGCGTCTCTGCCTGTCATTCGGCAGGCATTGAATATCAGTTTTCTGGCAGCCTTTGTCCCTTATTTTACTGCAGATCTTTCAGACAGAACTTGCTGTCTTTATTTTCCTTTGTTGTTGATTTGTTTTGGGGAATACCAGAGCAGTATCAGGCAAGGATGTTAAAGCTGAGGAACAACTAAACATATTACAATATGTAGATGAGTAAAGGACTTTAAAAACTGAGAACTGTGTGAGAGGAGGATGGGCACTCATGCAGAGGATGGATCTGGCCTGTGCTGCCTTTCCGGTTTGGATGGTTTCCTGAAAGAGCAAAGATGGGCCAAGTAATAGAACACAGGACCCTCTGGCCCATTGGACAGCAAGAAAAGGATGCCAGGGTAACATATCTGCTGCATACTTTTTGTTTCAGTGTTTACCAATTGGCTACTCCCCAGAACCTTCACTGAATGTCATTTGGCAGAATGTGACAAAATAAAACTTGTTGGTTAGCAACACTGTACTATTTACACATACATTTGGTTTTTTAGTGTCTTGGAATGTGTAGAGCTTCTCCTGTCCACTGTCTCACCTGGTCTTCCCAAACGTTCTATAACATGGCCCGCATAACAATTCACATGCCCATGGCAGATAAAAAGAAACAGACACCAGGAGAACTCAAATTAGTCAATCAACATACACCAACACACACACACACACACACACACACACACACACACACACACACACGAGTGGGGACTGGAATTTGTTTATTCACTCCCAACTTCTAGTGCTTTAATGCTGTGTTGGTCTTGAGTAACTCAAGCAAAAGTACAATGTGTATTCTTTGCACCAGTCTTAGATTTACAATTCTTTATTTACTGCCTTGTCTTTGTAGTTTGTGATTTGTCTCCAGCTCAGCGCAGTGACTTTCATCACAAAAGAGAATGACAGAAATCAAGGGCTCTGAGTTACGCATATTATTCTTAGTTGCATAGGGAATTTTCCCCATTGGATTGTTCTATTGTATTTTAAATTTTATTTTAGCTCCATTTCTCATCTGTAAAGTGAAAGGGTTAGAGTATCTTCCTCTCATTCTATGGGAGTGTGATTAGGCAAGTGGAAGGTGAAGGGAACAATCAGAGAAGCAAGTGAATATGATTAGTATGGAACCATGACTTCAGTGCATTATACATGTTTTAAAACTGGATCCAGTATTTATATCCCAAAGTGTCTCTTTATGAATTACCTTCATCCTTCAGTGGTCTATTTAGCTTTGCTGCAAACATAATCCCCACACAAATCCAAATCAATTTGTCTGTCTTCTATGTAAGATACTTAAATTTTTCAAAATGTGTTTATGTCCAAAGGCAAAATGTTTAGGTTTGTAGAATTCTCTCTGTTGATACAGGGTTTTGTTAAAAAAAAAAAAAAAAAAAAAAAAAGGCTGTAAATCTCCACTACAGTATTTACATTTTTCCCCTTAGTCATGACTCTCTAGCATGCTTAAGCATTAGCAATCATTTTTAATTTAGCAATTTCATTTTCTTTATTTAGTGTCTGACTGCTGTGTCTGAAACTGAGCCATACATTTCCACTGCCAAGAACAAATGGGCTTTGGGAAGACTTATGTTGGCCTCCAATGTTGTTTACTTGCTTTTGGTTGTGTGAGACAGGGTCTCACTATGTTATTCCCGCGCCTACATTGGCATAGAACTGATGACCATCCTGTCTCAGCCTCCTGCACAGCTGGGACTGCAGGCACATGCCACCATACCTAGTCAGCTGCAATCATTTTTACATGTACAATCTTCTAATCTGGATTCAGACCCACTATTATTGGTCCATGGGGCCTAAAAGAAAAAAGTGCAGCTCAGGCTGACCTTGAAGTTTGATCTTAATGCCTTCATCTCTTTAGCATTTTCTACCAGTGTGTGCCATCACAACCACCCCACTTATTTTTAAAAAATAAAGTTCTGAATCAAGTTTTGAATGAGATAAATAACCATATTGTTAATTTTATTATATATTGCTAACCTGATTGGTCATGTACTCATCTACAACAATAAAGTTTTGTTAGAACATAGACCTACTAGTGTAATTCGGAGACTAGATTAAAAATAAGTTTTGTAAATATGTTCTGTTGGGTAAGTACTGACTTCTCAAAGACTCTTGGGTTATACAGCATGGACTCCAATGCAGTCTGTCATTGTCCAGCCATATTCACCATGGCAACAAGAAAACCACCAAACAAAGCCCAGGGAAATACAGCTATACAGTGAGACTTCCCTCTTTTAAATTCATATTTAGTTGATATAGTACCTTTAGCATATTCCTTGTGATAAATCCAAAATTCAATCTCGTATGTTTTGGTCAGTATTTTAAAATAAATAATACACATTGACAGGAAAATTAAGACAAATTCTTCTGTGATTTCTTATATTTTATGTGCATAAAACAGAATCTGGTCTCATAATTCAGTCTTTGTCTTCTCTCTCTCTCTCTCTCTCTCTCTCTGTCTGTCTTTCTCTCTCTCTGTGTGTGTGTGTGTTTCTGACTCTGTCTTTCTCTGTATGTGTCTTTCTGTCTCTCTTTGATTCTGGCTCTATCTCTCTGTCTCTCTGTTTCTCTGTGTGTCTCTGTCTCCCTCTCTCCCTCTCTCCCTTACTCTCTCCATCCCTCTGTCCTTCTTTTTGTGCATGATTTGATTTCACCAGAGAGCACTTACTGTGAAGGCTACCTGAAGTATTTTCTTCTTAGCACATATGTTGACTTTATTCCCAAGTTTTTTTGACATTTTAATTCCCTTAAGGTCAACTCTACAGTGGACAGAATCAAAAGTGGAGGAGAGCAAACATATTCCCTAACAGCATCCATAGTCACCGCCAACACTGGTGCTTTGCCATAAATGACAAGGAAACAAACAAGCAGGCAAAACTCAGTGCTTATTTCCTTCAAAACAAACAACAACAGAAAGCACTTTGCAGATTGGGCTCTGTAAACGGCGTTGTTCCATTAGGCTGCTCCAACGCCCACACAGCCCACACACAATCCACTCTTATCTCTAAACTCACCTGGAAGCGTTCCTAACCTTGGGTGTGCTGAGATTTCGATCAACTCTTCAAGTTTATTCTTTTTTGAAACCTAGGAGATATAATCTGAAATTTAAAGAAAAAATACCAAATTTCAAGAGTTTTCTGAAAGTTGAAACCACATAGCTCCACACAGCTGCAACCCCTGTGATCCTGTGGCCATGTTTTCTGGAAGGCTTACTCATGGTGATTAATACAGTAACTGACCCAACTGACAATGACAGAGCACACACACACACATGCACACGCACACCACACACGTACAACACACAGACATATTTTAGTCTTCTAGCTTATAGTTCAAATTTATTTTGTATGAAACTTGCTTCAAGAACAACAGAAGAAAATTGTCCCTGTCTCTGTCCCTGTCTCTCTCTCTCTCTCTCTCTCTCTCTCTCTCTCTCTCTCTCTCTCTCATATAAGAAAATCCCAGAGAGGTAGAGCTACTGCTGCAGAGGGTACATATACCAGGATGTTTCTGATACAGAATTGTAGAGTTGACTCTCTGAGGAGTCAAGTGTGTGCACACATTGGTGTCTTGGTTGATGGTGTGGCCTCGCTAAGCCAAGCTCCAGATGCCTTTCCAATCAATTCCCATGCTGCTAAAGTTCAGTGAATGATCCTGAACAAAAAGAGCATGGTATCGTGAGATGTGCCATCCATAAGAAAAGAGCAGGACCCAAATAGCCACAACCAAGCAGAGTCACCAAGAACAAAACGGCAGACTCAAAATCCCTTAAAAAAGAAAGTAATCAATGCAGATGTTGTACCTATTTATTTATTTTTGGCCATTGTTATGAACCAAGCTTACTGAGATAAAGGGTCATGGGTCTAAGTGGTAGATGTCGGACACATGATCTTGAATAAAATGAAATAGATTAAAGAAAAACAGTTCATAGGAAAATGCAAATATGGAATAGACAAGTAAAAACATATGTAATCTATGCTGACTCAGAGAAACATTGTGTAGTAATAAAGTCTGATGCTATAGTAATTAGAGCTTGGAAAATATCATAAGTTATATTTTATCTTAAACCCTTTTTTAAACTTCTTTTAAAGTCTTTTTTAATGAAAATTTTATTTTGATCTTGTTTTTCCCTCTTCCTACTCCTATCAGATCCTACCCAGTTATCTAAGAACTGTTTGTTGTACTTAAAGATTGTTTTTGAGATTATAATTAACTGTATTTTCCCTTCCCCTTTGTCTCTCCAAACTCTCCCCAATACTCATCCCTGCTCTGCTTCAAATTCATGGCCACTATTTTCACTAAGTGTTATTGAATGCATATATATATATACATATATATATGTGTGTGTGTGTGTGTGTATGTGTGCGTGTGAACACACACATATATATATATGCCTAATTGTTATTTTATGCATATGTATACATGTGTGAGTATGTATATGTGTGTGTGTATATATATATGTGAGTGTGTATATATATATGTGTGTGTGTATGTATGTATACGTGTGTATATAAGTATCTGTATGCATATATGTGTGTATATGTATGTATTCTTAACTATTAACTGTCAGTTCATATGTTACTTGTATGTATATGTATGTTTTCAGAGCTGACCATTTGGTACTGTATTTTAAAGGCTGCATCTGCTGCCTTGTTTATAGCCTCTACAGTTACCTTGTCACGGTCCTCTCTGTGTGTTTTTATGTACAAACATGTATACATACACACATATATACAAGTGCAATTTATGATTTGATAGCAGGAACTTAATAAGAGAATGTTAAAAGTGTCTAATGAAAATTGAAATATGAAATGTTTTATATTGAATTATAAGTGAGTTGCCTAGCAGGCTTAGACCTGGAATTTATTCTTCAATGCAACAAATAACCATGAAGGAGGCCTTTCGTTAATCCCCAGCATGCATGTGCATGTACAGAGAGATAGACAGGCAGTTAGACAAACACACACATGTGCATGTGAGTGTGCATGTGTGTGTGCGTATGTGTGCATGCGTGTGTGTGTGTGTATGTGTGTGGAGAAGGAGAGAACACCACTTTTATGAAAGTGCTTGATTTTCATGCAATTTGAACTTCTGTAATTGATAAAAATTTATCTTTATAGTGATTTAAAATCAATATAAATTGGTTTTTAAAATAGGCTAGATTTTAATGTCACTTTTTACTCAATAATTTAGATCTTAGGGCTTTATTGAAGAATTCTTTGATACTTTCTTAATGCTGAAAATCTGTTAGAGTAAGAAATGACAACCTTGGTGAGAATCCAAGTGGACAGAGAACAAAATCGTACCATTCCTATGATGAATATGGGGTAAAATGTCAGGATACATGAGCAAAATGGTGGCCTTTAACCATGGATATCATAAAATTAGTTTTAGTAGGTTTTATCATACATAAGAAATAGAATACACACAGAGCTAAATTCAGGAAGAGATGTTTTCAATATTGTTAAGTTTCTTCTAGAATGGTCTGAGATAATTTGTTGTCTAATGTACTTTCAACCAAAGTATGAGGCTTTAACAATCCTACCCTACATGAAAAGATCCTCAAATATCTGCATTTCTTTTGGTTTAGGTACATCCAGATTTTGTACTTTATGAATAAATATTTCAAATATTTCTGTACAATGTTTAATAGAAAGGGGTTATATAGAAAGTATTCTTAATGAGTATTTAATTCAATAAACTTAACTTTGTCTTTTGCTCTTGCAACTGGGTTGTGATGTTCCCACCCACCTCACAATATAAAGTGGTCAATGAAAATTCTAAATCAAAACCATTAATTTCAATTATTATTTTCGTTGGCCCACTCTCGTTCTATAGACAAGTGGTACCTATGTATTATATACTTAATTAGTACTTCATGACAGATTGATCAGTCAATCATTAACTACCATTCTGGTCCTGTAGGATGTTTACAGCACCATCTAAGCAAACAAAGAACTCTTCCATTTCCCTAAGCTCTTTTTTTTGCCTTCGCTAGCCTTCTGGATTTGAGAGAACAAGATAAGCAAACCTGCCTGGAGGTGAAAAACATTCCTTCTCTTCCTGGAAGCTCCACTTCACTGTCTCTATGGTTCTCTACCCAGTGAAGTGCAAACAGGGATAGAATCCTCTCAGCCAGGGAAATAGGGAATACCTGTTCTGAGAGGCTCAGAAATGTAGAGAGATAGCCCAATTCGAGTGGAGGAGGTTCAGGTTGGGATCAAACCGGGTGGAGGAGGTTCAGGCTGGGTTAAATATGGCGAACAATATGAACGGGTTGCTGTGTGGATTTGGTCAGTCACCTCTTCACCAGCTTTAGACCTCAATCTGCTCACCTATGAAGTGAAATTGTTTGAAGGGAGAGTCTCAGGCTTCTAGTCTCTCTTGCCTCTGCTTCCACTCCCAGCACCTTTCTCTCTTGGGGTATCAGGTGGAAGGGCATTCGGAGAAATCAATTTGGAAGAGTGGACACGCTCAGAAAAACAGTTTGTTATACTCGTTCCAGAGAAGTACGCGTTCTGTTTTTCTCCTCAACTGCTTTCTTGTTTTAAGGTTTATATTTTCGAAATGACACTTTCTGAATAAATAGATGGGGGCAATAAAAGCGGCCATAAAAGCAGCCCAGGAAGGTGGCAATAAAATATGAATCACAGTTTCCAGGATCAGCTGCACCGTCAGACTGTGCACATCACTGGGAATGACACTAACAACTGTTGTGTTCTCTTGGGCTCCGAGTGGACCTGTTCTCAACAAGGGCTGAACAGACACTGAAGTAAAAGGTGGAGACGGGGCAGGGAGACGCTATAAAAGAAACTGGGTCTCAGGGCCAGGCTGCCTCAAAAAGCTACCATTTAGAAGACTTGTAGCAGGGTATAGGCAAGGTCTAGCACATAAAATAGGGGCCACTAAAGTGAGGCATGCAATTTCTGTCTTTGATTCTGCTCTTAACTTGATATGTGATGCTGAAGAAGGTTATGTACCTTTATATACTGACTTCCTTGCGGTGTGAAGAGTGAAATAACACTACTCACCGTAGTTGTGTGTGCTTTTATGACAAATACTTTTAAAGGCTTCAGTTTCTTCAGACGTACAAACTAAAAAAGAAGAACCACGCTTCAATTTTTACCTCAAGTACTCATGAAATAAAATGAACGGTGTCACAGAGCAATTTGAAAAACTGTATTTTGTGAGTACAAATAGGAATTTTCTGCCTCACATACAATTCAGACTATCGAATTAGGATGAACATTAACTGGGGAGAATACAATACCAGAGCTGTAATTTAATAATCACACCAGACAGTCGCCTCCCACATAGCAAGAGGTTATCAGAATTATTTAGATTTGAGTGTAGAAAGAAGACAAGATGTGTCATTGTTTTGGTTTCTGCAGAAATCATCTTCTTTACAGAGTGCAGTCAGCAATATGAATTAATGAAATTCATTAACTTTGATAGTGAAAACAGAAATTGATATCAAATAAAGAATTTCTCTAATTTAAGATAAGAGAACCTCTGGAGTAGAGAAGAAGTATCTCAGGAATATACAGAAAAAAGGAATCCTAGCTTTTCTATATATCAGTGTAGCACAGCTTCTTTGACCTATATTTTATATGTGCATTGTTTTCTGCTTACAAACAAATGGTTATAAAACATCCATTATTACCATAGTGTATAGGCAGCTTGCATCACTGAATTCACTTAAAAAATAAGAACCCTGTTCTGGCCAGCCTCTTTGGGATAATCAAATTGATATCAGCTGAGAAACCAGGCTTAGAAATAGATGAGAGTGCACACTGGACTGATTTCCTGGTCTTTAGCAACACCACCTTCCTTTATTCTTAAATCCCATCTTAAAAAGTTGAGTCAAGCAAGAGTTTAGATGATCCCTTGGTTCATGTTTCTTTGAAAATGATTGAGGGCTACACTTTTGTCTGTGTTAAGGATACATATTTAGAATGTAGCTAGAAATTACACTATAGTATAGTGATAACACTAGGTTCTCCTATGAAATTTATGACCTGCCTATGCAGTTGTCTATGCTTTCAGTCCCAGGCAGAATTTCCCTCCTGCTGAGTGGACCTCTAGTTCAATTAGACAGCTGTTGGTTACCACCAAGATATGAGTGCCACTACTGCATTCTCCAAAGGAACCAAAGTGATAGAATGAATGTATATGTCATTTATTAGACTGGCTTAAAGGCTGTAGACATCCGACAACGGATACATCAATGATGCTGAAAATCTGATACTTGTTTTCAGTCCATGATTCTGGTTGCCCCAACCTTCTTAGTCTGTCATTGGAGTCCTAGGGGATTCTTGGAGAACTGATTATCTTCAGCTTACTTTGGAATCCTGGTGTAGTTGCAACAGGATAGATAAACTTGCCAGAGAGAGTAGGGACAACCAGGAGAAAGCAAAGCAGCTTCCTTCCTTTCTGTCCTTTTATGTGTCCCACCACTAGAACACGTGGCTCAGACTCACAAGGGTGCTCCAACTCTGACTGATCTTATCTAGATAATCTCTCACAAGTGCATCCAGAAGGTGGGGTTTTAATTGATACCAGATTCAGTCAACTTGGCAACCAAGATTAGATTTCACAAATGCAACCTTTGTCAACTTGCTACACAATCACATCAAAAAACACACAACAGTAGTAAAATTACAATTTTGAAGTAGCAATGAAATAATTTTACGGCTGGGAATCACTGCAGTGTGACGAACTATATTAAAGGGTTGCAGCACTAGGAAGGTTGAGAACCACTGCTCTAAAGGTTTTCCTGCACTCCAGACATAATCTTTATTACATCGATTAAGAGAAGCAACCCAATTTCCACCTGATAGTAAGAATAAATCACCATTCTGATATTTTTATTCCTTTCTTAGCCTGCTGTATTAAGTGTATTACAAGCCCAATGTGGTCAGGAGGAAGTCTAAGCTTCTCTCCCAATGGAATATTTATTGTGACTCCTTGCAAGTCATACTCTCTTATCAGGAAACAAAAATTCTAAGCTATAAGAATTTGGGGGCATAGAAACCAAAAGCAAAAATACTTCTAGTAAGTCACTAGGGTGATAGTGACTATAATCATTCCCATCATTACCCTTTGACAGACCTGGGAATCCTAGCTATGGAAGAAACTGTAACATGATTGAGGTGCTGACTTGAACATATACCATCTTCTGGGGAACCCTGCTCCAGCCACAAGGAAATATCCACCTAGCAATTTTCAATGTAAATGGGTCACTTAGTTAGGGTTTTATTGCTCTGAAGAGACACCATAATCACAGCAACTTTTCTTTAGGAAAAGATTTAGTTGGGGCTGGCTTACAGTTCCAGAGGTTTAGTCCACTATTGTCATGGTTGGGGAGCAAGGCAGCATGCAGGCAGACATAGTGCTGAAGAAGGAACTGAGAGTTCTGCATCTCAATCTGCAAGCAGCAAAAGACTGTGTGCCACACTGGGTGTAACTTGAGCATAGGAGACCTCAAAGACTGCCCACACATCCAACAAGGCCACACTTCTTGATAGTGCCATTCTTTATGGGCTAAGCATTTAAACACATGTGTTTATGGGGGATATACCATTCAAAGCACCATATTGCATTTTTAAAGGTCCATGCCACCATTTTATCATACCATACCATCTGCTTCAGGATGGTGGGGAAAATCAGTGGATTCCATGAATATGGATTGTCACACTTCTCCTTTTGTGAGGTGAGTGTCGTGGTTAGAAGCAATGCTGTCTGAAATACTGTGATGGTGGATAAGGTGTTTGGGAAGTAGCTTTGGCAGAAGAACTACATTCAGGAAAAGCAAGTTCAAAACCAGAATAAGTATCTACTCCACTAAAGACAATGTGTTGTCCTTTCTGGGATGGACATGACCCTGTATAGACAAGCTGTTACCAGGCCTCTGGCTGGTCATCCCAGAGAATGGTGCCATATTGCGGGCTCAATGTTAGTATCTGCTACTGATTTACATTCAGGAGTTGGCCATGCTGAGTGAGTAGAAGTTAATGTTGTTGAGCCCATCTCTCCTGACAGGTACATCTTGAGATGCTGGTCACTGTCATGCTGTATAGGCAGTGCCTAAAATTAGTTTTGAAAATTATTTATTTTGTGTTTGAGACTATAATTACATCATTTCATCTTCACCTTTTCTCCACGCAGACCCTTCCATATATCCTTTTCTGTTCCTTTTTTAAATTCAAGGCCTTATTTTTCCTATTCACTGTTGTTGATGTTGTCTGTGGTGGTGGGAGTGGTGGGAGTGGTGGGAGTGGAGGTGGTGTGTGTGTGCGTGTGCGTGTGTGTGTATCTGTGAATATATATACACTCATACATTAGTAAATACATATACACAACCTATAGAGTGTAATACTAATTGTATGGGAGATTATTACATATTATTTGAATACCAGCGTTTGATTTGATTTGAAAAACAGAAGTTATGTATCAGTCATATGATACTTCACAAATAATATCATGGCTGTATGGTATGGAAATCAAAGAATCCATATAACTTCATATGAGAACATGGAAAATTTATCCACAAGTCTAGAACTATTGATCGAGAATCTACAATATTCTAGGAAGTCTGCTAGCATTCCCTGAGAGACCAAGCATGGATACCCTTGAATTCCTGTTCTAAGAAGGAGATTGATGCAAGCAAGCAAGCAAGGAAAGAAATAGTGTAGTTGCTGATACCCTGTACGTATGGTGGTCTACCAGAAGGTGAAGGGTAGAAAAACAAACAGTAAGTGAGTCTTCAAGAAGGATTATGGAATAAAGTTGTTAATTTTCAGTCGTTGATTCAAATAAAGCCTCACTGAGGAGTGGGCTTTAAGGTCACAGGGCAAAGACACTCTGTTCAGAACCCATTTACGCATAACATTGTAACAAAGACTTTAGAGTTTAGACAGCAACACAGGAGTTTAAATAGTAGTGAAACCTGTTTGGATTTTAGGTTAGTATTTCTTAAGAACTGTCAATGGAGCATCACTTGTGTAATGTATGCCCTGCAAAATATTATTCTTCATTGTGCTACATTTTTATCCAAGAAAGAACAAAAGTCTAAAACACTGAGGCAATTAACTATTTAGAATCTTTACACTTAAAGAAAAGCACACACTCCCTGAGAACAAATATAATTTAACTCTTTCCCTTCAGTCCATAGCAGAAAGCATGGGATGGGAAACACAGGTGTCAGATTGCAGCTGTGTGGTTTATGCATTAATTATCAATGTCCATTTGTTCATTTGTGAAATAAGAGCATTGTGCAATCTCAACACTTTTAGAAGATTCTTCTCAGTGCATTAAGGCTTGTGACAGTTTTGAAAACCAGAGGAACTAATAGACAATTAATTAGGAATCATCATTTAATCCTTGGTCTCTGATTGGTGAGTTCAAAAATACATTAGCATGTTGAGGGACTGTGGGGATATTGAGTAAAATGAATCAAATATCTTCACAGTAAGATTTCGCTCAACATTTCTGTATAAACTAGAACAAATGTGACAAAAGCTGAACACATGGCAAATTCTGGCTTTCCCTGGAGCTGTGGTTCTTAGCCTTCCTAACACTGTTACCATTCAGTACAGTTCTTCAATGTTATTATGGTGACCACCAACCATGAAATTATTTCATTGCTACTTCATAAGTGTAATTTGCTACTCTTATAAATTATAATGTAAATATCTAGAATGCAGGACACATGATATGTGACCCCATTGGGTCTGCCCTAGTGAGAGCAAATCTCACAATTTTTCCTATCACCGTTAATTTCACTCTATCAACAGTGATAGTAGACTAAAGTATTCTGAGGTTACCTATAACTCCAAAGTCTCAGAAATCTCTTACTCATTATGTCTTCAAATGATCAGTCCCCATCTCCACCCCTTGGGTTTTCTATTGTATTTTTTCTTTTTCTTTTTTAATTGGATATTTTCTTTATTTACACTTGAAATGTTTTCCCCTTTTCAGATCTCCCCTTGGGAAACTTCCTATCCCATCCCCCATCCCCCTGCCTCTATGAGGGTGTTCCCCTACCCACCCACCCACTCCTGTCTTTCTGCCCTGGCATTCCCTACACTGGGGCATCAAACACCCTCAGGCCCAAGGGCCTCTCCTCCCCCTGATGGCTAACAAGACCCTCCTCTGCCACATATGTGGCCAGAGCCATGGGTCCCTCCATGTGTACTCTTTGGTTGGTGGTCCAGTCTCTGGGAGCTCTGGGGGAGAGGTCAGGCCAGTTGACACTGTTGATCCCTCCATGGGGCTGCAAATGCCCTCAGCTCCTTCAGTCCCTTCTCCAACATGTTCCACTATGTTCATAGCAGCCTTATTTATAATAGCCAGAAGCTGAAAACAACCCAGATGTCTCTCAACAGAGGAATGGATACAGAAATGTGGTACATTTACACAATGGAATATGCTGTTAAAAATAATGACTTCATGAAATTCTCAGGCAAATGGATGGAACTTCTCTTGAATTCTTCATGAGCAGAGAAGCCACAATGCACAGCATCAGTAAGCCTGTGCATCAGGAATGGGAGATTAGGATGACCCGATTTGAATGCATGTATGGAAACATATTTATTAAATAATATCCTGGATCAATACAAGTGTGAGTAGAAATTACTCTGTTGACATTCACCTACAAGCTTGTGGTAAATTAAAAGGTGTTGGATTTTATGAATGTTTTGTTTAGAATACATATAGGTGCAGCTTCTGTTAAAACACTAAATACAAAGAAAATTGGGATTGCTTTAATAATACATGAATAATTCTTAGTAAGCTAATGTATGAGCTCTTGGGAAGATCTCTTTGTACTAATGATACCATTAAGGAAGAATCTGAGAAATGATCAAGAATTGACTGAAGTCTCCACTGTGTTCTGTGGTGCTCTGTATCCTACTGCCCAGGAAGGTATCAGATATCTGCAGATATCTGCAACATACATAGGGACGATATCAGCTTCTCCCATGTCATCTACCTTGTTCTCCCTCCCAAACATAGACTCTTTGTCTTTGATATTACTGTGTATATGAATATACACAGATACATATAAATACAACCTACTGAGTCTATTTAGTTGTTTATATATATATATATATATATATATATATATATATATATATATATATATATATATGTATGATTTGGGGGTGACCGCTTGTATTTGATAACAAGTTAGGTTCATCCCTGGGGAAGACCAACTCTCTAGCCCTCAGCTATATGCTGGACTTTTTAAAAAAATTCTAATCGTGAGTATTTGAATTGTTTTGACAGACAGTAGGTTGATTTGATAAAGCTTTTTCTGTTTGGGGCCTGTAATCAAGTTTTACTTTTAGGGTACACTGTTCCTTGCTCTAGGGCTAATTCTTTAGCCCTATGCTGAGATGGAACCTTTGCTGCTCTAAATGTCTGGGCTGGCTTGTCTGTTTCAGACAGTAGGATTTTTAAACAAACCTTGACCTTGCTTGAGTGTGGAAGTTAAAATTGTTCTTTCTTAAGAAGTTCTTGTCCAGTGTCTCCCTGTGTAGCGTTCTATTAAGCTGAGGATAGAAGGGAACTTCTGTGCTCATTCTGCATTCTGCATAGGAGGTGCTACACAGCTCCTCCTGTCAACTGCTGCACAATCCTAGCCTTATTTCTCATCTAAAGAGGCTGCTAGGCTATACCCTAGTCTCCCTCTTCTGACCTGAAGTCGAGAAATTTTCTCTGGACAGAAAGCTTGCAAGAGTATAAGTTATTTTTCTTTCTTTTTAAGTTTTTTTTTTGTGTGTGTGTGTGTGTGTGTGTGTGTGTGTGTGTGAAATTGTCTGGTATGGATCACAATGTAGTGGTATCTGTTGCTGGGACCATTAAATAATTAAATCATTATTTATTTGTTTATTCAGTTTTTTACTTGTTTGTGTCGAGAGGTTAATTTCAACCCACTTTTTTCTCCTTATGTCCTGAAACTCAAATCTTCTAAATCTAATGATAGTTCTTGTAAACACTGTGATTTTATCATGGCGGAGCATCACATCTTAGAAAGGAGCAACATAACTTCTTGTTTCCCCCAGAGTAAAGAGAAAACTACAAACATAAGAAACTAAATGTGCTGCTTCCAGTTTCTTGAAAAACAATTTTTGGAACATTATAGATTGACCCAGATAATTGTGAACACATTTAAGCCTAGAGAGCATTTCTGAGGCAAAATGTTATTTTTTTCTGGAACCACATAAGACATAGTAAAATATTCACTCTCCATCAATATTTATCTCCAAGTCAAGCAAAAATTTAAATACATGATCAAGGATGTAAAATATGCTTCTGCTTTAAAAAAAAAACATCAAGAATGTGAAACTGAATAGATGACTCAGTAGTTAAGAGCACCTCCTTCTTTTCTTGCTCTCCCACATAACTAGAATTCAGTTCCCAGCTCCTGCACTGGGAGACTTATGGTAACTTCAGTTCCAGGGGACCCGTTTCTGGGGGACACCTCCTCTCTCTCTCTCTCTTTCTCTCTCTCTCTCTCTTTCTCTCTCTCTCTCTCTCTCACACACACACACACAGAGAGAGAGAGAGAGAGAGAGAGAGAGAGAGAGAGACATGTGCACACACACATATTTAAAAAGAAATAGAAAATGCTTTAATCATACATGATAGTTCTTAGCAAGCTAATATGTAAATTCTTTGGAGGGCTGGTAATATCCTTGTACTAATGACACCATTAATAAGACTTGAGAAATGACAGAAGTCCAGACTGTGTTCTATGGTGCTTTGAATCTTAGTGTCCAGGAAGTACCAGGCATGAACAAAGCTGACAAATAGGTAGTGGCTAAGTGAATGGAAGAATGACAGATAACAAGAAAGGATGAGATGCTGAGATGTCTTCAAGATGTTTTATTTTATTTGATTTTATTACATTTTTGAAGAATAAGCATTGCTGTTTACTTCCTTGTATTGTGATTTCTGAGAAAGTGTGCATTACTAAGAATGGTTGATTTTTAGTTTCAGGTTATGGTTGCATAAGTCTCTCACATGTTAACAGTTGTAATTATTAATACAAGGTGATGCAATTATTACATAATAATATGAATAAATCTGAATACCATAAACACTCCGGTGCACTTACAAATTGCTAGATGCAGCTTACTTACTTTACCTCATCAACCCTTCCTAAAGTAGCATGAACTGATGTAATTCTTCCATTTTATAGCTGTGGGGGTTGAGGCACGGGGACAAGAACTTGAACATGTTTACAGAACAGTCAGTGGTAGATTAAGCCTATCAACATACCATATTGCTCCAGTGCCTAGATTTTAACCGTAGGTTACCCTGTCTCTCTGTATGGAGCAAAACCAGAGGTACTCACTATGTCAGAGGTGACAATAATGATAAGCCCTTTTAGGGTTAATGTATAAAATTAACAAGAAATTGATACTGTGTGAATCATCCCCCAGAAGCTGTCACCTAAGATGACAATGCTTGGCTGGACATTGCTTGTACAACATATTTCTGAAATGAGCAGAAGGAGTGGAAGGGAAGTACTAGCCACTTCTAAAGGAATTGTAAGCTAAACTTGTCACTGAAAGGAGAAGGTGCCTTGTCCACAGGTGTAAAAACGACTTCCTTGGTGGCATGTAAAAGCCTCTACTTTGGAAATGTACAGATGTGGAGTATACAGATGTGGAGTATTCACACTGAAATATTCACAATGAAATCCTGTTCTTCTGTCATATTGGGCCATTTCACTATACAGTCCACATTGCACTGTGCCTTCAGTAGAGTTTCCCCCTGAAGAGAGACATGGGTACGTGCTGCAGTAGGGGTTGATTTTGGTTCTCTAGCTTAATCATCCAAATATTTCAGAAATATCCACATCCCCTAATGACCTTAGTCCATTTACAAGTGGAACCCATAGTCCATAGTGGCACTCAGACTTCTTCCCTGTAATAATCCTGCATGCTTACAAGAGCAGTACATTGCCTTCACCCATGTACAGCCCTTTATTCTTCTACTATATTTTAGAAAAAGAGAAAGGGCTATGGTTTTGCCATCATATGAATAGCACTTATTATGTTAAGGTATTATTTAAGAGCTTTAAATTTTTCATATTATTGAACACATAAGACCTATATGATCTTAGTATTGGTCTCAATCTGAAGAAAAAAATCCTGAGGTTTATTGAAGCTTTATCATCTTTCTCAAGGTTGCAGAGTAGTCAGTAGACATAAATATAAATCTATCTACAAATTATGAATGTTTTCTGACTCCCTGGTATGCTATGATGATTGCAGCATCTTTCTGTTAATAGTAAATTTTATATGTGCATACATCATTTTATGATGCAGACAATATGGAATCCAAGCCCACATTGCAACAATTTTTCATTTTTATTTGTTTTATAATCTTAAATACATGTCATTGGCTCATATGGTTTACATTTGTCCAATACAACCAGATTTAAAATTTGAAGCAATGAGTATTCATTGGCTGAGCGATCCAAATATTGCTACACAATGTGGTCTTTCTAGACTGTAGCATCTTGTGGAGTCAGTTCAGAAATTCCATTCAGAACCAGAAGCTCAGGGTTAGTTGATCTATTTTCCTTAGCATGCTGCATTGAGTAATGAATGGGATTTTCTATTTAAAGAAAACAACAACAAAACAAACAAACAAACAAACAAACAAACGTTTTTCCTGCTCTGCTTTTTGGTATTGCACACTACATTTTGAACCTGGTTTAAAATCCAGTTAGTCCAGATTCATCATTCCGGTTAGTTCTAGCTTCTTGGTAGCTTTGAGAACCCAGAAGGAGCTTTAGTGTTTTTACCTTCAACCCTTCCTGTCTTTGAAGAGATGGCTTTGACAAACGCAGGCAACAGGTGTGTTCCCCCCCACGTCTCCCGCTCCTGTTTTCCTTTACTGAGACCATTAGCCAAGTCTTACTAATGAAGAAAAGCAACTTCAAAGAAATGGTTGTGCCGAAAAATAAAAGGGTTAAAGTTCCCAGACTCAAAGCAGAATTTACCAGAAATGAGTATATGTGTAATAATTTCCAAATTGTACTTACGGATAGTATTTTATCCTATTGATTGGAAACTGTATTCGGCAAAAGGGATCCTGCAGGAGAGATAAGAGAGAATGAAAAATTGAAACAATGCATTGGTGGAAGTTTCCTAACAGCAAAAACTGACAAGGCTGTGCCATCCCAGGGGAAGTGGGGGCGGGCTTGCTGCCTGAAACCCTGAGAGCTGTGAGGGAATCGACTGCAGAGAATCCCGTAATTACTAAATTAGACTGCTCCATTTCTGGATAATGCATGCTGCATTTTGATCTTGATATAAGATCCAATTAGTTCAGGCCCATCATTCCTGTTAGTTCTAGCTTCCTTCTGATGCTTTGAGAACACAAAAGTAGCTTGCTGTTTTCACATTTGTTCTTTTCTGCCTTTGAACACGCGGCTTTTTGAGTCTATAGCAACAGGTGCATTCCCTCCCACTCGTACATATTTTGCTGATTACATTCATGGTTTCTCTTCAGATTCTTTTATGTCCTTGAAATCAATGAGATGCTACATTGGTGTACACTTGGCTTTTCCAATAAATAATGACAATTCACCATGAAACACTGACTTTGAAACCACTGCCATCTCTTCATGTTTCCTGTTTTATGTCCTATACTACATTCACCCTTTCAAAGATTCTCGTTTTCCTTTACCGAAACCATTGGCCAAGACTTACTTAGGAAGAAAAAGAAAGCTCAAAACAAATATTTTAGATCTTTCAAATAAGAGAGTTGAAGAGTTAAACCTGCAAATTTGATCAGTTGTTGTCTGGTGAGATGGTGCGGTCAGGGCAGCACACTGGGAAAGTTGTTCACACATCATTGTGTAATTGATTGGAGAAAATATATAATATTTTCAATAGAAAAATGGTGGAATAATTTTATTAGATATACATTATAATGTGTTTTTTCTCCTTTTGTCTTTTCACTGAATATATAGAGGGAAAATTCTGAAACTGTGGTATATAGTACATAATGTCAAAACAAGGTCTTTCTAGTCAAGCAGAAAGACTCACTGTCTACATTAATTTTATACATCAAGAAAGAAAGCAGGCACTGTTTCCTCCGTGGGCTTACTGAAGAAAACATGAAACATTGATTGAGAGCCACTTGTTAATTCACACCAGGGAACCATGTAGATTACTTAATTTTGAAAATTACAATGTAAACAAAGCCAATGCCATAAAGGAGTTCAAGGGCCCTACATCAAAATAGTGTTTTGTTCATTTACTTTGACAAGTGTGGTTCATATCCTCAAGTGTTACTTATGATCATATCGCAGTGAATTAGCATCAAGCATTTCATCAAAATAATGTAATCTTAGTGCTGTAATAACTTACAAAGTTCATCATTTTTTCTGATAATAGTTTAAATGATCTATACATATTTATGGGGCACTAATGTTCTCTCTCTCTCCCTTCCCTCTCTCTCTCTCTCTCTCTCTCTCTCTCTCTCTCTCTCCCCCCTCCCCCTCTCATCTTATACACAGAGGGTTAAAAACAAGTTAAATATTTTTCTGCCTTTTCATAAACTCATGGGCCATTAAAAATTATTCTGTGTTTAATAACCCACAAAAGCATGTATTCTGCCTGCATCCTTGTTTTCAAAGGTAATTATTATATTAATAGCTGCATAACAGATACTGTAACAGATTTTGAGACAAAATTAATTGTTTAAAGAGTCTAAATTCAAGCCTTGTGTGATGGGACATGCCTTTAATCCAAGCACTCAAGATACAGAGGCAGGTAGATCTCTGAGTAGATCTCTTGCTATCTTGAGAGGGTCTCTTTCTCAAAAAAAAAAAAAATAAAACAAAAGGTAAAAGTCTGAACTTTTTATTTATTAGTTTAGTATGACTAATACATGAAATTTATTATTTCTTATTATTAGTATCAATATTATTGTGTTGGCATGTGTGATATGGATATGAACATGGTTGTTTCAAGTCTACAGAACCTGTGTGGTGGTCAAGGAAACCTTCAGAAGTTGGTTTTCTCCTTTCACCATGTGTCCCAGACATCAAACATCAGGGTTGCAGGCCAAATGGCTTTACCTATTGCACCATCTTTGATGGCTCTGTCTCATTGACTTTTTAAAAGGAGAGATAATAAGATAAAAGTCAGTGTTCTATCAGTTCTGTTCTGAGAGCAAATTTAGCCGTATGTTTCCAAATGACTTGGATGATATCACGATGTAAAATGTTTTATTCTTTCAATCTTAATTGATATCTGATTGATAATTTTTTTTAATGTATGTATTTAAGAGCTTGAGAAATGGATCAATGGTTAAGTGCACTTGCTGCTCTTTCAGGGGACTAGAGTTTGGTCCCCAGCACCCACATTGCATAGCTCATAATTGCTTGTAACTCTTGCTCCAGGGGATCTGACTATTCTGGGCTCTGGGTTCCCACCCCACCTCCAATTATATAAATTTAAAGTATACAAAACAATGTTTCAATACATAGACATATTTTGACAGGGTTACCATAGTCACTTAAAAATACACTCACTGCCCTACATGGATGTGTATCTACCCCTGAAAACCGCTGCTCACTCTCTGCTTTAATAAGTTTCAGTTTGATGGACTTCACATGAGTGATATCAGCCAGCATTTTAATCTCCGTGCCTGGTTTATTTTACTTGGTATATGCTTTCAAGGTTCATCCATGTCAGTAAAAGCAGCAGGGTTTCCTTTCTTAATGTTGAATAATATTTCATTTGTGCATGTATGTCACATTCATCTTCTAAAGATTTGTTTTTAAAATTCATATGGAAATACCTGTGCTTGCTGGGGGTATAGGTGACATTTCCATGTATTTGTACCATCTGTGGTAAGATCAGAGTCATTATCATATCCATCACTTTAAATATTATTGTATTTTGTTTGGGGAATGTTTAAGTATTCTATTAAGTATCTAGATTTATCTTACTGGTTATTGGCAATCATAATTATCCTTTCTATAAATATTAGAAGTTATTGCTCCTATTCACCAGCAACTCTGCTTGTCAATCTTCCCGTCTCCATCCTCTCTCTTCTACATTTTTCCTTAACTTTGGTAGTCATGCCTAATCACCCCATCTTTGAGTTCAACTTTTAATGTCCACATAAGTGAGAACATGTTGTGCTTACCCAGAATTTAGCTATTTCATTTAATGTAATGTCCCTGAGTTCTTTTCATGTTGCTGCAAATGACAGGATTTTTATGATTGAATATTTTCCACTGCGCATAGTCACTATTCATTAGCTAGCTAATGTAAAATCAGGTTGATCCCTTGCCTTTCTTATCTGACAGAAATAATGCTCTGGGGAACACATGGGTGTGCTGGGGACTGAACCTGGGTCCTCTGGAAGAACATTATATGTTCTTACTACTGAGCCATCTCTGCAAGGCCTATTTATTTATTTTTATTTTGTTTATGATTGAAATTAGTATTACCCATCTGCATTGGGGTGTGGGAAAATTCACTTGAGTGTTGTTAGCCTCACAGTGACCATACCCAAAAAGAGTCACAATTCTTTGTCTCTCAGTATACCAACTGCCAGCATCCTCACATAGAAGTCAGAGGTTCATGAGCTCTTCACCCATCCATGTTAGATATTTCACTGGCTTGATCATGTGAAGGTCTTCTGCATATAAGTACACCATCTTGGAAGAGGAGGCAGAAAAATGTACAATCTGGAAGATGGGGAGGAGCTTTTGAAATAGTCTTCTGAATGTGACATGGCTATTGCACCCATGAACTCACAGCAGTAGTGGTTCACTTCAGACCTCCACTTGAATTGTATATGTTTATAAAAATTATACTCTTTATAAGTGGCTGTTCAAGTTTCTTGGTAATGGGAAACATATTTGGAAGCACTTCATTATTTTGTTGCTACTGCTGCTGTTGTAGTTACTAGAACCAAATAGAATGAGGTAAGATAGTAAAAGAAATAATTTTGACTCTCTAGGAATTTCATCCTCTCCCTGTCAACATGTATTCTTGATATTCATTGTCAATTTACCTCCGAAAGAGATACATGGGTGGGAGGTGGAGGGGTGGGTTGGAGAATATCCCCATAGTGGCAGGGGGAGGGTGAATGGAATGGGGAGGTTCCAAAGGGGAGATCTGAAAAGGGGGAAACATTTGAAATGTAAATAAAATATGAAAAAAAAATTTACAATGTACCCAAATCCTTAGCATACCAAAGGATGAAGCTTCCTCTCCCTTCTGATGCTAAAGAATCACATGTTGTGCTAATGAGGCTCTTTTGGAATTCTGTTCCTAGGACTTTTGATTTTAGGTCAAGTTCTGGCAAGGAAGATACGGTGATTGGCAAAGAGCACTCTGGCTGCATTGCCCTCTGAGATATCAACTATGTGGCATGTCATGAACATGTGGATTGAGCTTATAAAGTTATGGCGTGCTATCTCAAATGAGAGACAATAGAATAGCTTCATTTTTCATTTGGGTTTCTGGAACAAGGTCTTCCTCTATAACCCAGGCTACTGAGAAACTTCAGATACAGAACTAGGTGACTTTGGCTCCCCAAGTTCTGAGATCACAAGACTGCGCCACTATGTCTAGCTCACTTCTTAACATGTCTAAAATTAATGTGATACTTTTATTTCATTGTTTTATAGTATTCTTTCCTTGTAGGGATTAGACATAAGCACATTTACTTACAATGCTATTTTAAAGTCCCCCTCCCCCAGGAAATCACTCGTATATCAAATGAAAATTGAATTATTTTTTCTTTTAAGTATCTTGATAAATCTCCTGTTTGTAGTTTATAAAGGTTGACCTAGAATATATTTGAGAGTCTTTGTGAAGATCCTATACTTCCAAAGAAAGAGAATCAGACATCATTTACTACTGGTCCAATTTAGCTTTAGAAATTGCATAAATAGACTGGGTTATTTTAACCATAATAAATGCACAGAATATTGCTAGGTTCTCCCAGAGGGTCACACAGATAGGAAATGGCTCTGAAAAGGGAAAGTGTTAGTCTTTGGGGATTAGACTCCCCGCACCTGTCAGAAAGTTAGATGTATCTCAGCTGACAGCAAATCTTCATTTAGACTTTCAAAAAGGAGACTCCTTTTCATGGATTCAAAACCCATTATCTCTTGACATAGCGTGTATATATGTATACACACACACACACACACACACACACACACACACGGAAATACATATCCATATAGCAGGTATCCAATGCCTATGCAATAAACCAGGGACCTGAATACAGTTTACTACAGCAAAATCTATAGAAGTGGTTATAGGAGAATTTGATTTCTCACAACATTGCTATGGTATCTGAGCTTCATTAGTGTGGCCACATTCCAGATTCTATTGTTCAGACTGAGATGTGATTTTTCATTGTTAACATGGGAGATGTGAAGGGTCTTTGAAAAGGTAGCAAACATTGTAAAGCTGAGGTGAGCCGCATGGGATTATTGATCACTTTTCCATGCAGAGGCTACTATATAGCCAGTGCAGTTTTTAAATTATGTCCTTATTGGAAGTTCAGCCCAAACTACAGAAAGAAGCCTTGGCTAGGTTTTGCAAAGGGGAGATCTGGAAAGGGGGAAACAGTTGAAATGTAAAGAAAGTATAAAAAAATGAAAAAAAAAACTTAAAAAAAAGATTCATTTAAATTCACTCCAACAAGCTATGTAAATGAAGACTTAATAAATGCAGACTTAATGGGAGTGCCATTTGTCCTTTGGAAGTGTGGGAAAACACATTTCAGGTTTTTTTTTTTTTTTTTTTTTTATCTTCTAGAGTCCAATCATGAAGCAGGGTTAACTGAAGCAGCTGAGAAGGAAAGAATCCCATTGGATCTCTGGCCATCTGAAACCCAAAGTTAGGGCACTGTGTTAGCTAAAGAAGATTATCTTAATCAGGGTCTCTTATGAGGAAGGGACACTGAGAGTCAGAAGGTGCGGTCTGTGAGACTGTTCAGACTCCAGTGATAGAGCAGATACTATAAGAATATTGTATCAAACTTAAAGTCTTTTTTACGTTTTGGGATTTGATGCCTCAAGTGCAAAAGAAACAAACAAACAGAGCAATCACAAGTGTTACCAGGTGTTGGTGACTTCTGGCTCAATGTGTTTTCTCCAGAGCTCCTCTGGAGAGAGGGTTGCATGGAAGAACAATGTTATGAATAGAGAGAATGATGTCATCTGTAGCAGTGAAGGGGATGAGGTCTAGGATGGCAAAGACATGGTTGCCATTCAGAGATCAGATGCAAGTTTTCTTTCATGCTCCATTTTAAAGAGGAGTTCATTTTCCCCTGCGGGTAAATGTTTTTCCAATACTGAAATAATAGGTAATAGAGATTAGAGACCCACAGCTTTACCGAGGGATTATCATACAAGTGTTAGCAGTGTTAGAGGCCACTTTAGAAAAGTAGACTATTGT
The DNA here is from genome assembly GCA_019843965.1 of Rhynchomys soricoides. Lineage (NCBI taxonomy): Eukaryota > Metazoa > Chordata > Mammalia > Rodentia > Muridae > Rhynchomys > Rhynchomys soricoides. Next base: position 32,619,575 of record JADRCH010000005.1, on the reverse strand, counting down.
AATAGCAATGTGTCCATTATTCAGAATCAAAAACACTGAGGTTACAAATTCAGCCTCTGAGTGAATTTAAGAAGTACCTACAGTGGAGAACACAGCTGTCTCTTCAGTCAGCCTTTTTGCTTCTGCTTTTTCCTTGGTGACACTGGGGATGCTGTAGCTGTAACTCTGCTTAATATGCTGTGATAACGAACATGCAAGGATATGTGTGGGTGTGCCATGTGAGTGACAAAGTTACTTATCATTCCTTTCGTTTCTGAGTGTGTGTGTGGGGGGGCATGAGAGCTCACATATGGGCAGAAGTAAAGGCTTTCTGGCTTCTGGCTCATCAGAAACACACACACACACACACACACACACACACACACACACACACAAAGAGAAGTTATGAAGGTCCTAATATGAAATCAAGATCCTTGGAAATTAGGCAATGGAGAATGAATGCTAATGTTTTTTTTCAAATAGCTTTACATAATTGTAGCTAAGTGAATTAATTGTGCTTTCTAAATGCTAAAGGGAATCAAAGTGATTATTAAACCTCACGTATCCCTGAACTCTTTGTGGAAACAAAGGCTGATGTATTTTTGCTGTCCTTGGATCCCTCTTGTGTCACTCTGAATAAATGAACATCCCTGGGTCCAATATGAGAGAAAAATATGAAAATGCAAGACCTGGTTCCTTAGAGAATCTCAGTCCCATCTCCTCTCCTTTCTTCAAACACTTACAGAGGAGCTATTACACTACTGACACTCTGCCATAGTAGGGAAACAGGAAAGCAAGGAACAGACCCAGCCCAGGACGAGCTAATGGTCTAGAGAGAGAGATGTACATGGAGAAAGATGAGATGAATGTGGCAAGCCTTAGTTCAAAGCCTCAGTGTATTCTGTGGGAAGCTGAAGGACAGAGCCTTTTATTCTGCCTGTCAGTGTGGTGATTTCTGAGTAGAATGTCTAATAGCCCTAGGCTCTGTGTACTCAAGTGATAGGACAGATATTACAAGCATATGGAGATTAGAAGCCTCTTCCCACTATAAAACAAACACTATCCAGTATTGGGCACTGTGTGAAAATCTTATTTTCTATGTAATCTAGGGTGCAACGGGAAAGTATGACATCACACTTTTGAAGTAAAAAGAATCGATTACCATACAAAATGTAAGATGTTTATATAACTCTGACAAAAATCCATTTTGTTCAGTCTTCCTCCCCTTTAAGGCCTCCACCTTCTTCCTTTGTCTGGTCCTTCCTTGGAACTGCTTCACTCCCAAATCATTTTCTTCCTTCATGACCCAAGTGTTCTTTCATTCAGCTGCTTTCCTTGCCACTGATTTCCCCCTCTGTCCTAGTTTCTTTAAAGCTTTACCCACATCTATAACACACACACACACACACACACACACACACACACACATCTCACATGCTAAGATCTCCATATGAGATGTGTCACATTGCTTTTGTGTTTTTTTTTCTTTCTGAGTTTGGGTCATCTTGCTTAATATTATACCTTCCAGACATGTCCACTTCCCTGCACGTTTCATTTTCTGTCAGTTTTTAGCTTTTATTCACTGTTAGTGCATTTAATTTTAATTTTGGGTAAGATTATTCCATATTCCATTCAATAAAATGGAAGAACAATATATTCATGAGTCCCAACTGCGATTCCACCATTTCAAACAAAGTCTATTGGCTGTATATTGGAAGTATATTGGAAGCCTTTGGCCACTGAGGGGATTTTAGTGGCTGCCCAACAAGAAGGTCTTGCGCTGATCCTTTTCACCTCACTATTGACATCATTCTTCTCTGCTTTAGCATCCCTGTTCCCTCACTCTTCATTCCTTACAAGCTCTGTATCTCCTCAGGCTATCTAGTCCCCTGCACTTCCCTGCAATGATAGAGATACACATCAAAGCGTCAGCAGACCCAAATTTGGAATTATGATGTCACATGCTCTTTGAACCTGAGCATTATTCCTAGTTACTCTGACAGCTCAGCATTAACTCTAACCATTTAATCCATTGGCAGGACTGGTGCTATATGAAAAACATATCTTCCATGAACCCATTCTATATTTTTAAAATTATTGATTTATAATTTATTACATTTTATTTATTTATTTGTTTATTTAATATGGTGTGAGGATTTGTGCCAAGGTGCATGTGAAATGACAGCTTTCCAGAGCCAGTTTTTCCTTCTGTTACGTGGATTACACATGAATATTGCACTCATTTAGTTCCCTGTGCCTGGTGGCAGATACATTTACCCACAGAGCCACCTTTTCAGCTCCTCTATGTTCTACTTCCCTACCTCACTTTGGCCTGCATCACTATAAATCACTTAGATAGTGATAAATGTGTATCTAAAACTTAAGAAATCTTGATAAATTATTAGCCAAGTAGGCATGCCCATTTCCTACAGAAAGATTAGAGTAAATGGAAGATTTAATTACCTCAAAAAAAAGAGTATAGATTATAAAATATGTAAATTAATCCTTAAACATCTGATTTAAAGAGAAAGGGTGAAATTTTATAGGAAAAAATGAAAGATCCGCATTATACTGTCACCACAATGCCCTTCCTCCCACAAAGTAAGGCCTCATTGGTGAAGATGCGAGCATATGTCACAAGACAAGGAGAATTGAGGAAATGCTCAATTAGAACTTTCACACCTACTGAGCAGCACTCACAATTCTTGGAGGTACTATACATGTTACTGGAGGAGAAAATTAATCATCAGATTAACTCAGCTACAAACCTTGTAATCTACAATACTGACATGCCTGTAAGTGGTCAAACAGTAGGGCAAATGTTACGGGAGTAACCAACCACCTTTTGGTTGTATGTAAGTTTTGTCCCACGAGAAGGAACACATACCTGACCTCGTGAACTAGGCTAGAATCATTAGACTGGATCAGACTGGGAGCCCTTGGGAAAGCCTACTATGCTACAATTATTCTGCCAAATATGTTTAGCAATGAAATGACTCCACTCATGAACTGCTACACCCATAGATGAGTTCATCTCTGGGATCTCATGAGCGAATCTTTGTGTAGTAGATGGGACTTAGCACAAAGTGGACAGTGTGCAGAGACTGGAAGGCTTGGGAGGACTCAGCCCTAAATGAGACATCCATGTCAAACCCCTTTCCTCTGGGCTCAGGGACACCAGACACAACAAGGCCTTTCATGTTTTTTGAAATTCTAATATAATTTACATATTTTTCCCTTCCATTTCTTCCCTTCAAATCCTCCCATTTATTCCTCCTTGTTCTCTTTTAAATTATGGCCTCTTGTTTCATTAATTGTTTTTATATGGATATACATATACATGTGTATTCCTAAATACATACAACCTGTTCAATCTGTATTACACACACATGCACACACACATACACACACATACACACATGCACACACACATATACACATGCATACACACACATAAACATACACACACACTCACACACACTCACACATACACACATACACACACATACACACAAAAACACACACATACACACAAAAACACACACATACATACACACACACACACAAAATGACTATTTGGTATTAGATGAAAATTGATGAAATTGCCTTTCAACAGAACCACTACCCAACCTCTCAAGGTACAAAGACCATTCTGGTTATAAGAATATCAGCAAAGCACAGGAGAAAATGTTTTGCCAAAGACAGAAGTAAGTCGGTATGAATCATCTCACAAAATGATGCTCATTTACACTGCCAGTAATAGACATAGCTTGAGTAAGAGGTCCTGCCAATTAGAAAGGCGCATTTGGTGGTAAATTTTCACAGTCATTTCTTGCTTTCTGGGGAACTAAGACAATGCTATAGTGGGCAATCATAATGTAACTCACCCATCTAGACAAAAGCATCCTTACACCAGTTCCTGTATCTCTACAACATACAACATACAATGTTTTCAACTATTAAAGGCAGTATTCTCAACCTGGGTGCCCTTTGGTGGTCGAATGACTCTTTCAGAGAAGTTACCTGAGACTATCAGAAAACACAGATTACATTTACATTACAACTCACAACTACAGTTATGAAGGATCAATTGAAATAAACTTATGGTTGGGGGGTTCCAGAACATGAGGAACTGTGTTAAGGGGTCACAGCATTAGGAAGGTTGAGAAGCACTGACACATTAGGAAAGTTGAGAACCACCGGATAAAGAGCAGGGCAAAAAAGAAAGGAGTGATACAGATGTAGGGAGATGTGGGCATCTTGGGCAAGGTTGTTGGATGAAGGAATGTAGACCTAATATAGAGTAACTGAGAGTGTTTTATGTAAATCCTAGAGGCAAGCTCTGGAAAAAAATAGCTAGGGATAGGGGATTTAAAAATGGACTCAATTACCCAGCACTTGGATGGTCTTCAAATAAAAATCAGAAGGATCTATGAAAGAATACTCTATTCGAGGATTCCAGTTTGGTTCCTAAAGAGGTCTAAAAAAAAAAAAAAAAAGGTGCAGATTACAGTTATAATTAGGGATAACGTTCCAGTTCATTTTAAAAATGAGTCATCAGAAAGACAGTGGGAAAAACATGCCACCTGCACCTGCTGGGTTGTCTCATCAGACCAGGAATTGGGACTTCAAAGAAATCGGCGGGAGTCCTCAAACATGCCAGTTTAGTTTCGCTCAGTTAGTGTCTAAAACTCGTATGCAACACAGAAATTATTAATATTTGTTCATCCTTTCCATACCTAAACCCATAATAGAGTGTAAAATTGACAATTGCTAAGTAATTGATGCGTGTTTGTTTCAGTGTATGAAATGATGTAGTTCGTGTGCTTGTGAGCAGCTATGTTTATCTCTCGGTAGAGTTTCCTTTTCTTTTGATTTGGTTCTGTTGGCTGAAATGACTAGGAACACACGGGTCAGAAAGGACACACATTGGGATTGTCTGGAACACTATCTATTGGCATCAATGATTCTGATCATCTGCTGACAGCTTTTCTCTTGTCAAACCACCTTTACATCATTGTGATATTCAATGTGCTGTTTTTATTAATTTCAAATGTGTTATCTCAGGTATAATCAAAATAACAATAAAATTCACATCATGCAGCTACTCCTTCATGTACTCTCTTGGTTAAGCTTTGGCATTAGGTTTGGATGATGAGAATGTGTCCTGTCGTTTTTTAGGTCTGAAATGGGTAAGAAGTCAGTTTCCTTTGGCTTCAACGAGCAGAATCCATCTGTAGAAATGCCGTAGGACAGCTTGGTAGAGTGGCCATGTAGTGTGTATTTCTATTTCTTCTAAGCATTTGTTTAACTTACTGTTTGCTTTCATTTATGTTTTCATAGAAATCCATCCATTTTTTTCCTCAGAGGAAAACATTTCTTTTTACTCGATTTCATTTTATCTTATGTCAATTAACATTCTCACTTTCAGTTTTAATTTAGTTTAATTTCCCTTTGCTCCATTATAGTTGTGGTCAATATTTTAATTTCAATATCAATTCTAACAGCACACTCATAGATTCTCATCTTTTTCTTGAATAAAGTGGTTAATACGTTATTTAATATTTTCCCGATACAAATTGGCTATTTAGATTGATTTTTTAATATTTATTGATTTTTTTTTTATCTCTGATTCTTTGACTATGGTTTAGCTTTTCTCACTGTTGAACTAGATGCTTAATTTCTTTTTCTTGCACAGATATATAACACGGTAAAATTACTCTGAATATTATGTAGTGTTATCCCATGAGTTCTAGGTGATATCAATTTCCCCTGTTACAATTTTGTAAATATTCCAAATAATTTTAAAATTTTTTAAAAATACTTTTCCTAAGGAGATGATGAGGATACTCTTTGTTTTCATTTCTTTCCATTAGCATGTTAATTCAAGTCTCTTACTTAAAAGTTTCTTGTACTTTTTATGTTCTGTGACTAATAAACCCATTTTAAAAGAAACAACTTAAACCTAATTTCATGACCTAAGAGTTCAGTTTCTTAAATATTAAACCAGTAACATTTATGTTAAAATATTATAAATTTACTCAAAGTCTAAGCCTGTCTTTTAATCCTTTAACTTCGCCACTTAATTGCCAGTTGGTCTACTTCAAAGATAGAATGTATGAATGGATTTAATTTACATGTATAACGCATACAAAGTATAAAGTTTTATTTATTCTAACATAAATTCTTGACAGGAGAGCAGACCTTCTAAAATTGTGAAGCACAGCAAAATTGCAGAGTTTTGTATGGCCTGGTACCACAGGCCAACATTCCCAGTTCCTTAGCTGCCTGAGGCAGGAGGATTGAAAATTCCAGGACTTGAGCTACAGAATGAGTTCAAGGCCAGCCCTGGTAGTTTAGTGAAACCCTGTTTGAAAATAAAAAAAACTCAAAAGAGATGGGATGGATTCAGTAGTAGAGGATTTGTCTACTAGTATCCCTCAAGCCTGGGTTCAAATTTTAGTCTCATACATATTCATAAATGCCTGAAAACACAAAAAATTTCTTGATGATGAGTCAAGTATAATATATATTTTCATTAATGGAATTTTACCTTCATTAAAATATCAGCACTATTGGAGCAAATATTATAAAACATAACCTTATGTTAAAATTTAATTCATTTTTCTAGTAAAAACTTTGATTATTTCATTATTTCTTCCCACCTAGCAATGGGCCTTGACTTTGTTGAAAAATTCCATTTGATGTAATTTTATAGTGATGAAGTAGTTTAATGAAACTACTTGTAAATTATTAAAAACAGCTTAAGAAATAGTATGGCATCCTTGAAAGAACAGTGTATTGGAAATCAGGGAACATTAATATGACTTTTCAACAGGTTCTTAACCCAACTGGGCTGTTTTTCTTAATTGTGGAATTTTAAGACAGAGCTAAGTCACTTGACCATCCTAGTATATATCTCTACTATTTCTAAACACAAAATGACTTCATTTCTGTTTTAAGACACAGGTTATATCTATGAAATAGTATGTATCTCTACTATTTCTAAACACAAGATGACTTCATTTCTGTTTTAAGACACAGGTTATATGAAATAGAAAGTGAAGTTCAAATTTGTGCTATTTTAGTCCTTTTTTTTTTCCAGCATCTCTAATAATCAGGATTTAGAAAGTAAATGAGCGCTAAGGCAAACATCCTGGGCATCATGTCAGAGTATTGTCTTAAATTTTGGAGAGTTTCCAAGAAGAGGGAGCAATGTCTTCCAAGCCACTGTCAGCAACTCCTTCTTGTAGTAGTGTGGGCCCACTACCCACTCTTTGATCAGTGGTAGCTCTGTGACAGGTTTGTTTTATCTTACTTTAAGTTTGATTTCTCTCTTCACAGATATGAAAATACCAACACACAGCTCTTATTCAGGGCAAGTGAACAATGTGCAGTCTCTCAGAGAGAATGACTTAAGCCAGGGTCGGGTCACAGGCAACTAAGTCACTAGAAAGAGAAAGAACACACCAGAATGTCTTGGCCACAATGAATAAACCTCTGCAATCCTCATTGGTTCTGTGAGTCTCAGAGCCTGTTCTCATCCTTCAAAGCTTAGCTCCTTCTTAGGAGAGGGGAAAGGTCTCACTGGGATAGGAAGTTGTTCATTCTGAAAATTTTATTACTCAATTTCATTTCAAAGGTTTCCCTCTTTGCATGCTTAGTTATCGGTTTGATGGGTCCTCTTCATTTGCAGTTGTTAATGTATTCCTTTCCCTGAAATAACAACGGAGCTTTGTTACAAGAAAATCTGCTACATTAAAGAATTTGGTGACAGCATGGGTCCACTGTGGAACCCACTCACAGATGTGCACCTATCATTTCAAATGAGACACTCTGATTCAATGCCGAAAGGGTGCAAATCACAAAGACAGGTAGACAGGTAAGTTACCCAAAATGAAAGTACCCAAATGAACAGAGTGAAAGGCAGCATCAGAAATGTGTACTGCAGATAACTTGACAACCCATAGTCTTGTCTGCAGGAGCCCAATAATTCTATTGTCAAATTGACATCCAAGTGGCAGATGTAGCAGACACCATTGGTACTGTGTTCATGTCCCCACAGACTGTGGCTTTCTCCTGTGCTGCTACCAAGTTTCTGTGTTCATAAGTGCATGTAAGCTCCAAAGTCCTATGCTTGCTTGTAGATCCTTCCATAATGGCTAAGGAGGATAAGAAATGGTTTGAGGTGGAAACCCCCTCGGAAGATGCACTACCCATTTCTGACACTGTGCAACTGAGCTGAGACTGGGAAACCTACTCTTCTTCATTTTGTCTCCTCCCTGTTCTGCTGCCTCTACCTCCCTCTGGGGGCATAATCTTTCCTATAGGAGGCTTTGTAGGACTTTCTCATGCTGGAGAAACTGAAGTCTTGGGGAAGCCATAGTGAGTGCCAAATATGGACAAAAGAACAATTTCGGAAAAGAAGATATTGGAGGCTCATTTGGAAAGGAATGACCACTGGATTAACTTTGCTTAGGGTGTGGAAATTGCATGAGAGAAAAGGAGGATCCACTTCAGACCTTGAGAGGTTCTTGACAGCAAAACTGAGAAGCTCTGCACATGTTGAAACAGTGCTGATGATTTAACAGAAAAGCCAGCCCTCAAAACCTGAAGACATTGGAGCTATGATGAATAAATTAATTAATAAAGCAATTAATCAATTCACTGTTACTTTAAAAACTTAATTAACACTTAATAATTAATGCAATTAATACTAAAATATACTTGATGCATAAGTGTACACCATCAATTTTAAAGAAATAATGTCTGTTTAAGACAAGGTCATGAATTACAAATTCTGTTTCTAAAAGTGTCACAATTCATTATAGATACTCTTGATGAAGAGGGGGGAATCTTCCTCAAGGGAATCTTCTGAGTAACTTGGACTGCATTCCTGGTAGCTATGGCTGGTGAAGTTGGCAGAACCTTCTCTTTAGGATTTGAACCTGTGTTTGCAAGTGTAATGCCTGAACACTTTCCTTCCTATTCTTTCTCCTCCTCTTTTCCACCTAACCTTTTTTTTTTTTCTTATTCATTTTTTCCCTTGAAATGGCCTAGGAACTGAAGATTTGCTGTTTGTCCTTCCCAGTTTCAAGGATACAATGTTCATGCAGCACTCTGCCAGAATTCCTTCCTTATTCTTGTATTTCCTACAGTATTATAAATATGTCAGTTAACCATTTCTAATCTAAAAATAAATGCAATTAACTCCAATTGCTCCTTAATTATCCAGATTTACTGTTTCTATGATACCTAGAAAAACAGCTACTTCAATACTAAGGTTTCTCTGTCTAACTTAACTTTGAAACTGGGTGTTTAAAAAAATGGCTTTGATAAAGCACCTCATAAATGTTATTACAATCATTGAGTGAAAATACATGCTACTTTATCAAGGAGCTTTCTATAATGCAAAGAAAATGTTAAGAATGACAGATTGCATGGGTGGATGAGAATATAAAGTTGTATATATTCTAATGTTTCTGTTTGACACAAATTGTGAGTTCATATGCCAACAAATGCAATGCACTCTGTCTGCTGGATTCACTTCACAGAACTTAGATTTAGAATCACTATAAGTCGGTAGGATGGGTACAAATTACCAGCACCTTAAACCACAGCCTGGAAAAAATAACACTCCCATCTGACAGATACCTTGAGAATGCATATCTCTTTCATTTTGTAAAGTTTTGGCACTTTAAATAATTTCAGGCAACGTTCCAAGGCCTTATGACCAGCGATGAACCTCATATTTTGGATCCAGTGCAAGAATAGTTTGTTGGAGCTTTCTCATTGTGATTTAGAGTAGGAAAGAATTGGGGTTTTAGTGCTAAAATCATGATGGAATGTAACACTCACACACCCCTCATCAAAGAATCTTCTTTTTGCAAAAGATGGAGTCTATGATAGAGAGCCACAACCAGTCAAAGTGTAGAGAGGAAGTGGCTGTCTTCCTCAGTACTCTGTGTTATCACTGAGAAATGATTCTCACACCTAAGTCCAGAGTCATTTTCTTTTTCTTTTTGGAAACAGAGCTTTGCCTAATCTCAGGCATTTGGTTTCTTGATTTGAATAGGAGACTGTAGACACTCAACACAGAAAGTTCAAAATTGCTATCACCCCACTCTACTATCTGCTGTTGTTTAAGGTCTGCCTTAGCAAGCATTATCATAGAAGCCTATCCCTTATATGGTATTAACCAAAACCTAGCACAGAACCAAACCCCTCCTTTCCAAGAGAGCCTACAAAGTGTTCCTTGGATATAGAATCATTTTGCAAAATAATATTTTGTTGAGTGAAGTGTGAACAAATCAGAACCACATGCTTTCCGTTTCCTGGGGAATAATGCTTGCTTTAAAATTAACCTAACCCTGCCAGGTGGACTTTGGATTTTTATTAAGTTTCACACATTTGGCAAATATTTCAAGATGTAGGATTCAGTGGGCATCTGGATTCATCTGGCTCTCGTATAAATTAGACAATGCTAACATGTGTTGAGTTGTGTGTCTTTGATGTCCTTTCAGAGCAAATTGGATTCTTAGAACCCAACTTACTCTCACAAATGGATGTTCAGCATGTGCCAGAAGTTTCCACCTCATCACCAATATTTTCTGTTAATTCGAGGGAATATAGATGAATATTTGGAATGATAGTTTGGAAAGGTGTCATGGCCAAAGAACCCTCATACTTAAAAATCGATAGCTATGATTTTTATAAACCTGCTCAAGAGACCTTTTTTACTGAAGGCTAAATTTTAGCAAAATGTTCTCACTTGAGAAATTCGAAATTGGATTTTTGTCAACTGTCCAGTGTGGCTATAATCCCTAACCATGTGACAAGACATGACTTTCACACCTAGAAGACAAACCCCGATCGTACGCAACAGGACTAGAAAGAAAAGAGAAAAGACAATGTTGATTACCAAAATTAAACATCTCTTTAAATTTTAGCTCAAATTGAAATATTAATTGTAAATATCACAAAACCTATACTATATTCTTTCTAATAGCTTTAAGCTTACCTTGATAATTGTTCTTTGCAGTATGTTAGATTTACTTAGTGTCATGAAATATCTCAGTTTTACACTAATTTTACTTTTCTCTTAAATAGCCACATACACTTATCTATGTTTCATGCTGGCCTTTGGTCTCTGGCTGCCATACCCTTTCAGTTTGGTAGGAGAAGGGGGTATGCTGAAAAAAGCCAGCAGTTACACATTATCAATGTTGGGAAGACTAGACTTAATTTACCATGACAGATCACATTTCTTCTTCCTTAACATCAGCGCATTATGAAAAACTATTCTCTTCTCCTGATCTTTCTAGTGATAATCAGCATTTCTTTGTATCTTAGTGGGATCTAGAGGTTGTTCAATTCAAAGTTATCTAACATCTATTTTGTCAAGGGAACTTTCAAAACTGGTTAGCCTATTTTTATACAGATAGATCTTGGTTCTAGATGATCACTTTAGTTCGCTTCTGTCATTTGATTGATTTTCCTTTAAATATAATTTCATTAGCTAAAGGCAATGATAAATAATGATAAAAGGAGACAAATAAGAGACTGTCAGAAAACTTCAAAACTGAATTGTTTACTGGCCTTGAAATGAATTCTTCAAATGAGAAAGTAAAAATACTTCTGTGGATTGATTAGAAAGGAGTTCTTGTCTTTCCGTCATATTGATTTTCTTATTTCATTTTTATAAGTTTTTTATGGGGACATCTGAAAATTTCAAAGGAACAGAAAAATATAAAGTAACACAAATCTTTAGATTGTCCATATTTCTACTGCAATTTTACATTTTATTATTTTGTGGCTATTAGATAATAATTATTAATCTTTCTGCACCTATATCGCAAAATAGTGCAGATATAGATATATAATAAATTACTTAATCACTGCCTTTTCTTTTGTCTGAATCAGCGTATCATGGGACCTGGGTTATCTTGTAAATATATATATATTATTAAACTTCTGTTCATGCCTCTGCCTCCCAAGTACTGGTATTGTAGGCCTATGCCATGAGGTCACACTAAGCTGAAGACCAGACCCAGGGTTATGAGCATGCTAGGCAAGTACTCTATGTACTGTGCTGCACCCTCATCCTGTATTTTACTCATTTGCTAATGCTTAACTTTTGATTTAATTTTTTTATTTGGAAGTAAGAAATGATACAACTATCTTACAAACTAAATTTATCCATTGAGATCTTCTGTAATAATCATAGCTTATAGTAAGAACTCATTGTTATTTGATCTCAATGTAAATGATCTATATTTGAGATAGAATTATATAATATAATCAGACAACATATGATTATAAAGTACTGTACTGCATATGAATATTATTATATATACAGTCTGTACATTGGTAGGAACCTAGGGATAGAAGTTCAGTGAAGAATCATTCTCTTCTCCTTGAACTTTACTACGTGCATGCATGTTTGTGTGCATGTGTGCATGTGTATTTGTGTGTGTGTATGTAAATGAAAAAAGGGCAGGATTGTTGGTGCTATATCTCCTGGGATGAAAGATGTGGGCAGGAAATAGGTTTTAGATTTTAGGAAATGTTAGCCAATGCAACTATATCAGAAATATAAATCTGATGTCAGAAGCATTTCAGTCATGGAATAAAAATTAAATCACCGCTATGTCAGTGAATAGAATCATGCAAGAGATACAAAGGTTAAGAAATAGACAGGAGAAAAGTACATATATAATTAGATGCTAGATACTGGACGATTTGTAAAGAAGCAAAGGTTACTCAGCTCATGGTTGTGGAATCTGTGATATCTAAGAATATGAATTCAGAATCTTCCCAATGCCCGGAAAGAGCTTCCATGGCAGGGATGACACATGATGACACACAGCAAGCTTATTAACTTGGGTCTCTAATAAAGTCAATCAAGCCATCATTAAGGCCACATCTTTGTAAAACCACCTCATCCAAATCATTTCCTAAGCACCTGGTTTTAAATACCATTAACATATCATTCTGGGGATTAGGTTTTAATGGGAGTTATGGAAAGAAAAAGTATCTCGACTACAGCACAACAAGTATCTACTACTTAGAAACATGAAGAGAGGTTCTTGAAAGGAAGGCTGAAGATGAGTGAGTGGGGCAGGGAAAACTAAGACAAGATGAAATAAAGGAAATGATAATCTATGTAAACTATAAATGTGAAGTCAGATCTTTGCCTCTTGTATTATTAGATACCAAGTGGCCAAAAGCCCTTCACTAAGGTCAAGAAGATTCATTAACCTGAGCTAGAAATGTTACTGTGGGTAATACCTCTGGGTTACATGTATCTCATAAATGGAGAGGTTAAGAGACAATGGGAGCCAGAAGCCTTGAAAAGGCTCCTTCATGTAGTGAACTTGCATCAATAATAGCTCTTGGTTACCAATGGTTTTATTGATCTACATGAAAGTGATAATAAAGCTATCTTTACAGCAACATAGACTCAGGGTTACAATTTTATAATCAGGTTATCAAGTTTGCAATTGCTCCCTACTACCTGATGCTTTACTTAACAGCAGTTTTAATCAACAAACTTTTGTTCTTTTTGTTTTGTTTTGGTCTCTCTCTCTCTCTCTCTCTCTCTCTCTCTCTCTCTCTCTCACACACACACACACACACACACACACACACACACACAAACACTAGAAAATAGATATTCTGGTGGGCAGACAGCTTTACTGAGCCCAGGTTGGGCATAAACCTGAGACAACCATTCCATCCCAGTCCTACCCAGAACAGGCAGGCCATAGCCCTACTGAGACCACTCCTGAGAGGACTCCAGAAACCTAGAGGCCCTGGGGAAGATGAAGATGAGCAAGTAAGTGGTAGAGAGATAAGAGAGAAAGAGAAGCAAACGGATGTGTGCAAAATGATGGAGGCAGAACAGGAGATTCAAGGATAATGAGGAACAGCCTTATGTGATGATGCCATTTAAGGCCATGGCTAGGTCTTGCCTGTGCTTCCACTAAGGACAATGTCTTCATCCATGATTCTGCAGCAGTAGGGGCATGTTGATGTCCCTATTCTGGGCTACTTCCTGGGGCCATATAGATATCAGCTGTGTAGAAATGGCACCACATCTTGTCTAGGCATCACCTTAGGAGAGCTGGCCCTGCATCTTGCCCAGAAAACATAGTAGAGCTGTTCCGGGTTGCTGGATTTTCGAGTGAACTGGCCCTGCCAGTCTTCTGCCTTATGGTGGTGTGGACAAAAGAGAGATATCCTCTACTGCACTGCCCTCATCACCTGTGGCAGATGGGAGAGCTGGCCCTGCCTCTCAACTACTGCAGCACTTGGGAGAGATGATCCTGAACCTTTCCTGGGTAGCACAGTAGAAATGGCCCTGGTGATGGGAACCAGTGATTATGCTGCCAAGGACATGAGAGCCAGAGAGCTGGCTCTGCTCCTTGCTGGCATTGGATGAGCTTCCTGAGGCTGTACTGGAGAGCTCATCATGGTGGTATGGGTGTGGAAAAGCTGACAGGCTAACCAGCTCAGATACCAACCATCTCAATGTCTCAACCATTAATGAACTACTAGCAAGTAAACGAACTGGTCCTGTAGATCCATAGCTGCAAGACGCAGCTTCATGACACAAGGAAACCATGGGATATCTGAGAGGAGTGCTAGTGAGGATCCAGTATTGAGAGTGTAGCAGAAGCCAGAGGCCTCAATCTAGTCTAATGATTCAATGCAATGAACATTTGCACACAAAAATTGTGAACGAAAGGATATACCATGGGACACACTGATACACTATAGCTTTTACAATGAGATTTTTTTCCCCCTTTTTCGGGCTGAGGTTGCAAGGGCAGAGGCCAGGCATGAAGGGACATGGAGATGAGTGATGTTGAGGTGCATGATGTGAAATTCACAACGAATCCATTTATTTTTTTAAAGGAAAATATATTCTTCTCTCATGCAACACATTCCAACCAGTTTCCCCTCCCTCCACTCCTTGCAGTTTCCTTCCAACTCCCCACTCCCCCATATCTGCTTCTCCACCACTTCCCTTCAGAAAGGAACATGCTTCCAAGAGAAAACAACCAAACAAGATAAAAAACTACAATTAGACAAGGCAAAAGCCCTCATATCAAGGCTGGACAAGGCAACTCAATAGGAGGAAGAGTCCCAAGAGAAGGCAAAAGAATCAGAGACATACCCACTTCTACTGTTAGGAGACCAACAGGAATATCAGGCTAATAGTTATAGCATACACAGAGAGGACCTGGTGCAGACCCATGCAGGCACCATGCTTGCCGCTTCAGTCTCTGTGAGCCTCTATAAGCACTGCTTAGTTGATTCAGCCGGCCATGTTTTAAAATACTAATTTCGTAGAATATCAGTTGCTCTTCTGACATTTTACCTTCATTTTTATATCGAAAAGATCAAAGTTGAAATATCAATGATCCTTTACATGATCACTTAGCCCTAAAGTCAGAAAATTTACAGCTCTCATTTCTATCCCCTCTATGTTTATAAAGCCAGAGAACAAACACTTAAATAAGTATCTTTTTCAAATGAGCAAATAAATATTCTTCATAGCAGCTAAGGATATAGAAACAGGAATGCTATAAAAAAGATGCAACTTGTGTTATTAAAATGATCCACCATTCATTTAATGGTACTTATACTTATGTTTTCAGAGCTGACCATTTGGTATTGAATAGAAAGTTGCTGTGTTCTTCTCCGGGAAGACTATTTCTCCTGCTCTCAGCATTCCATAGTTGCCTGTAGTTCTTTGTGCTGAGTCGAGGCCTCATGGGCTTTCCCCCTTCTTTTGTCTATGTCATAAGCAAAGTATTTATATGCCCACAATAGATAGGACTGCAATTCAAAAGCCTATTCCTAAGCATCAATATTCTTATGAAGACATACAATTTTCACCCATATTCTTTCTTTCACTCAAAGGAGTTATTTTTCTAATTCTGCAAAACCATTGGAAAGAAATGAACCGAAGCCAAATTCTGCAATATTGAAGGTTATGATATAGCTGAGCTATGGTGTTCTAAGTACTACATCTTATTATATGGGAAAAAGTCCAAATTGATATTGAATCACCTGACAGTTGTGCCAAGAACACACAGCGATACAAGGAACACTTGTAGATTGCAAAGCAATATTTACAGAGATATATAGACTTGGTCAGCATTTCCATGTTTTGTGTATGTGATTTTTAAGAAAAGATGTTGAATAGGCCATTTGATATGTTAGCTGAATACAGCTGTTTAGATATTTGTTTGGTCTGCTATTGAATTTTTCATTAAAAATATATGGTTAACAGCAGCCAGCCTGATTTGCATGTGTGTGTTTCTGATTTGTTCACCGCTATGCCTCCTGTCTCCTACATCTTAATCACACCCAGGCACCCGCCCCATTGCATTACCAGAAGGGAAGTGATGGACATCCTTTGACTCTCTTCATGACCCCCTGATAATCCTGTTTCACACACAGGCTCCCTGCTGGAAGAAACACAAAAGCTGCCACTGTAGTTCTTTACTCCCAGTCGATATTCTGACAGACTTGATCTAGCAAATTAGTATGCTGTGGTTGGGGCACGACAAAAGACCCTTTTGACACACTCTGAATCAATACCGAGGCCGACAGAGAGCCATTTCACCGCAGTTCTGTTATTTTTTTCCCCTTTTGATGACCCTTTCTTTTTTCCTCCAGCTTACATGACCTTGTCAGATTTAAAAACATAATGTTGGAAAAGTCATCACTGCACACGTGTGTGCATGGTTGCACATGAACATGCACATGCATACACACACACACACACACACACACACACACACACACCATATATGGCACAGCAGAATTCCTAAAGAAAATGAAGCTGGTGAGAAGATTCAAGTATCTTTAAAAATGATCCTCATTTTTTCTAGAAAAATATTAATATTTCTTAAATATTTACATATGCATGTGCATATAATTGACTTAGGTTTGGATAATTTTCATCCCATATTATGCTTGAATATTTCTAAATTAAATATTCTGAAAGTTCTTAAAAAAATGAAATACAAAGTTACAGGAGTGTTTTCTATTTCATGTTTCTCATTAGTTATAAATTAGTCAGTGCTTTTAAATATAAGATATTGAAAAGACCTCTGTATTTCCTAGTTTAAGATTATCATCAAATACATTTCAAATAATTATAGAGAAAAATATTAAAACAATATAATTTCTCTCCTTATCACAATAAAATTTTAATTTCATTATGTACTTTTGGAAAAGATAGTCTCATTTCATATACTTATTATATAAGGCATAAAATATCTTAACTTATTTGGCCCATATATAATATCATTTCCCAAAATATTTGACTTTTAAATAAAAACATATTATTGTCTTTATTTTGAAATATTTTGAACATACTTAAAAGTAAAATACTGATCTTCTATTAAGTTTAATGTATAAGATCACCTGGTAAATATAGTTGTCAAACCTTCATGTTTTCTAAAATGCATAATTATGAATGTTATAGTTACCAATTTACCTAAATTTGTGTTTTATCCAACATGTTTCTACAGAATAAGGCCAGGATGGAAGAATCAACTGTTGACATCATAGTCGCAATCATGACGTCTATTGTAAACACAAAACAGAGAAAGGTACTTGAAGATATTTCTCAAGAATTAATTATTCATGGTGAAAGTAAAACCCTAGAAATATTCCCATGTGTAGTAAAGCTCTATCTCTACAGGCAAGCTGTTGATTTCTACGGTTTACATGGGAATAAGCTGTTTGACACTTTTGCCTTCAAGCAAAGAAACCTTGTCCATTTAAATACAACAATTCCAAAGACTCAAATCAAACATGAAAACACTCATGTTAATCCTTTCTAGAAGCTTAGTGGCAAAATCATCCAAAGAGACTCCAACTTTTCTGAAATGAACAATACTAGCCATCATGAATGGTCTCCAAGTCAAAGCTAACTTGGAAATGCTTTCAGTTCTTCAGATTTACTGTACAAATATTAGGACAGACTGATTCATGAGTGTCTATGTATTTGGCATACAGCTGGATGGTATGAGATAAATCACATTTGTAGAGCCATTAATTATACAAAGCTTACCATGAAGCCTACATTTGCAGGGCAATAAAATTTTAGAAATTTATTTGCATTGAGAAAACCATTTTTAATAAAATTTATTTTCTATAACTGAAACTGTGCATACCCACAAGAACATATATTTAGATGTCAATATATTATTATTTTACTTTGATTATTAACTAAAACACACTATAAAAATGATAAGTAGAATTACTGACCCAATATGCTTGCTTGCTTGTTTGCTTGCTCCTTTTTTGCTTTCTTCACTTTACATCCAAATGGGAGCTCCCCTCCCTCCTCTCCTCCCAGTCTCATCCAGCCACCCCCTTCCCCAATTCTCTCCTCCCCTTCTCCTCAGGAAAGGGGAGCTGCCATATGGATACCAAACAACCTTGGCACTTCAAATCGCAGCAGCACTAAGTGCAGCCTCTCATACTGCGAGGCCAGACAAGGAAGTACAGCTATGGGAAAGGGATCCAAAGACAGACAACAGAGTCTGAGTCAGAGATAGCCCCTGATTCCAATTTTTGGGGGACCAACATGAAAATCAAACTGAGCATTTGTTGTGTAGGTGACCTAGGTCCAGCCCACGCATACACTTTGGTGGTTCAGTCACAGTCAGCACCATGCGTCCAAGTTAGTTGACTTTGTATGTCTTCTTGACTCCTCTGGCTCCCTCAATCTTTCTCCCAACTCATCCACAAGACTCCCCAAGCTCTGCCTAATTTTTGGCTGTGGGTTTCTGCATCTTTTTCCATTAACTGCTTAATAAAGCCTCTCAGAAGGAAGTTGTGCTAGATCAATGTCTGGAAGCATAGTAAAGTATCATTAATAGTGTCAGAGGTTGGCTTTCTTCCATAGGTTGGGTCTCAAGTTGGGTCAATCATTCTTTGGCCATTCCTCAATGTCAGCTCCATATTGTTCCCTGCACATCTTGTAGGCAAGAAAAATTTTGGGTCAAAGGTTTAGTCGGTGGATTGGTGTCCCCCTCCTTCCACTGGAAGTCTCACCTGGCTATCGGAGGTAGACACTTCAGTCTCCATATTGCCCACTGTCAGGAGTCTCATCTAGTGTCATCCCCATAGACTCCCAGGAGTCTTTCTATGCTCGATTTCCAACATGTCCCAAAGAGGCCCACCTTCACCAATTTCTGTTCTCTATTCTAGACCTCTTCTTCCACCACCACTCTACCTGTACCCGATTCACGCCCCTATTCCTCCTCCCTACCACTCCTCCAAACTAGTTCTCTCTATCCATTCACTTAAGATGTCTATTTTATTTCCCCTTCTGAGAGAGAGTTAAGCATCCTTTCTTGGGCCCTCCTTGGAAAGTAACTTCTTTGGGTCTGTGGATTGTAGCATCCTGTACTGTATGGCTAATGTCCACTCAAAAGTGAGCATACACAATTTTTGTTGAGGTCTTTGTTGATTTGTTGAGGTTTGTGTAGGTTGATAGATGTGGCTCTATTTGCATTCTTCTACATGTAAACATCCAGTTAGACCAGCACCATTTGTTGAAAATACTCTTTTTTTCCATTGAATGGTTTGACTTTTGTCAAAAAGCATGTCTCCATAGATGTGTGAGTTTATTTCTGTGTCTTCAATAGTATTCTATTCCATCAATCAATTTATCTGTTTTTTTTTTTTTTTTTGCTAATGCCATGTAGTGTTTACTCCTATTGCTCTATAATACAGCTTGAAACAAGGAATGGTGAAATCTCCAGAAGTCCTTTTATTGTACAGGATTGTTTTAGCTATCTTAGATACCCCATCATTTCTTTATTTGGTCATCAAACCTTGAGATCTTTTGAAAGTTACTGCTAACTTTGTTTTCCTAGGCACTAGAGTTTTAACCCAGATCTTTGTACATAGCAGACAAGCAGTTTGTCACTGCTCTGTCCTCTCAGCCCTCACATCTGCTTATGTTACTGCTGCTCTTATTCTATCAGTTGGCTGTTGTTCACATTCTCATTAATAGCAATTAGAACTATTTCAAGTTTATTTAAAGTTAAAATGTAATTGCTTCATTGTCTTCTTTCTGGTCCCTTTTCCAAACCCTCCCATGCACCTACTCTTGCTCTTCTTCAAATTCATGGCCTCTTTTTCTTTCATTGTTGATAATATACACATACAAATACACACACGTACACATACATATATATGTGAACACACACACACACATTTGCTGAGTCTGTATAATAGTACTTGTATATGTATGATTTCAGGGGTTTCTATTTTTCAAGTTACTTAACTTGTATCCTCCATCTGCTTCCCATGACGGCATTAGGATTATTTTATTAATCTTACCAGGACTTTGTCTCCTATTTAAGAACCAGTAGAAAGACAGTGCATCAAGTGAGGGATGGGGTTGCTATCCCATAGTCAAAAACTCTGACCCGGAATTGTTCTTGTCTAAAAGAACTGCAGAGACAAAAGTGGAGAAGAGACTGAGGGAAAGGAGGTCCACTGACTGGCTCAAATAGGGATCCGTCTCAAGGGGAGGCTGCAAAGATTAACACTATTACTGATGTTATGGTGTGCATACAGACAGGAGCCTAGCTTGGTTGTCCTCTGAGAGTCCCAACAAGCAGCTGACTGATATAGATGCAGATACTTACACCCAACCAATGGACAAAAACCAGGGACTCCTGTGGTTGAATTAGGGAAAGGCTGGAAGAAGCTGAGGAGGAGGACGACCCCATAAGAAGGCCAGCAGTCTCAACTAACCCAGAGCCCTGAGATCTATCAGACACTGATCTACCAACCAGGCAGCACACACTAGATGGTCCAACCCCCCCCCCCAACACATATACAGCAAAGAACTGCCTGGTCTGGTCTCAGTGGAAGAAGATGTGCCTTACAGACTTGGGCCCCAAGGAGTGATGAAGCCTGGCAGGGCATGGGGGATGGAGGGTGGGAACATCCTCTTGGAGACAAGGGGAGGAGGAATGTGATGAGGAACTGTGGGAGGATGGACAGGGAGGTGGGTAACTACTGCATTGTAAAAATAAAGTAATAATAATAATAATAATAATAATAACAACAAAACAACAATAACTTTTAGTGATTCTTCATGTGGCAAAGAGCCAAGTTTATATGGATCATTCTCATTTGCTCCCAGTCTCTCTTAGCAGGTTCAGCATTTCTACATGACTGCCCACTCTGAGCTCCAGCACAAGGAGGCTTATCTACATCAGACTACTCACTATTTCTAACACAGCCTCCTTCCTTCTTGCAGTGCCTGATAAACAACTGTCCACAAAACCTACTTGTTCTTCAAGCTCCTTTTATATACTATCTGCTCCCAAAACATTTAAGGAACTCACAGATACAATTATATTTTCCCTTTTATTAATGGAACATTATGCCTTGTGTTAACATTAATAATAGATGTTTCTCTCTCCTCAAGTTATTTCTCACCTTGTATTACCTAGGCTAGGTCTCAAACACAGTTACTGATTATTCAAATTGTTCTCCTGGAAACATATGAGAAGGGTTAGAAATGTACCTTCAAGCCAGAGAACGTGCCTAGAATGCAGGGGGGAGGAACACACATACACATACACACACACACACACACACACACACACACACACAGTAAGTATCGTTTTCTTTTATACGCCTGCTTATAGTGATTATTTTTAAAGGTAAAAAAGTGATCTGTTGCAGGGAAAATGATAGTTAAGACTACATCTCCAATATCTCAGTTATTTTATATCTAGAGCTCTTGCTTCCTGGGCTTAGTACCCATAGAGGAACAAATTGAATGAGTAAGTATAATTGAAACCCATGCTATGGACATAAGGTAAGCAGTGACTTTGGAAGGCAGGAACATCTATTGGTATAGGTTATTGGTGCGGATTTCTTTTTACTTGAAAGGATCAGAATTTCTCAATGAAAAACTTTTGAGAAAGTCCGATCTGAAAAGCAATACAGCAGAACACCAGCACATATTCTCCAGTCTTTGAAACATTAACTTAATTATGATTAATGTTTGATTATTATGTTCCAAGTGGACCTAGTTTCTGGTTCAGGATATCTGGTATTCTATATGCATCTTGTGCCTTGAGAGGCATCTCCTTTAAGACAGGAAAATTTTCCTTTATGATGTTGAAAATATTTTTGTGACTTTGACCTAGGTGTCTTTTGCGTCCTCTATTCTTTTTATTATTATATTTTACAGTCCCAGATTTTCTAGATGTTTTGTGTCAGCATTTTATTTTTTAGACTAGTATTTTCTTTGGGCAAACTACTAATTTCCTCTATCAGTTCTTCAGGACCTGATATTCTCCCCTATATCTCCTGTATTCTATTGATGAGGCTTGCCTCTGGGGTTCACATTCAAGTTCCTGACTTTTTTTCATGTCCTAATTTCCCTCAGTTTGAGTTTCTTACTTATTCTACTTTCACTTTCAGGTATTGGATCATTTTGTTCATCTCTTCAACTGTTTGTTTTTGTTTTCATAGATTTTTTTAAAAGGAATTTATTCATTTCCTCTTTAAGGACCTCTATTATATTTAGAAAAAATTATTTTAAGGTCTTTTCTTGGACCCAGCTCTGTTGCTATACCTATAGCTTATGGTAGTAAGGTTGCTGGTCTCTAGTGGAGACATAGTGTTCTGGCTGTTATTGATAGTGCTTTTTACGTTTGTGTCCAGGCATCTGTGTTTGGGAAAATTTTAGCTCTAGGTTCTGATATCTGATGTTGTCTTTGTTAGGTGGGTGTTTTGTTTCTTGGTTTCAATTGCCCGCTTTGGTTCTTAGGAGAATGTGTAACTATGTGTTGCCTCTTAGGAAATTCTTCTTGGATCATGATAGGTGTAGCCAAGTTAAATTACATTAATAGGTATTGGGACCTTATACTTAGGAATCAGATGGACTAGGAGGCAGAGTGATGGAATCCACAGGAGGAAGAAAATCAGAGTGTTTCCTCAAGGTCTACTTAATACCCTAGGGATGGAGGTATTCAGTGAGGAGAACTCACAACAGGTAACCACAGTAACAACAGGTACAGAGTTGGAGATAAGACTAGTGGGGTTGGACTTGGAGAAGGTGGGGAGGACGGTTGTCTGGAGTTTGCCTACCTGCTTCTCTGGCTGGAGTTGGGGCTGGGATAAAAGGATGAGTGTGGAACAAGGCTGAAAAAAGATCTGTGTGAGCAGCTGAAAATAGGGACAGAAAGGAGTGGAAGGCCATAGTGGATGACTGATTCAGAGCTGAGGAAGAGATGGTGCAGAGTAGGTGGAAGATGGAAGAGCTGAGGGAAAGGTGAAGATTTGCAATTAACCTATGGCTTCCCTGTCCAGAGACCTGTGGGATCCCAGGGAATGCTTGCAGGAGTTGGGGACTGGAATAAAACATGGAAGAGAAGTTAGGAGGGGAGGAGTTTGGATAACACGATGAGTGGGGAGGAGGACTGGGGGAGAAGGTCAGTGTGATCATCTAGAGATGAGTCAGTGGGGGAAATGATGCTGCAAGATGAGTCTAGCATCAGAGCTGGAGATGATACTGAGAGATTGGATTTGGAAGAAATGAAGATCTGTAGCCAGCCTACTTGTTTCCTTGGTTGGAGTCTCAAAAATGAATCATTCTATGTTATCCAGGCATTTACCTTGCTCCAAGGCCAAGTATCTTGGGAAAATCAGTCTTGGCTTGGCTGCATAAAGGTCTCCTACGTTTCAAGATTGGTTTCTATTTGCTGACTTTTGGTGAGAGAGGAGAACATGAGAATGTCAGGGAGAATGGGATAGAGATGATGTCTCGCAGAGGAGCCTATGGGATGCTTCCCCAGCTGAAGTAATGAAAAGCACCAGCTGCCTTTCTTCTGTCTTGAGACATCAGTATGATACCAGATGATATTTCTGATGTTGCTGCTGCTATCTGCCTCAGGACAAAGACAAGGAGCCAAGAGAACGGAAAAGAAGCATTTACCTGGAATACATAGTTAAGCAGCTGGTTCAACTGCCAACCTAAACTCTGGACTCAGGTTTCATAGAACCAATACAATGTTCTTACTCTGCCAACTGTTTTAGTGGATGAAACAAATAAAAATAAAACTAATTACTACTCAGCTATTAAAAACAATGACTTCATGAAATTTGCAGACAAATGGATGGAACTTGAAAATATCATCCTGAGTAGGTAACATAGTCACAAGAGAATGATCATGGTATGTACTCACTGTTAAGTGGTTATTAGCCCAAAAGTTCGAAATACCCAAGAATCACTTTGCATCAACAGTAGGGCTGAGCGTGATGTCCCAGATGGAGGACTTGGAGAAGGGACTGAAAAAGCTGAAGGAGTTTGCAGCCCCAGGGAGGCAGTAACAGTGGCAACTGGCCTGCCCCCCGCCCCATACTCCTGGAGGCTGATCCACCAACCAAAGAATACACATGGAGGGACCCATGGTACTGGCCACATATGCGGCAGAGGAGGGCCTTGTTTTCCCATCAGGGGGAGGAGAGGCCCTTGGGCCTGAAGGTGTTAGATTCCCCAGTATAGGAGAATGCCAAGAAGGGAAGCAGAGAGTGGGTGGGTGGGTGGGGAAATACCCCCATAGTGGCAGGGGGAGGGGGAGGTTCCAAAGGGGAGATCTGGAAAGGGGGAAACATTTGAAATGTAAATAAAGTATGAAAAATAAATAAAGAATAAAACTAATGTAAATAAAATATTGTAACAGATGCAAAGGTGCATGGCTTTTAATTCCTAACGATACACCTAAAGAATGCATAAAATGTCTTTCATCATTTATCTCTAGTGCTGAGCTTCTACAGAGAACATTTCTCTAAAACCTCAGGATCTAAATTACACGCTCTTGTTATCTAATACCAATCCACTTTGCTGTACCAGCCTTCAGTATCTGTCAAACTGGTGCTGTTAAAAATTAACGTTTACTGGGGAAAATGGAACAAAGACTTTCAAGTCTGAAGTACAAATGAGCATATGGTGAGAAAGGCAGAGCCGTATGATCAGCATTACCTGTTTCACTTTTACCTGCAGGCAAACTTGACATCCTACATATGTTTCCATGCTTACTCATGTGCAACTATGAAGTGCACATTTTATATTCCAGTGAGGAAACATGGTCTTTTTCAGCAAAACATTTATTGAAGCAATCGTTGCTAAAGGCATATGGTATCATCACAGCCCTGGTGGGACTGAGATTTGTTGGACACCTCTACAAGTACAGAGTTTGCAGTGTTAGATGAAGAAAAGACTAAGGGCTCTGATAAATGCGAGAAGTACTATCAGCATGGTATACACAGCAGTTCTCAGCTTTGTTCCTCCAACATGGAACAAGAATTAGGAGAGGCAGGTCACTTCCTGCATCCTGCTATTGTGGGTTATCACCAGGGCACAAACAATCTTTCTCCTGTTATTTCTGCCATTGGCAATTCTGGATGGGTATCATGATATTCTAAAATATTCATCCCTATTTCAGTATTACCTACATAAGTGTGGTGCTGATCCCTATAGAAATACTTTATTGCTGTCTGTTTCTAGGACTCTTCTCTGAGTGTTTCTAAGATGGTTCCTAATTTCAGCCCTCAACAATGACCAAAGTCCCTTAAGCCTGTTGAAATCTAAGCCCTCAGTTGTAAAGAAGCCCCCCACCCCCACCCCAGCCTTACAGATTTTGCTGACAAATTTGGGTTATTTATCTGCTATTTATCAGACCTCTTCCTTCCAAGCTACTTATACTCATAAATGGAGAAACTCCCAATGATTAGAGCCATTCTGCTACATACAGACCATGAGTAATAGTGATACCACAAGACATTTACTAAATATTTATCCAACCTCAGGCACCCAATGAGTTTATATGATATTAAGTTGCTTCTACAGTTTGCTCTCTGTGGGACATAATATTATTTTAACCATGTTACAAATTACAAAACTGAGGTGAATAAAACTACATATTTCCTTCATTATAGCATAAACTCTTTCCTGTTACTACTAGAACATAAGACAATAAAAGGATGTAGATAACCCCAACTTCTTAATATGAAGACACTTTTTTTTTTAATGCTGTATAATTTCTTGAATAATGAATTGACAAGGAAAAAAAGGATAGTATCTGGGAGTGAGAATTGAACAATTTGTATAATTTCTAGCCTTACCTTTAATGAATTCTCAGTCTACTAAATGAGACAACATAGCCAAAAGGAAAGGATTAACAACACTACCGAGTGATTTGACGAGTGGCTAAATGTATTACCATACAAAATGATTTACAGTTAGATAGCTGTACATGAAGGGCATCCATACTTCATTTTGAATGAATGGATCCAAGAAGAGGCATCCAGACACATTAGCTAAAGTGGCTCCTTTCTTCACTGTCAGAAGAAGCAATGTCTAAGAAAGTTGATAAATAATGTTTGAGAGAGATTGACAGCAAAGACCCTGAACATCACAGGATTCATTTTCCAAGGATGCACTTTCCATATTTCTCGAGAGTGATAGAGATAAATAACAGATGATAGCAATATAACATAGAAAAATCAAAGAAATGCTCTTTCCCTAGCAGAGGCAGGCTTCTGCCACATTTGGATGTCTTCACTTCCTCTTATCACCTGCTCAACCTATCAAGCTAAACAATACAGGCATTTGAAGTCAATCAGACCCTCATTTTGATATACAGTTTCTTTTGGATTTCCTCAATCTTTGTGTTTTTCCAATCTTTCTCATATTCTGTTTCATGTTTAACTTACTCACTTCCTCACTAGGTAAAGATGAAAGTCTCAACCCTCCTTTTTCCAGATTCCCTTGCAGCTAGGATCACGCATGTGCCAATAACTGAGCCCATAAGACACCCCTAACTGAAGTTTTAAGTTAAGACATGGTAACACATTTTGTTTTTTAAACGTTAATTTTCTATTGTACTGAATATAACTTATTATTTTTTCTGAATTTCTTGAATCATATATGAGGTTCAAAAGAGTACCAAATGTATAATAACTTTTAATATTTAATCTTTTTGTGATCCTTGTCAGGACCTAAAAATTAAGTAAAACGACAACAACAACAAAAAAGCAGAATTAGCCGTCTATACACAAAGTCCAGCTGGCATCTGAACCAGAAATCTGTACAGGAGTTAGTCCTCTTTCTGTGCTCACTTTTTTGGGAGATCTCATATACTCTGGTGGCTTTAAATGCCATTTACATCCTCCTCCAGATATGCAACTTTATTCCAAGGTCAAAAATCTTATATTTGCTCAATATTCCTTACTCAAAGTATCTACCTTGAATCATAACTTGAAATAACTAAGACAGGTTCCAAAGGAAATCCACAATCTTAGCCTGAAAGCCTAATCCACTCATCATCTCTTTCCTCTCAGTTGCGGGACTATCATCCTTTCAGTACTCCATGCCAAACACATTGGAGTTATACTGGCTTTCTTTCTCTAGGATCTCATTCATATCCAGTCTAGCAGCATATTCAGCTGGCAATAAGTTCAAGTGTATCCAGCACCTAACTCCCCTAGTACTGCCACCATAACACCATCCCGTCATTGCCACACCAGAACTGCATGGTCATTTAGTTTCTACCCTTGTGCTTCTGGAGAGGATACCCAGTCCCGTAACCTAAGCAATCCTTCATAAACCTAAGTTCTATCAAGCGATGACACAATTCTTTACACAGACATGGCAGACTTTACTCTGCTGAAGGCTGCAATTGCATCCACTTTTCATGGGCAGTGTTAGAAGCATCCAGAGGTGGTCATCTTGCTCTAGAGTCAGCGAGTGCCACAGGGCATAGCTGTATCCTTATAGCTCAACTTTTATGCACGAATTGCTTTAGTCTTGGCTGTCTCTACCTTCCTAATTCTTTTTAATTTTCACTGCGATTTTGGAAGTTTCTAACTCCTTAGAGGCTGCCTACTATTTTTGTGCCCATGGGTATTCCAGTATCATTCCAAGAATTTCTTTACACTTAAACCAGATTACCTGAACTAGTTGACAAAAGCCAACACTGCTCCATCATCTTTTGACCCTGAGAAAGTTGTTCTCTCCAACTTACAGGACTGAAATGAGCTCTTCAGGTAATCAAAGCATCACTTGAGTATTTGTTTAAGCTTCTGCAGAGTTTTTTAACATTGTCCTAACCCTGCCACTTTGGATATAAGAAGCATTTAACAGGGTCACTGGCCACACATGTCTCACTCTTTAGACTGACCCCTATGTAAACCTCAAGCAAATGGGAAAGCAGGGGCAAAAAATAGGGTGGATAGCAAGAAAGAGGGGAAAAAAGTCCTAAAACATCTCATTTCTATAGAGAAATGATAGATATGACACACAAAAGATCTATTCTACTTTCTCAGCCATATAGTGTGTGTGTGTGTGTGTGTGTGTGTGTATGTGAGGTGTGTGTGTGTGTATGTGAGGTATGTGTGTGTGTCTGTGTGCATGCATATGTGCATGTGTGTGTGTGGTATACATTAGTGTATGTATGCATGTTTGCATATGTGCAGGTACACATGTGCAACACATAATTGGAGGCTGAATGTTGACATCATCAGATGTCTTCCTTGGTCAGGTCCCTGATTATATACTGAGGAAAGGTCTCTTATTGCAGCAACAGCACACTGTGTTTGCAAGTCAGGATAGCCAGATTGCTCTCATCAGGGATTCCCTATCTCTCTGTTCTGATTGCTAGAATTATAGGTGACCACCATGCCCAGCTGATGTTTACATAGATACTCAGGACACAAAGTCTTGTCATATGGTTTTGCAGCAAGGCCTCTACTCACTAAACCATCTCCCCAGCCCACTCAAAGTATTGTACTAATTGTGGCCATGGAAGAATTGCAGACTACAGAAAATTGTCACTTTAGAGAAATCTATTTAAATTGTTTTTCTCTATTTTTCCCATTTTTATTGTTTTATTTATTTACATTTCAAATATTATATCCCTTCCCAGTTTCCCCTCCACAAACCCCTATTCCCTCCTCCTTCCCCTGCTTCTATGAGGGTATTTCTCTACCCATCCACCCACTCCTACCTCAGCACCTTAGCATTCCCCTACCCTGGGTCATCAAGCCTCCACAAGACCTAAGGCCTCCCCTCCCAGTAATGTCCGATAAGGCAATCCTCTGCTACATATCCAGCTGGAGCCATGGGTCTTCCCATGTGTACTCTTTGTTTTTCTCTTATTGCTGTCTTTTCCAATAGGAATACTTTTAGCCTTCTTTTACATAGCTATCATTTTTTATCATGTGTCAGACCCTGGGAGAGGGTGTTGTTTTTGATGCTACTTTATAGAAAACTAAAGACTGATAAATATTTAACATGTTACCTGTTTCAGTAGAACCCTCAAAGCCTTAAACAATTACATGGAACCAAAAGCATGCTTCTTTTGGTCCTTTGCATGTTAAAGTTACTCCCATGCATGTCAGTTCTTCTGTTTCTCTTGGCATAGTTCTCTCCATCCCTGTCTGTTTCTGTGTATCCACACAATATTTCTCATCACAGTTGGCAGCTGATCTACAAGTTTGTCAGAAACTAAAATAAACTCACATGTCCATCAGGAATATCAGAATGGACTCAGGACTAGCTCTCTACTTGTTTGCAGGGTGAATGATGGACAAGAATGCAGTATGTGACCATTGAATTGCTTCAAGAGCACAAATCAGTAGGCTTGATTTGGAGTCTCAGTCATCACTGCCGTTTGTCATTGATTTAGTGACTCACAGTTGTAGTGGGACAGAAATACACTCTTGGTTTTCTTGATATCTTTAGTTAATCTAAGTTTAGAAATGCAGAAGGGAATATATTTAAGTCAAAATGTAAAAATAAAACTATATATTAGAAGAAAAAATGAATCTAGAGCTAATTTGTTATTAAAATCTATGTCTATTATTTTCCATGATCGGAGGATGAAAGGCACCTGGAAATATTTCTGTTAAAAACTATTTGATTAAATGTTTTAATAGAAAAATGTGCAAATCATAGTAGGTTCTATATGTTTTTGTGGTGGTCACAAAATAGAAAACAATATTCATGTGAAATTTTCTCTAGAGAACCTGTTTTTTTAATACTGTCAGTTGTTGAATGAGTACTTGTACTAATACCTCAGACAAAAAGTAGTATCTATGTTTGCAAATGCAGAATATATCCCTAGTATCCATGGATCTAAGAACTCTTATCTACACAAATTTATAGATTTAAAGTCTCCTGTATAAATAAACTGATGTAGCTTTTACATAGAACATGATACTATTTTCATAATATTTTTACTCATCTCTAGTCAGTCCTTATATGATCTAATATGTTGTAAATGCTATGAGAATAGGTATTATGTAAGGTTAGGTGATATAAAAAGATTCTGTACATGTTTAGTAAAAAATACATTTTGTCCTGAATATTATTGTCTATGGTTGATTGAACCCATGAATGTAGACACAGTTCATGTATACAGAGGACTGCCGCCTATGGAGGTATAGCACACATGTATGTATAATTAAATATGTGCCAAGTGACTGGCTTCTTTCATTTTAGAACATCCTTAGTAAGAATCATTCTTGCTTTAAAAGAAATTAATCTGTGTATATAGAAATTTTGCTCTTTTGAGAACTTCTTCCCCACTGGAATGTCCATGTGTGAAAATTGCATATCCTTCCACACTGTAGACTCCTAACAGAATTACACTAAATTTTGGCCTTTCTAACTTGAATTCTATACCATCAATTTTATTAAACAAAATCAGTAACACCAATTAAAAATTCTATTGTTTTGAATTTATTTATTTTTAATCTTCATTTTATTCTCTTTTCTAGAATACCTTTTCCCTTATATGCCCAATTTATTCTCTGACACTAATTTATTTCAAAGGTTTTCTGATTTATCCCTCAATCTTGAAAATCAATTCCCACCCCTAATTTCTCTCTTGACTATTTAGCTCAACTTGTTACCAACTCCCAATCTTCCTGCTTTAACCTCCCAAGTGCTAGATTAAGGGCGCAGGAGGGTGCTCAGCTTTAAAATCTCTAATGGCTATCATGGGTTTCTTCTTTTTTTCTTTTTCCTAAAGCAAGGTTGGTACTTTAGTATTATGTCTAGCTACAGCACAGAAAATGCATTTGTTCACCTACCTCACTGTTCTTGCAGTGCAGGCTTCCCTGTCTTGAAAACTCATGTGGTTTCAACTAGAAGTATTTCAGCCCATAAATTTATGCCCTCATTTTTCCTTTTGTAAAATATGTTTTCAATTGAATTAAATTCTACTACTCCCAAACTTTCCTCTCCTTAGCTCCTCCAGCTACCCTCTCTCCAAATGTTCTATGCCTCCCCACTCTCAAGTTGACAGTCTCTTTTCTTTGATTCTTATTTTATATACTTAAATATATATTAGTGTATGTAAAAATATATAAGTACATTCCTTCCCTTGATGCCCATTTTTGCCCTCTGCTTGGTCATCTTTACTGTTGTCTTCAAATTTTCATTTTCTTTCCTAAAACTCTTTATTATTTAACAGTTATTAAAAAAGAATAATGAAAGGAAAAAGGAAAAAAGGAAGCCATAGAGGAAGTATAAAATTGGATTCCTGAGTCCTCAAGGACACCAGGGTGGACCTGCATAGTCCTGCCCCCTCTCTGCCCGCCTTCATCAGATAAGATCCTAAAACATACAGACCTTTGGATTCTGAACCATACAGATCTGCTAACCCAGAATGACACAGCCCAAGGATACCCATCAGAGACCTGCCACACCAGCATTATTGAAGATAAGCCCCCACCCAATGCCTACTACAACAGGAACATCCAGGGACCAAAACCATCTAGATGGCTAAAGGCCCTTGGAAGAACACAATCAACAGTAGCCAGGGCAATATGACACCTTTAGAGCACAATTGCCCTACTACAGCAAGCCTGGATATCCTAACCCAACCGAAGCACAAGAAAATGACTTTAAATCCAATTTTATAAAGATGATAGAGGCCTTTAAAGAGGGAATGAATAAATCCCTCAAAGAAATAGAGGAAAATACAACTAAACAGGTGAAGGAAATAAATAAAACTGTTCAAGACTTCAAGATGGAAATAGAAACAACAAAGAAAACATAAACTTAAACCTGAAGATTAAAAACTTATGGAAGGAAACAGTAACAGATGCAAGCATCACCAACAGAATGCAAAAGATGGAAGAGAGAATCACAGGTGTAGAAGATACAATAAAACAAATTGAAACATCACTCAAAGAAAATGTTACATCAAACAAACAAACAAACAAAGGAAAAACAAACTAAAACCT
Source organism: Rhynchomys soricoides (assembly GCA_019843965.1). NCBI lineage: Eukaryota > Metazoa > Chordata > Mammalia > Rodentia > Muridae > Rhynchomys > Rhynchomys soricoides. The sequence continues at coordinate 32,587,271 of JADRCH010000005.1, read as the reverse complement.
CCTGACATGGATCATCCAGGAAATCTCAGACATTATGAAAAGACCTAACCTAAGAATGACAGGAATAGAATAAGGTGAAGAATCCCAGTTCCAATTCCAATGACCAGAAAATATGTTTGGCAAAATCATAAAAGAAAACATTCCCAACCTACAGAAAGTGATGCCTATAAACATACAATAAGCTTGTGAGACATCAATCAGAATTGACCATAAAAGATAATCCTCCCTTCACATAATAATCAAAACACAAAATCCACAGAATAAAGAAATACTATTAAAAGTGACAAGGGGAAAAGTTCAGGTAACATATAAAGGCAGACCTATCAGACATATTACATATGACTACTTTAAACAGAGACTTTAAAAGCTAGAAGTACCTGGACAGATATCTTGCAATCTCTAAAAAACCAGAGAAGTCAACCTAGACTACTATACTCAGCAAAACTCTCAATTACTGTAGATTCTGAAAACAAGGTATTTCAGGACAAATCCAAGTTTAAACAACATCTATCAAAAAGTCCATCATTACAGGAACTACTAGAAATTAATCTCCAACCTAAGACGGAAAACTACATCCATATATACAAGAACACAAAGGAAATAAGTAATTCCATACCAGCAAAAACAAGGAAACACACACACACACACACACACACACACACACACACATCACCAACATTAATATAGTAGAAATTAACAATCACTGATCATTAATATCTCTCAACACCAATGGTCTTGATTCCCCAATAAAAAGAAACAGGCTAAGAGAATGGATGCAAAAACAGCATCCATCATTCTGCTGCATACAAGAAATACACCTCAGCAATACAGATAGACTACCTCAGAGTAAGGGCTGGAAAAAAGTTTCCCAAGCAAATGGATAGTCCCAAGAAGCAAGCAGCAGTAGAAGTTCTAACATATAATAAAATAGATTTAATCCAAAATTAATAATATTCATCAAAGGAAAATTCTACTAAGATGATATCTCAATTCTAAACCTCTGTACTCCAAACACAGGGGCATCCACATTTGTAAAAAAAAAAAAAAAGTTAAAGCTTAAATTGCACATTGAATCCAACACATTAATAATGGGAGATTTCAATACCCTGCTCTTAACAATGACGTGTCTGACACATCATTCAGACAAAAACTAAACAGAGAAATAATACAACTAATGGACATTATGTATCAAATGGACCTAGCAGAAATCCATAGAATATTTCACTCAAACACAAAAGAATATACCTTCATCTTAGCACCTAATGGATCTTTCTCCAAAAACGACCATATAGTCACATATAGTCACAAAGCAAGCCTCAACAGATAGAAGAAAATTGAAATGATACCTTAGAATCAGACCACCATGGATTAAAGCTAAACTTCAACAACAACAGTAACACTGAAGAGCCTACACACTCATGGAAATTGAACAACTATCTACTCAATGATCTCTGAGTCAGGGAAGAAATAAAGAAAGAAATTAAAGACTTTCAAGAATCTAACAAATATGAAGGCACAACATACCCAAATTTACGGGACACAATGAAAGCAGTGCTAAGAGGAAAGTTCATAGCACTAAATGCCTACATAAAGAAATTAGAAAGTTCTCATACCAGCAGTTTAAAACAACACATGAAAGTTCTAGAAAAAAAGAATAATAAGCAAGCACACCAAAGAAGAGTAAAAGGCAGGAAACGATCAAAATCAGGGATAAAATGAATCAGTTAGAAATAAAGAAAACAAAACAAAGAATCAACAAAACCAAGAGATTTTTTTTTCTTGAGAAAATCAGGAAGATACACCAATTCTTATCCAAACTAACAAAAAGACAGAGACAGTAGCTGAATAAATGTAATCAAAAATGAAAAGGAAGACATAACAGCAGATACTGAGGAAATTCAAAGGTTCATTAGGTCTTACTTCAAAAGACTGTACTCTATTAAACTAGAAAATTTTAAGAAAATGAATGCTTTTCTAGACTATACAAGTTCCCAAAGTTAAATCAAAAATCAGATAAACTATTTAAACAGCCCTATGACCCCTAAGCAAATAGAAGCAATCCTTAAAACTCTCCTAAACCCCCCCCAAAAAAAAATTCACCCAGGACCAGATTATTTTAGTGAAGAACTCTACCAGACTTTCAAAGAAGAGCTAATACCAATACTCCTCAAATTATTCCACAAAATAGAAACAGAAAGAACATTGCTGAACACATTCTATGAGTCCACAGTCACCCTGATATCTAAACCACACAAAGACTCAACAAAGAAAGATAATTTCAGAACCATTGATCGTAAGACCAATGATGCAAAAATACTCAATAAAACACTTGCATACGTACTCCAGGAACACATCAAAAATATCATCCACCATGGTCAAGTAGGCTTCATCCCAGGTATGCAGGGATGGTTCAATATATGGAAATCCATCAATATAATCTATCATATAAAAAAACTGATGAAAAATTCACAAGATCACCGCATTGGCAGCTGAAAAGGCCTTTGACAAAATCCAATACCCTTTCATGTTAAAAATCTTAGAGAGGCCAGGAATACAAGGCACATACCTAAATATAATCAATGCAATATATAGCAAGACAGTAGCCAACATCAAATTAAGTAGCAAGAAACTTAAAGCAATTTCTCTAAAATCAGGGACACTCCAAGACTGTCTGCTCTCTATCTATTCAATATACTACTTTAAGTTCTAGTCACAGAAATAAGACAACTAAAGGAGATCAAGGGAATACAAATATGAAAAGAAGAAGTCACATATTGCTATTTGTGTATGATATGATAGTATACATAAGCATCCTCAAAAATTATACCAGAGCGCTCCTACAACTGATAAACTCATTCAACAAAGTGGCTGGATAAAAAATTAACTAAAAAAAAAAAAAACCAGTAGCCCTCCTTTATACAAATGATAAATTAGACCAACAATAAAATTCAGGAAACAACACCCTTTCAATTGCTACAAATAATATAAAATATTTCAGCCTAACTCTAACTGTGCAAGTGAAAGACCCATATTACAAGAACTTCAAGTCAATAAAGGAAGAAATTAAGGAAGATATCAGAAAATGGAAAGAGTTCTCATGGTCATGGATCAGTAGGAATTACATAATGAAAATGGCCATCTTACACAAAACAATTAACAGATTCAATGCAACCCCCATTAAAATTCCAACACAATTCTTTACAGACCTCGGCAGAGCAACTTCTCAACTTCATATGGAAAAACTACAACAACAACAACAACAACAACAACAAAACCAGGATAGATAAAACAACCCTGAACAATAAAAGAACTTCTACAAGTATCAGCATCTCTGACCTCAAGCTGTACTACAGAGCAATAGTAATTAAAACTGCATGTTACTGGTGCAGCAACAGACAGGTTAATCAATGGAATCAAATAAAAGACCCTAAAATAAACCTGAATATCTATGGACCTTTAATTTTTGACAAAGAAGCCAAAACCATACAATGGAAAAAAGAAAATATCTTCATCAAATTGTGCTGGTCTAACTGGATGTCTGCATGGAGAAGAATACAAACAGATCTTTATCTATCACCCTGCACAAAACTCAAGTCCAAGTGGATCAAAGAACTCAATGTAAAACTAGTTACACTATATCTAATAGTTCAAAAATTGGGGAATAGCCTTGAAGTCATTTGTACAAGAGACAGCATCCTGAACAGAACACCAATGGCTCATGCTCTAAGGTCATCAACTGATAAATAGGAGTTCATGAAACCAAAATGCTTCGGTAAGGCAAAGGACACTGTCAGTAGGACAAAACAGCAACCTACAGATTGGGAGAGGATTTTCAACACCTTACATTTTATAGAGGGCTAATATAAAAAAATTATAAAGAACTCAAGAACTTAGACACAAACAACCCGAATAACCCAATGTAAAAATGGGGTATAGAGCTAAACATAGAATTCTCAACAGAGAAATCTCAAATGGGTGAGAAACACTTAAAAGAAATGTCCAAAGTCCTCAGTCATCAGGGAAATACAAATCAAAACAATTCAGAGATTCTATCTTACACTCACCAGAATGGCTAAGATAGAAAATTCAAGGTGATAGCACATGCTGGAGAGGATGTGGAGTGAAGAGAACTCTCCAACATTGCTGGTGAGAGTGCAAATTTGTACAACTACTATGGAAATCAATTTGGCAGTTTCTTGTGAAGCTGGGACTAGTTCTACATCATGACCTAGCTATACCACCAGTGGGCATATACCCAAAAGATGTCCCACTGTACCACAGCAACACTTGCTCAAAACTGTTCACAACAGCTTTATTAGTAACATCCAGAAACCGGAAACAATCTGGATGCCTTTCAACTGAAAAATGGATGATGGAAATGTGGTTCATCTACATAGTGACATAGTGAAACACTACTCAGCTATTAAAATCAAAGACAACATGTATATTGTAGGCAAATGAATGGAACTTGAGAATAGTATCCTGAGCATGGTAACCCAGTTCCAAAAGTGCCATGCTAAATATGTACTCATTTTTAAATGGAATTTGGCCATAAAATATAAGACACTCAGGCTAAACTCCACAGACCAAAGGAAGCTAAACAAGAAGAAAGGTCCAAGCAATGATGCTTGAATCTCACTTAGAAGGGATGTTAAAAAGAGAGAGGTGGAGGGAGGGAACTTGGTGAGAGAGGAGTTGGGAAGGGGAATGGGGTAAATTAAGGATCAGGTGTGGGAGGGACAGGAGAGATGTCCAGATAGCCATGAGAATGAATGGAAATCTGCAACTAGAGTGAGTAGAGATTCAAAGAGCATTTCAAGTGCATGCCAGAGACCTGGGATAAGGAGGTGGCTAAGAATCAATGAGGGTGACCTTAGCTGTGAGTCACAACAGTGGGAATAAGGAGCCCTCAATTAGCCACCTCCTGTAGCCAGGCAGGAACCACAATGGAGTGATAGGGGCACCAACCCACCCAGAAAACTTTCCACCCAAAATGTATCCTGTCTATAAGAAATGCAGGGGAAGGGTATGGAACAGATAACAAGAGAATGGCCAAGCAATAACTGGCCCAGCTAGAGACCTATCCCATCTGCAAGCACCGAGCCTTGACACTGTTGATATTCTGTTATGCTTGCAGACTGTTGATACTCTGTTATGCTAGCATGGGTGTCCTCTGAGAGGCTCCACCCAGAAGCTAATTCAGAGGAAGTTAAGTCAGCTGAGTTAGAGGAAGGATTGAGGGCCATAAAGGGCTTAGGAACTCTACAGGGAGAACAACAGAGTAAACTAACTGGGAACCCTTGGGGCTCTCAGAGACTGAATCACCAACCAAAGAACATACACAGGCTGGACTTAGCACCAACCTCCCATATGTGGCAGATGTGCAGCTCTGTCTTCATGTGGGTCCTGAACAAATGAAGCAGAGGCTATCCCCAAAACTATATCCAGTCTGTGGGATATGTTCTTCTTGCTGGACTGTCTTGTCTGGCCTCAGTGAGAAAAGATGTGCCTAGCCCTGCAGAGAACTGATGTACCAGTGTTGGGGGGATATCCAAAGAGGGGTTCCACCCATTCAGAGGAGAACCGGGGGGAATGCAAGAGGGATTGTAGAAGGGAGTGAGGCCAGTGTTTGGGATGTAAAGTACATAAGTGTAAAAGGGATCATAAAATTATAATAATGAAAAACTTACACAAAACCTGCTTATTGTTTTTGCTTTGTCTTCTAAGGAAGAGTTACAAGTTCCCCATAGGCTTGCTTTCTCCTGTTGCTCTTTCTTTCATGATTGTTGCTGCAGTGTGCCACTCATGGGGCCAGCCATTCCTTACCCACCACCACACTGTTTTCCATTTGCTGATTTTTACAAGTCTATTTCCTGTTTTCTAAATATATTAATGTTCCTGGTCTAACTGCGGGATACTTCAAATTCATCTTTCTTATATATGTCATCTCCTGAAACTATGCTTGAACTCAGACCCCAAACTATCACCACTGGATGATAAGCAGTCTAGCCCTACTATGTTGAGAACTGGTTTTAAACTGGCTTGTTTGGCAAAGGTACATACAAGACTGTCAATATGAAAAGCCAGTGTGCTTTTTTCTTCCTGGTATATTAATTCCTTTCCTCATCTCTTACTGAGCATGAGTGTGTCAGTTCATGGTGTTACATGATACCTGTACACTTCAGTGGTCTCAGAGGTAAGAATCTTAGTTGCCAATCAAAAGTCTTTCTTAACATAAAATTTACATTCATTTGGAGAGATTTTTCTCAAGCCACCAAATAGTATCTTTCCATTGCTTACTTTGTTGCTGCTTTTGGTCGAATGTTTACTGCTAAATAAGAATTCATTGGATGTCTTCTATCTGAGCTGAATATCAGAAGTCATAGGAGTTTCTCACTCTCTCCTCTAACTAATATGTTTGCATTGGCACACAGGTCTCATTAATTTTATCCTTTCAATCATAATTTTATTCAATCACCTTCAATCACATACTGTAAACAGATGATAGATGGCTAAAAGAAATACAAATACAAATTAGATAGATTTTGTTTCTAAGAACTTATGATTCGAAAAACATTGTTCATTGTTAACATTGAAAGACAATGTTCCTATATAATTCTGGAACACATCAGAGTAACAACTTTGGTCAGCATTTCCACATCAATTTCCAGGAGCATCAGCCAACTTCTTTGAATTATTCCAGGAGATGCATAGGTACCTCTAGCAACCATCTCTGAGATCCTTAGACTGAGAACCAGTTCTCGACTCTATATGACTTACACTTCTAAATATGCCTTCATCATTCTGTGTCCAGTTGAAGACACCTTGAATTGCCTCCTACAACTTCTTGATACAAATATTGTCATTCTATTCTTGATAATGTGGTATTCTTGCTTTGAGTTCTGCATTGTCAACAATGACTCTTTTTCACTTGCAAACATTATGTTGCCTTCTCAAAACATGGTGCTCCATGGCAGATGAACCTAAGCTAATATACAGATTGTCATTATCCAACTATGGTAAGTAACGACATTCTTGCTTAAAGGCAAAGCAAAGCTGAGATACAGAGTATGTATCACTTCCCTGTGCTTATAACTGCTGACAAGGAAATCAACTAAGATTCATTCTATTGTGAAATAGATATTTATTTTTCCCTTGCATTGATGTATTTTATTATAAAGAGGTGAAATAAAGCTACCAGAAGGGAAAATGCTATTTCCCTGAGTCAGGCTGTGTGGTATATTTTGAATAGGGAGATAATGAATCTTGTATCATGATAAATGACAGATAAATGAGAAATAAGGGATAGTAGACAGATTAGGTATATAGATAGATAGATAGATAGATAGATAGATAGATAGATAGATGATAGATAGGCAGACAGAGACAGACAGATAATAGATATATGAATATAGAAGATGCGGTTATCACTTATTTCTCATATAACATTAGGAGAGAATAGTCTCCAATTTCACAAAAGAGGAAATGAAACAAATCACATAGCATTTAGAAAGCAGACACTGCAGTATCTATTGTTATCTACATTATTGCATCCAATGTTCAACCATAAATTGGTTTACATTTCACAGAGAAGGAAGTTGTGTTTAAGAGGCACTGATGTTTGCTTGAAGCCAATCATGTTACTATAATACTTTCATGAATTCATTGGGACTTTCATACAATGTGCCTTCTTCATATTCCTCCTCCACTCCTCACCCCAAGCCCTCCTAGATTTCCTCTCCTCCCTGCTCCCTCCACTTCAAGTTCTCATATTTTTATTTGAAATACTACTATCATGGGTTTTACTTTTTCATTTTAATTTTTCTTGAAATATCTGCTTGTTTAACTATTCTCAACTTTTCTATTTTCTTTCAACCCCTTTCACCCATTTTAGCTCCAGATTCTGTGACTTTTCCTTAATTTTCTCTTGTGGTATTTCAAATTGATCTTTTTATACTATCAAACGCAGTTTTGTTTCTTATCTTCTTACACTGTTTTTAATTGCTCCTCAATGACTCTTTCCTTTTATATAGGTTGCATATTCTTGAATCTCTTTGTGGATATTAGAATTTTATAATAATTTCCCTAATTATTTTTCATCTTTGGTGGTGGTTGTCTTATTTAATCATTTTGATTATTTTGCTTTCCCCAAACTTTAATAATTGTCTTTGTATGTAATGGGATATCAACCCTTTTCTGATGACCTGTAATACATGATGTAGACAAGCTAGGAAATGTTACTGATATGAGTTTCTGTTGTACCAACAACTCTCCAGTGTTCACCAAGAGGGGCAGCAACACAGTAGCTTGTGCTTATATGAGAAAGTTCTGCTAAGGTTAAATGGGGCAGTTTTCAAAGTCTTTCACTAGAAGTCCCAGATTTTCAGGGACAGATGGCCCAGTTTCTTTAGTGAACAGTTGTCCAGATCCTGCCTGGGGGTAAACGCAGGCCAGTCAGTTGCTCTGGGTAAAGGGTGAAAGAGAGGATAGGGGGATGACAGGAGCAGCTGCTGTAGAGATGGTCCTTCAATAAATCACTCTGCTTTCTTCACTCTGCCTACTCCTTATCTCTGTGTTTGTGGAAGAAAACGCTGAATCCTTTCGAAGGTTTTATTGCAAAGCTTTGCTGTACTTCTGTAACAAGGCTTAGGACCTCAGGACCCTCCACTTTTATTACTCTGTGACTCATTCATATCCATTTGATTTTTATAGAAGAAACTTTCCCACCCCACTAGTAGCTGTGGGTCCTACTTCAGATTTATCGGTTTTCCTAATGTATTTCCTTCTGAATTTCTTAACACTGTTTCTATAGTTCATTGGAAGATGAGTAAGACCTGAGTTTAGCTTCATCTTTATTTTGAACTAAGGTAAAATTGGGTAAAAATGAGTATAGATGGAACTTATTAATCATTAAGCAAAAAAGGCTCATTCTCTGTCTCTGTCTCTGTCTCTTTGTCTCTCTCTCTCTCTCTCTCTCTCTCTCTCTCTCTCTCTCTGTCTCTCTCTCTCTCTCTCTGTGTGTGTTATCATGTCTTGTTTTGAGATAGGATCTCATTTTATACCCCCAGCTAGCTTGGAACTCAGTGTAGCCTAGGCTGGTCTCATCCCTGTGTCAACCCATGCGTCAATTCTCATGACTCAGCTTCTTGAATACTAGGATTACTTGTATGAACTGTCATATCAGGCTTTTATAAAACAAATTAAAATACATGAAAGTTTGCATAATTTGTAGGGTGTCTCCTAAGGTTATATTTGAATTTTAAAATAAGAAAATAACCACTGACTTTGAAACAAGACATTTAAATATAACAACATTTCAAGTTAATTTGTATTATTAGAATAGAACATTTTTCAATCAATGAAGTTTGAAAATTATTAAAGACACAATTTAATTAATATCTTCCTTCTAAATTCATTGTATTTTTTAAATCTCGTTTATTGCTTCTCCTTTGGAATCATCATGTCCTTCAAAACAGACCCTGAATATCACTCCTATCATGCCTTGTCCACATTGCTATATAGTCATTCACAAGACCCATAGCACTGGGGTCTTCCTGTGTCCCAGTATGCTCTAACTGATGAGTCTTTAACACTTAGCAGACTAGATAAGGTCCCCGTAAGCACCCAGTCTGCACTGTGGGAGGAACATATACAGTCATGTTATGGTCTCTACACTATGTGGACCACATGCTGGGAAGACAAATAAACATGAAAGGAATAGAAAAATCCTTGAACTTCTCTACCGTTTTCTCTCTACTAATTGGACAAAGTAAGTTTCCAATTCATCACATGAAGTTTCAACACATTCCTCATAATGTGTTAAGTTTTCTCATTTTATTTTATCTGCCTTTGCTAATATTTGAAGAGCATATTTATTGTGACAGCTAATCCCTTTCAATTTCCTGTGTGAATTCCTCAGTTCACTTCACATTAAACAAAAGGTCTCAGTTCCTTACTATGACATACCGACTCTCCATGGCCCTGACACTACTCACTTCAATTCATGGACTGTATTTCTACCACTAACCAAACTTTCTAGTGACTATCTAAGCTCTTATTGTAAATCTACATAGGCTTTTTTTTTTTTTGGTATCTTTGATCATGCTGCATTAAAATATGAGCTAATATCGCTCACTGCTTTGATCACTATGGAGATTACCCTGACCTGATAATCTACCTGATGCTTTTTCAACTTTTTTTCTCCATGAAACCTTGCATGCTCTCCTCATCCATGCAGTGGTAATTTTCCAATAAAATATACATTAATTTTTTAGGCTTCCACCTTAACTAATACTCATCTCTGCCACTCCATTTGTTATATTACAGGACAACAATTATTTTAAGGATTCTTTTACCCTAAAGTGAACTGTCTATGACCTGGGACGCTGTTTCCTTTGTTATGTTTTTCAGTGCCTAGCCCAGCACTTGGTCTGTATGAGATGTGCAAGGTATATTCATTAAATGGATGAATTCATGACTGAATGAATCAGTAACATCCTAAGGATTTATTGTTCTTATATGCTTATATAATATAATATGATGTAAGAACATTTATATGCACACACACACACACACACACACACACACACACTAGACTATATTATACTACAGACTATACTATACTATACACTGCTGTCCAAAGAAGATTGAAGGAAGACTGAAAAGAAAAGAAACCAGTCAGGGATCCTGAGAAGCCATAAATAATGAGTAAGTACCTGTTGATGATAACTAATAAGTGTAAGTAAGGGAAAATCTGATGACAAGCACTGGTACCTCTACTAAAGAATGTCTACATACACATTTAAAGGAAAACTAAAGAATAGCATATGTATACAGGATTTTTAACATGATGCAAAAGTTAGGAGAGATAGCTTACCCCAGCCTGAAATGAGAGGTGGAAATTGAGTAGGGTTAATGACAACTAAGTCATAGTGGGGTGAGATAGAAGGATATTTCACTTGAGGAGGAACACAGTGACAAGGGCTGAAGGAAGGAGGTGTGTAGTATATCAGTTAGCATGGTGAGTAGGTATGACTGTACTAAGATACTTTGGGTGTATGCCCAAGAGTGGTATTGTTGGATCAATTTCTAGGAATATTTCTTTTGAGGAATATCCATGCTGATTTTCCTAGTAAATGTACCAGTTTGCACTTCTGCCAGCAGAGAATGAACATTTCTTTTTCCACACAACCATACCAGAATTTCTCATCATGCTTTAACCCATCTGACTAGGTTAAGATGAAATTTTAAATCAGTTATAATTTTCATCTTTCCTGTTGGTTAAAAATGTTGAATATTTCTTTAGACTGTTCCTTGGACATTTGTATTCTATCTTTTGAGAACTCTTCTTAGTTGTATGCTCAATTTTCTACTTAAGTTGTTTGTTTTCTTGATTTTTTGATATTATAATTATCAATCCTCTATCAGACACATAGCATGAAAATATTTTTCTCAATTTTGCAGGCTTTCAAGAAACAGAAACAGCTTACATGCATACCAGCAGACAAAAATGGAAATGCTGTACATTTACACAAGGGAATATCACTAAAATATTAATCAAAATGAAGTTATGAAGTCCACAGAGAAATGGGTGGCAATGGAAACAAGCACTCTGGGAGAGTTAACTCAACTTACAAAATCAGATACTGCATATTTTCTCTCATTTGTGATGTTAGCTTCAAGTCTTATGATATGTGTTTCATTTGGAATTTCCATAGAGATCACAAAAATACCAAGGGGCTGTGGGGATTGGATTTCAAAAGAGGGGAGATAGAATACATTAGCATACAGGATTTTAAATGATTAATGGAAAAAGCATGTTTAATGGGGTGGTGGGGGTGGTGAGATAGAAAGTGGAGTACTCGGAGGGAGAAATAACACTAAATTACTTAGTAGAAGCACATAAACGTGTGTGCGCACACACATATGTATGCATGCACATGTGCACACATACAAATGCAAGGGTTAAAATGAAGTCACCCATTGTGTAAATGCACTGCATTTTCTGTATCCATTCCTCTGTTGAAGGACATCTGGGTTGTTTCCAGCTTCTGGCTCTTATAAATATGGCTGCTATGAACATAGTGGAGCATGTGTCCTTATTACATGTCTGGGTATATGCACAGGAGTGGTATAGCTGGGTCCTCGGGTAGTATTATGTCAAATTTTCTGAGGAACAACCAGACTGATTTTCAGAGTGGTTGTACCAGCTTGCAATCCCACCAGCAATGGAGGAGTGTTCCTCTTTCTCCACATCCTTGCCAGCATCTGCTGTCACCTAAGTTTTTGACCTTAGCCATTCTGACTGGTGTGAGGTGGAATCTCAGGGTTGTTTTGAATTGCATTTCCCTGATGACTAAGGATGTCGAACATTTCTTTAGGTGCTTCTCAGCCCTTCGAGTTTCCTCAGTTGAGAATTCTCTGTTTAGCTCTGTTCACCTTTTTAAAATGGGGTTATTTGCTTCTCTGAAGTCTAATTTCCTGAGTTCTTTCTATATATTGGATATTAGCCCTCTATTGGATGTAGGCTTGGTAAAGATCTTTTCCCAATCTGTTTGTTGCTGTTTTGTCCTATTGACAAATGTCCTTCAACAGAGGACTGGATACAGAAAATGCAGTACATTTACACAATGGAGTACTACTCAGCTATTAAAAACAATGACTTCATGAAATTCGAAAGCAAATGGATGGAACTTGAAAATATCATCCTGAGTGAGGTAACATAGTCACAAAAGAACAAACATGTTATGTACTCACTGATAAGTGGATATTAGCCCAAAAGTTTGGAATGCCCAAGATTCAATTCACAGATGATACGAAGCCTAAGAAGAAGGAAGACCAAAATGTGAATGCTTCAGTGTTTCTTAAAAGAGTGAACAAAATACTCACAGGAGACAAAGTGTGGAGCAGAGACTCAAGGAAAAACCATCCAGAGACTGCCCCACCTGGGGATAAATCCCATATACAGCCACCAAACCTGGACATTCTTGTGGATGCTGGGAAGTGCTTGCTGATGGAAACAGGATAAGCTGTCTCCATAGAGGCTCAGGCAGAGCCTGACAAATGCAGAGGCAGATGCTCGCTGCCAAACGTTGGACTGAGTGTGGAGTCCCAGATGGAAGAGTTGGAGAAGCGAATGAAGGAGCTGAGTGGGTTTGCTGCCCCATGGAGAGAGCAACAATGTCAACTGGCCCAAACCCCCAGAGCTCTCAGAGACTGGACCACCAACCAAAGAATACACAGGGAGGGACCCATGGTGCTGGCCACATATGTGGCAGAGGAGGGCCTTGTTGGCCATCAAGGGGAGGAGAGGCCTTTGGGCCTGAGGGTGTTAGATGCTTCAGTGTAGGGGAATCCTAGGGAGGGAAGACGGGAATATGTATATGTGTGGGAGAAGCACCCTCATAGAGGCAGGTGGAGCGAGAATGAAATAGAGGGTTTCCAAAGGGGCAAATATTTGAAATGTATATAAAGTAAATATCAATAAATAAATAAATAAATAAAAACAAAAACAAAAAACCCTGAAGTCACCCTACAATGAAGTCACCCTATAATGAGTCACCAATTCTCCTACTGAACACCAGAGACTAATAAATTAAAAGGCCAGTGTCAGGAATATGCAATGTTCCATATTTTTGAGTTCTCACTACCACGAACATTACAGATTACTGCCAATGTTCTTGGTTGCCCTCTAGAACTTGACAGTAAGATCCTATCACTGAAGATGACACATACTTGAATCATAGAACATTGAGAAATAAAACTGGAATGGACCCAGAAGCTTCATCCTTATTTGCTAGCTTTCACAGGGATGGAAGTTATTTACATATTCTCAGAGAAGAATAGTAATCGTTGATCTTGCTTAATTGTTCATCCTAAAAGCTGCAGTATCTGTCTTGCCAAGACATGGCCAATGGTTGGGTGTAAGTATTTGACTCTGTTTCAGTCATCTGTTTGTTGGACCTCTTGGAGGACAGCCATGCTATGTGACATCATGAGGACTCCTTCGCAAGGCTGTTCTCATCCTTTTCATTATCATACACGGCTCATTTTGGTGTTTGAGTAAAATATTCTGTAGCTATCTGTTAGATTCATTTCATTCATAACCTCTGTTAGTTTCATTATTCCTCTGATTTGTTCTGTCTCAATGACCTATCTATTGCTGAGAGTGGGGTATGGAAAGCTCCCACTATGAATGTATAGGCTTTAATGTATGATTTAAGTTTTAGTAATGTTTCTTTTACAAATGTAAGTGCCCTTGCATTTGGGGCATAGATATTCAGAATTGAGACATCATCTTAGTTGATTTTTCCTTTGATGAGCATGAAGTGGGTTTTTTTCCTCTTTTCACTAATTTTGGTTGAAAGTCTATTTCATTATAAATTAGAATGCCTACTCCAGCTTTCACTCATCTGTTTAATTGTATTTTCCTGTGTTTACATAATGGGTTTTTTATTTTCCTCTTTAAAAGAATCTATTATCTTTATATGATTGGATTTATTCTCATTTTCTTTTACTTTGGTTGTATTAGGATACCCAGAGCTTGCTGTAGTAGCATAGGTTTGCTCGACAGGTGCCTCATTGTCTGGATTTTGTTGACTGTATTTTCATGCTGCCCTTTAGCCATCTGGTTGTCCCTGGATGTTCCTGGTATAGCTGGTATCAGGAATGCAGGCCTAACCTGGACGTTCCTGATGCAGCAGGTCTCTGGTAGGCAGTCTTGGGCTGGACAATGGAACTTGGGGGTCAGTGCATGTCTCAGACCTACTGAGTGTGCCCTACTGAACCTTATCCAAAATTGACCATATAGTTGGTCACAAAGCAAACCTCAAGAGACAGAACAAAATTGAAATATCATCTTGTATCGCATCAGACCACCATGGATTAAAGCTGGATTCAACATCAACAGAAACAACAGAAAGCCTACTAACTCATGAAAACTGAACAATTCTCCCATCAATGATCAGTGGATCAGGGAAGAAATTAAAAGCTTTCTAGAATTCAATGAAAATAAAGGCACAACATACCTAAAACATGTGGGACATAATGAAAGCAGTGCTAAGAGGAAAGATCATAGCACTAAGTGCCTTCATAATGAAATTAGAAAGTTCTCATACTAGCAATTTAAAAGTATACCTGCAAGCTCTAGGAAAAAATAAATCAAACACATCCAAGAGAAGTAGATCACAGAAAATAATCAAACTAAGTGCTGAAACCAATAAATTACAAACAAGAACAATATAAAAATCAAGGAAACCATGAGCTGATTCTTGGAGAGAAGCAACAAGATAGACAAACCTTTAGCCAAACTAAGTATAAGGCAGGACAACTGCATCTAAATTAACAAAATCAAAATGAAAAGGCAGACATAACGGACAATGGGGAAATTCAAAGAATTCGTAGGTCTTAATTCTAAAGCCTGTACTCTACAAAATTGGAAACTAATAAAAATGTATATGTTTCTAGATAGATACCACTCATCAAAGTTAAATCAAGATCAGGTAAACTATTTATACAGTCCTATAAGCAGAAGGTAATAGAAGCAGTCATTAAAAGTCCCCAAACCAAAAAAAGCCCAGGGCCAGATGGTTTTAGCACAAAATTCTACTTGACTTTCATAGAAGAGCTAATACCAGTACTTCCCAAACTAATCTACAAATAGCAACAGAAGAAACATTGCTAAACTCATACTATGAGGCCACAGTCATCCTGATACAAAGCACACAAGGACTACACAAAGAAAGAGAACTTCAAACCTATTTCCCTTATGGACATTGGTGCAAAAATACTCAATACAATACTCACAAAACAAATCCAAGAACACATGCAAAATGTCCACTACAGGAATGGTACAATATATGAAAATTCATATATTCATCAACCTAATACTCCCTACATACAAACTGATAGAAAAAGTCATATGATCATTTCATTAGATGCTGAAAATCCTTTGACATAATCCAACACCCCTTCAGGTTAAAAGTCTTGGAGACATCAGGGATACAAGACAAGGATGGCAACTTCTCCTTGTCTATTCAATATAGTACTTGAAGTTCTACCTGGAGCAATAAAACAATTAAAGGAGGTCAAGGAGATACAACATGGAAAGGAAGAAGTCAAAGTATCACTTTCCACAAATGATATGATAGTATACTTAAATGACACCCGAAATTCTACTGGAGAACTCCTACAACTGAAAACACCTTCAGCATAGTAGCTGGATAAAATATTAACTCAAAAAAAAAGTCAGTAAAACACCTTTTTACCAACAATAAATGGGCTGAGAAAGAAATTAGGAATATGATGCCTTTTGCAATAGCCACAAATAATATAAAGTATATTGGTGTAACTCTAACCAAGCAAGGGAATGACCTATATGAGAACATTAAGTATCTGAAGAAACTGAAAACGATGGAAAGATCTCTCATGCTCATTGGTTGGTAGCATTAATATAGTAAAAATTGCCACTGTATCAAAAGCAATCTACAAATTCAATGGAATTCCCAACAAAATTCCAACACAATTTTTTACAGACCTCTAAAGGAGAATTCTCAACCTCATGTGGAAAAACAAAAATCCCTGGCTAGTTAAGACAATCCTGTGCAATACAAGAACTTGTGGAGGAATCACCATCCCTGACATCAAGCTGTACTGCAGAGCAATAGTAATAAAAAATGAAACAAAACAAAACAAAAAACCCTGCATAGTATTGGTACAGAAACAGACAAGTTGATCAATGGAATAGAATTGAAAACCCAGAAGTAAACCTACATACCTATGGACACACGATTTTTGACAAAGAATCCAAAACAATACAATGGAAAAAAGAAAGCATCTTCAGCAAATGGTGCTGGTCTAACTGCATGTCTGTATGTAGAAGAATGCAAATAGATTGATATTTATCACCCTGTACAAACCTCAAGTGCAAGTAGATCAAACCATCCTTTGAGAGACCCAACAAGCAGCTGGCTGAGACAGTTGCAGATAGTTACACCCAACCATTAGACTGAAATCGGGGACACCTGTGGTTGAATTAGGGAAAGGCTAGAAGAAGCTGAGGAGGAGGGTGACCCCATAGGAAGACCAGCAGTCTTAACTAACCCAGACCCCTGAGATCTCTCAGACACTGAACTAACAACCAGGCAGCATATACTAGCTGATCTGTGCCCCCTCACCCCCATATACAGTAGAGAACTGCCTAGTCTGGCCTCAGTGGGAAAAGATGCTCCTAACCCTTTAAAGACTTGAGGCCCCAGGGAATGAGGAGGTATGGTGGGAATGGGATGAGGGAACATCCTCTTGGAGACAGGGGCAGCAGGAATTGGATGAGGAACTGTGGGAGGGCAGACAAGAAGAGGGTAAAGACTGGATTGTAAAAATAAAAATTGGAATAATAAATAAACTATACACCTTAAATCTAATAGAAGAGAAATTGGGGAACTGCCTTGAACAGATTGGTTCAGGAGACAAATTCCCAAACAGAATGTCAATAGCTCAAGCACTAAGATCAAAAATTGATAAGTGGGACCTCATGAAACTGAAAGGTATTGCAAGGCTCAGAATACTATCCATAGGATAAAACAGCAGCCAACAGAATATAAAAATATCTTCACCAACCCTATTTCTGACAGAGGGCTAATGTCCAAAATACACAATGAACTCAAGAAATTAGATACCAACAAACTATATAACCTAATTAAAAATGGGGTACAGAGATAAACAGAGTAATTGCTAATGACTGAGAAGCACTTAAAGAAATGTTCAACATTCTTAGTCATCAGGGAAGTGCAACTCAAAATAACTCTGAGATTCCATCCTCAGACTTTCATAATGGCTAACATCAAAAACTTAAGTGCAAGGCTGGAGTAATGGCTCAATGGTTAAGAGCACTGACTGCTCTTCCAGAGGTCCTGAGTTCAATTCCCAGCAACCAGATGGTGGCTCACAACCATCTGTAATGGGATCTGAAGCGCTCTTCTGGAGTGTCTGACGACACCTACAGTGTACTCATATTTATAAACAAGCAAACAAACAAACAAATCTATCTTTAAAAAAGAAAACTCCTCAAAAGACAGCACATGCTGACAAGGATGTGGAGCAAGGTTAAACTTTCCTCTATTGCTAGTGGGAGTGCCATTTTGTACAACCAAGTTGGAAATCAGTTTGGCGATTTCTCAGAAAATTATGAATAGTTATACAGCAAGACCCAGCTATACCCTCCATGGACACTGGACAAATACCCAAAAGATGTCCCACTATGCCACAAAGACACTTGCTCAACTATTTTAATAGCTGCTTTATTTGGAATAGCCAGAAACTGGAAACAACCTAGATATTACTCAACTGAAGAACAGATAAGAAAAATGTGGTCCATCTACACAATGGAATACTACTCAGCTATTAAAAACAAAGATAGCATGAAATTTTCAGGCAAATGAATGGACCTAGAAAATATCCTGATTGGGGTAACTAAAATACAGAAAAACAAACATGGTCTGTATTCATTTATAAGTGGACAACAGTCATAATAGGTTGACACTGGCTAAGATTCCTAGCAGTGGGGGATATGGAGACTGAAGTGTCCACCTCTTGTAGCCAGGTGGGACTTCCAGTGGAATGAGAGAGACATCAACCCATCCATAAAACCTTCAACCTCAAATTCGTCTTGCCTACATGATGCATGGTGCTAAGAATGGAGCAGAGATTGAGGGAACAGCCAACCAATGACTGACCCACTTGAAACCCATCACATATAAGAGAGCCAGCCTCTGACAATATTCATGACACATTGCTATGTTTACAGACAGGAACCTAGCACAACTGCCTTCTGAAAAGCTTCATCTAGCCCTGGATGGAAACAGATGTAGAGACCCCTAGCCAAACATCCAATGGAGCACAGGAGTCTTGTGGAAGAGTGAGGGATAGAATTGACAGAGCCAGAATAGTCAAGAACATCACAGGAAGACATATAGAGTTAACTAAACTGGTCCCATAGGGGCTCACAAAGACTGAATCACCAACAAAAGAACATGCAGGGGCTGGACCCATTCCCCCTACACATGTGTAGTAGACATACAGTTTGCTCTTCATGAAGGTTCCCTACTAATTGGGAGTGGGGGAAGTCTCTGATTCCGTTGCCTGCTTTTGGATCCCCTTCTTCTAACTGGACGGCCTGGTTGAGCCAGTGTGCAGTGTGGGAGAGGGTGCGTTTAGTCCTGCTGTGACTGGATGTCCCAGGGCAGGATGGTACCAAAGTGAGGCAAGTCCTTTTCTGAGTAGATGGGGAGTGGATAATGAGGAGAGGAATTCATAAGGATGGGACTGGGAGAGGAGGAGGCACAGGGTCAGAGATCAGGAAGTAAAGTAAATAAATAAACAAATTGAAAAATAATAAAATAAAAAAGAAAGAAAATGCCCTACTAGATTGGCCTGTGGGCAAGGTTGTGGTACGTTATCTTGGTCAGTGACTGACCTGGGAAGGCCCAGATTACTGTGGATGTTGCCACTCCTGGGTTTGTTGTCCTAGGTGCAATAAGCAAGCAAGTAGAGCTCCTTCATTGCTTCTGCCTTTACATACCTGCCATATTTGAGTTTCTTTCTTAGCTTCCCTCAGTGAACTATGACTCAGGAAAGCTAAATTAATTCTTCTCTTCAAAAAACATATAATTCTATGATAACTTTCTTGTACATGCACTATGCAATAGAGTCTAGACAAATAAAAAATCCATCAGATCGTACATAATTTTAAAGTGAATTTTGGGTGTGAAAAATAATTTAGGAGATTTTAATTTCCCATAATATAATTTATAATTTTCCTCTTAAATATAAACTTACTAATCAAATTTTCCATGTTAAAAGAAGAGAAAAAGAAAAGTAGAATCATGTAGTAATAATGATTGTGTGAGCCTCATATCACTGACTTGGTGATTTATTTTTCCAGTTCCTAAAGAATAAACTCAAAATCCTCCCAATTACGCAGATACTAAAAGCAAGAAAACTCAGAATATGTTATTTAAAGATCAATATATTTGAGAAAACTGTGGAAATTATATCTTAAAATAGAAGTCCACTGGCTAGCATTTAAAGGATGGAGGGGAAATTTACAGACTATTTCTGTGGACAAAGTAAAGGTCCCGGTTACTTAGACTGAAGAAATGACAGGGTAGTTAGCTCCAGCTGTGTAAGTGGCAGAGGAGGGCCTTGTTGGCCATCAGTGGGAGGAGAGGCCCATGGTCCTGTGGTGGTTCAATGCCCCAGTGTAGGAGAATGCCAGGGCGGGAAGGTGGGAGTGGGTGGGTGGGGGAGCACCCTCATAGAGGCAGGGGGAGGGGAGATGGGATTGGGAGTTTCCAGAAGGGAGATCTGGAAAGGGGATAACATTTGAAATGTAAATAAAGAAGATATCCAGTAAAAGAAAAAAAAAAAAAAAGTCTAAGAAGTCACTAAATAAATAAATAAATAAATAAATAAATAAATAAATAGTGCTTGTTTTTTTTTCCCCCAGAGGATCCAAGTTCAGTTTTCAAAACCTACACTGTATAGCTCACAACTTCCCATAACTCCAGCTTGAGAGAACCCAGTATCCTGACCTCATCTGTGTGGGCTCATCCATACACACACACACACACACACACACACACACACACACACACACACATTTGCACATGCACATGCACATACACAGAAGTGCACATGCACATGCAAACACACACATACCAAGTAGAAGTAAAAAAAAAAAAATCCTGGTTACACTGTATCTTTAGCTTGTGAGGTAGAAGTGGGTATTTATATTTCTTTAACTTTACTATATCTACATATTATATTACATTTATTACAGTGTATAAATTTTTTTTACATGTATAAGATAAAATTCACAATTCCTTTTATGAAATAACTCTTTTCACCTAAGAAACAATTATGTTTTAGTTGGTACTTTTATGAATCAAGAGTTTGAAAATGCATGTTAAATACTCTAGGTCCTGCCAGCACCTGACAGCCCAGTGAATGGTTAGAAAGCCAAGTGTTATTTCAGCTGCCTGGCAATTGATACCAATCATCGCAGCTGACTTTTCCACATAGCAATCTGTGCCAATTGTTAACATGGGTGAAGTGAGCCAATTGCTTGAGACCAGGCCTTATGAATTTATATTAAAATTTAGCCTTAAACAGACATATTGGGAAATTAAGAAAATAAAAAAGACTAACTAAAAATGCCTGAAGGAATTTTGAATATTTTGAAGCCAGAGCTTTCATTTCAAAACATAATCCTTTATTCTGAGTGATTGGAAATCAAAAGCCCATTGAGGGAACATCATTTCTTGCAATTGTATAATTCATAAATAGACAAATGGCTTAAGAAACATGGTGAAAAAATGTACTCACAAGGAGGTATCATCTATGCCAAGTTTACTGCTGAGATCATAAACCAGTGACAATAGGGGTTAATAATAGAAATGTTGGTAGTCCTCTACTTACAACAGAGTGAACAGTGCTGCTGTAATTACAATTTTCTTTTTATCCCTGTTATATAGAAATGAATCAATATCCAAGCAGAGAGAAGATGAAAATGTCTTCGGTAATTTGCTTTGCTCTTCAAAAGAATTGGCTTCTTAGGTCTGCATGTCAATTGGATCATTCAAAATTATTACAAGGCTATTTATCAAATAGTTTAAATTAAAATTTGTTTGGACTTACTGAAGGCTATTTTGTGTGATTTTCATGCACAATTTTCTCTACTGTACCAAGTTACGTTAGAAAAGAATCAATGTGTTATTTCAGTGGATGTTTAGAAAAATCAACTCTTGGGTAATTTCTTGCTAGTTATGGCAATATCAAGACTATTATATATGAATGTCCCTTGCCTTAGTTTGCTATTAATTAGGTCTAGGGAAACATTTGATAAGCAACTAAAGCTAAACCTAATATATCTTAAACAAACCATTATTATTCTTAAGAAGAGCAATAGTCTATTTGACTGGCCTTCAGTAAAGTAGTGGATAAGAAAAGTAAATAAATCAAATTGTGGTCCTAAGCAATGCAAAATTAGTGTGCATACCTAAGACTTTTATTCGTTTGGGGGCCAGGAGTAATGGCATGAGTACAATCCCAGCACTCAGGAGGCAAAAGTAGAGAGAGCTCTGTGAATTCAAGGCCAGCTTGGTCTACATAGTGAGTTTCAGGATAGCCTACATAGAGATGTCTTGTTTCAATAAATAAATAAATAAAATTTTTAAAAATAAAATATTTGTCTGGATCATATAAAAAAAATGTAACATACAATCTATCGTAAGTCAAGAGTGGTTTTATAACTTGATGTGGTCCTTTGTTTCTACTCTTATTTCATTGAGAATCTATGTGTAAAAGAGATAGTTAGAAGAAATGTTATTGAATTTTTGTACCAACTAAGTCTTTTCCAGAGGAAAAATTGTATTTTAAATTGACTTAATAAATTTAACTGGATCAAATAAAGATGAAAAATAGTTAAAAAGGGAAGCAGATCAGAATTTTTATAGCACTATTTTTTGAAGAATGTTGTTCAATGATAACATGCTTTACCCTCTGGGCTTTCTCCTTCACTTACTGTTCTCCTGGGCTGAGGTCCTTTGCTCTCAATCCTTAGTCACCCCATCCTCTACTCCTCTACTTTCAGACCACAAATTACTTGTATAAGAGCCTTACCCCTAACACCTAACAGCTCCGTTATTGTTGGCATGGAATTTCCTTTGTGTGGCATTCATAAGACCCTAACAATGATGGCGTTTCTCAAATAAATATGAAAAACCTCAAAATACTATAAGGTTCTGTTTTGATTGCCAGTAATGTTGTAACTGTGTGGCTGGTAACACAAAGGGGAAAGTAAAGAATGCTGTCAGGTGCCGGGTTCTTTTATGTTTCATCTGCCTCAGTTCCCTTGAACTTCACATGGTCCTATGAAGCAAGTAGCATCTCTATTTGTATTTTAAAAATGCAGAAACTGTGATCATAAAAGGTTAAGCGTTGTATTCAAGTGTTTGTATTCTCTGAAGTTCACCTACTTGTCTCCATGTAGAAACTTCAAATACTTGATTACCAGTTTACTCATTCAACAGAATGAATGCAGAGTTGACATCCTTTTCAGTGTTTGGAACGACTGGCTTTTTGTTCTTGTTAAAAACCTGTCTGTATAGAATAATTAATGCACATAGTGTCTTATTCTTTGTGGTTTAAATCATTTTCCAGCTTTAGATTTTATTCCCTTGTGGATGGCATTTAACTTTATCAAACTGACCTTGGTATATCTCTAAGTGACGTGTTCTATTTATGGTCTCATGCAATTTTACTGCTTTGGACCCTGGAAAATATCTTTCTAAATTCTTTTGCAGCATCTCTTGAAAAAAAGTTTGAAAGGATCCAAGAGAATCCCACCTTCCGAGTGTACTGCTCTGATTCTCACTACTAAGCTATAGGCATGGTATCCTGCACCAAATACTTATTGGTTCTTCTTGAAATTGCTGGTATTTATCTATTGGCTTCCACAGACAAATCTGCTTTTACATTGTCTGTATATTTACCAACTTCCACTCTTCCAATATATTGATAAAAATCTTGAGATTTATTTTACAACACCTACATATTTCATTAAGACCCAATACTGTAAGTATATCGGCTTCTTAAGTTGATGTTATTGTACTTAATATTTTGTACTTTATTCACATGAGACTGCTACAGTCTTAACATTTTAAGGTCCTATGGTCATGACTTCATGTTTCTATGTAAGTCATGGTAGCTAACAAAATATTAACTTCTGGAGAAGTTAGGTAGCAAGGCCTGAAGAGGCATTATTGATCCTTCAATTCAAGGTCTTTACATAAACAAAAGCTAGAAGTTGCATGTGTATGGGAATGAAATGTTAACAGCATTACTTTATCAACCATATAGTTAGTGTATATATAATTTATAACCTAAAATATTCCAGACATTAAAGGTATCATCTTAAGTTCTTTATCTTTCAGTAGAGTGGTTGTCACTATTATTAACAGTTAAAAGAGCTGGAGGAGGGACTTATGGATTTCCCTTAATCACTGCAGTCAGTGGTATAAGGTGGATTCCAGGTCACTTTACCTGGCTCTAAATCCTAGTGGGCCTCATCACATCTCTTCCGTAATACACTACACTGTATGTTTCCCTAGCAAGTTTCATGCATAAAGACATGGCCAGATCACGGTATTCGAAGCATTCAGTTCTTTCAAATCATTCCATCAAGCTCAAAGAAAAATTAACCATTTAGTTGAAAGAGAGAAGGAGGAAAGTCTTCAGACTATATTGCCATGTCTAAATACAAATCACCAAGTATTTGGATGTAAGTGGTTCAAATATTCCACATATATTTTCATATATGACCCTTGTGAGATGAGTCAATGCATAAGCGTACTTGCCATCAAAGCTGATGACCTGAATTTGATCTCCAGGGCACACACACAGTGAAACTAATGAACAAGCTCTCACAAGTTGCCCTTTGGTGTCTATATGTTGACCACTGCATGTGCATAAACACACACACACACACACACACACACACACACACACACACACACAATGTAATTAAGATGTATTTAATTACTTAAAATGTAATTAAAACATGTTCTTTCTTTTTAACTGTCTTGGGTGGATATGGCATGCATCCACATGGAAACAAAAACATTCTGGGATTGGTGCTGTATAGGTTCATTGAACAAAGAGTTTGAGAATTAAATCTGGACAGATCTCTAGTTGCTAATTATGAAAACTCTTGAGATTGATGTTAAAAGATTCACAACTTTCTATGGATAAAAGAAAGTGTTCTGAATCCAGATTTGCCAGAATATTTTCTCCAGAACAATTCATCATGTGCCTTTTCTTGTTGATTACTAAGAATGAGAGTCAGAATGCTTCTATTCCATTAATAATTAATTAATTAATTAGTTAATTAATTAATTCACTTTACTACCCTTTCACAGCCCCTTCTCTCCTCTCATTCCCCTCTCCCAGCCTTCTCCCCCTCCCCTCCCCTTCACCTCTGAGAAGAAAGAACTGCACCCTGTGTACCAACCCACCCTGGCACCTCAAGTCACTGCAGGCCTAGGCACATCCTCTCCCAAGGAGGCCTGACAAAGCAACCCAGTTAGGGGAACAGAATCCGCAGGCAGCTAACAGAATCAGGGTAAGTCCCTGCTCTAGTTGTAGTGATTCTCGTTCAAACCACCACAGCGTTCCTTGGGAGACATCACTTTAACTGATATTCTACTAAGAAGAGGATGGTTGTCTCTATATATCCAGCAGAGGCAAAAATAATAATTATAATAATTAGACATCATGTTTGCTTATGACTTCCAGAGCAAAATTCTTCCCTACTGTAATCTTGCACACGGCTCATTATCCACTCAGTATTTTTTATTTTGCATCATCCTGTCTTCAAATGTCCTCAGTGCCTGCATCAGGTGAATGTCCTTCTCAGTGACATAGAAACTCAGAGGTAAATTCAACCAAAGGGCAAAATCAATCTCTCTCTCTCTCTCTCTCTCTCTCTCTCTCTCTCTCTTTCCCTTAAGGCAATTTACTTTCCCTTTCATTTTCTACACTTTGTCATCAATAGATACTTAACCCTTGAAACAAGTATCTCAAATATCTGGTTCTTAGACTAGGTTCTCAGCAATGTCACCTTTATCAATCTTCCACTGTATGAGGATACTAACGTTTGTCTACTTAGTTCAGATTATCTACACCATACCTTGTTCTAGACCAGTTTAAGGTTTATTTTATTAGCACAATCTCACAAATACCTTCTGCTTATTTTGATTTCTTTTACAGAGAGGAGTGTGTATAGCAAAGCCTGTGGTATAAAAAGAGCATAGCTTTCTCCCTATCATCATAGGAATAGCTTAGATGTGGGAGACTCATTCTCCTCCAAATTGACCTGACCCTCAGTAATGCTCTGATATCTAACATTGTATAGTGAGCTCACTTTCCTTGCTCAAAACATTGCTTTCATTCTTCTGTTATATCTGATCTGAAGCTGATTACTTCATTCATATTTTATTCAGGAAATAGAAGGAGTAGGAAGTATCCCACATATCTCTTATTCTGAATCTACTAAGATCTGTAAGATCTGTCTTTCTTACTCCTAGAATTTGTCTTGTATTATTTAGATACTCACCCATGAGTTTTTCAAACTCTTCCCTTTTGTATCTCAACCTCTTTCTTGAAGTTCTTATGCCTCTTGCTGGATTAGTTATTTTCTCTTTTCCCTTCTAGTAGAGCTTCCCTATCTGTGGATAAAAACCTTCTAGAGACTCCCATCATAAATAAAACTGCATCCCTTTTCTTCACCTCCAGCTTCATCTCTGTGTCCTTTCAAACGTAAATGTTCAAAAGAATTGTATCCATGAGCTATTTATATGCTTCAACCTCCCATATCTCACCCCATGACACAATGATTTTCATCTCACATTCTGCTGAAACAACTCTTATTAAAACCAAAACTACTTCTAGCAACCCATTGCAATAGAACAAGCTCTGATTTATGTCACTGAAACTCCCAGCAATGTACACTGCAGTCAGTGAATCCCTCCTTCCTGAAATACTGTCTTCCTTTAACATCAGCAGCCCTCTCCTGGCTTTCTTCAGCCAGAAGGCTTCTACTTTTCTTTTTTTTTGGCTTTTTTTCTATTTACTTCTGCAGAGTTGAAAGCCTAAGTGCTCATTATTGAATCCTGTTCATATGTTCCTACACATTTACCTTGGAGATGTGACCCATTGTCAAGAATTTAAATGTTATCTCAGTGCTAGTAAAAAAAAAAAAAGCTAAATAAACCAAGTATGTTTTATGGGGAGTATACAATGATGTACCACAACATAGAGAACGTTGAGGAAGTTAACATGAGGCAAGATAAGAGTGACAGGGTGACATTTAGAAGGCAACCCACACAGTGGGTACAATGGAAAGAGATCATTGATGGATTAATGATCAGTGTTGGAGAGGTAGAAATAGATTTGCTATCTAAAAAAAAAAAAACCTAAGAAACTGTCTAAACCAACTTTTCTGTTTTGTGACACATTATAGAGCTAGTGTTGATAAAGTTAGTATGTTCAGAGTTAATGCAAGAAAGAGAGAGAGTGAGAGAGAGAGAGAGAGAGAGAGAGAGAAAGAGCGAGCAGAGTTGTGCTCAGATTGACAGAATGACTCAAGACGTAGTGACAGAGGACACATAAATCATGGAATGCCAAAGAACAATAAGCAAGGTTCAGCAAGTTGTGCTCTGTAGACATAGGCTGTAGTCAAACTTGGTTTAGACAGTGAAGTTGGGATGCTGGGAATTTGGAGGCTCTCCTGATCGAAACAGTGGAATAAATTGATTTTAGATTGGTAAACTGATGATTTTAATCAGGAACAAAAGGCCAATTAAATTTGAAAATCTGTCTATAGTGCAATTCAGCTCAATTTATACTTCATGGAGTAAGATGAGGAGAGAGAGGTATTCCTTGAATGTAATATATATATATATATATATATATATATATATATATATATATATATA
>JADRCH010000005.1:32534359-32559710 GCA_019843965.1 Rhynchomys soricoides | reverse complement strand
TATATATATATATATATATATATATATATATATATATATATATATATGTGTGTGTGTGTGTGTATGCATATGCATACATAAATATTATATTTTTATATTTTATATATTATATATTTATAAATTTTTATATGTTTACTTATTTATTTATAACTTTTTTTCATTTACTGAATAGAGACTTTTGTCCACGTATATCAGAACTCTAACCTGCAGGAGTCAGTTGGCAACATGTATATAGCAAACAGAAATGACCCTGAATTTTCAGACACACCGATATGAACATTCACAAGTCTAGAACAGTAAAGCTGACATTTACCTTCCTCCATTTGAATTATGTTTCTTGGCAAAAATAAAATCAGTGAACAGGAAATGTGTGACACTGTTTTTTTATTATTCTGATATTTGTCTTTCATATGAACTAGAAAAATCTAAATTTTATCACGTCTGTTATAATTTTGTTTGAAATTATAAACTTTTGCATTAGTAAAGTTATGTCAACTTGGACCCAAGTAACAAAAGAGTAAACAACTCGTGAGACCGCAGCCTTATGCTGAGGATTACCCTGTGCTGGTCTCTTTTCATAACTTTCCTTTGATATAACAGTAGCTGTGTTCTTTAGGTGTCAGCCCAATGTTCAAGACATCCCTTAGAAAGTATGTCCTCACTAGTTACAGACAACAGAATAGTGTGAAATGGAAAGGAAATTTAAGGAAAGGCAAAATGAGAATTTGAGCAATGATTTTCATTTGCAAATGTATTATTATTTCACTTTATATGACTTATATAACTCCTTTTCTTCAAAAACCCCAATAAATAAAAACTAATATCATGGTATTAATGGTAAACCCTATTCCTACCTTTGTAGCAAGATTATTTGAAACTCTGGGTCCTGTGCTATTGGCTATTTGTAACTACTGAATGATACAGTCTCTTCCCTTAAAGTGTAGGGTCCATCTCTATCTTTGTATTAGTAAAATACTAATGTACCAGAGGATACAGGTTTTTGTTTTTGTTTTTTGTTTTTACTTAGAAAACAATTAGAAGTAAAACTGTCTTTTCATAGTCCTACGATCACACATGTATATCAGATTATCAGTAACAGTGGAATCTGCCTTGTGGTATTATTCCACTGTTTTCAGATATATCCAAGCGAAGTGAAAGTCGTAGTATAATGAGTGATTGACCTGAAATTTATCTTAGTTCATTTGTATTTCCAGTTTTTGTTTGTTTGTTTGGTTGGTTGGTTGGTTATTTGGTAAAAGTTTGGGCAGATTTGACATCTTTTTTTCAAAACAATGACTTGTAGATCAATCCATAAAATAAATACCAGTAGTGAAACACAACATATTTTTTCTAAACTTTTAAACTTTTCTATTATATAAATGAAACTAAATGAAAATTCAAATCATTGTAAAATGTATAACAAAATCCTGAAAGCAGAGCAAACACTTTCATCATAGTCTCTAAGAGTGACACAAATAGAGACCTCACTTACACTTGAGAGAAGGCAATAGGTACTCAGGACAATTGCAGCCAGCATCCCACAGGTTTGTTTATTGCCTAGTACTTCATCCATCCATAATGGTGAAGATGCAACCACACTGGTAAGGAGTTAAAGATGAATCACCCCTAACATACTTTATTTATTAATGAAAGTATAGAAATATGATTTGTTATGCTTAGCTACAGAAAAGATGTGCATTTGAAGAAGCTTTACGGTTATTATAGCTGGGGAGGAGGTGGAAGAATACAGGGTTAAAATGGAAGAGGAGGGGACGGACTGGAAATGAGTTTAATTAATTTTCACTTGAGAAAAGCAACAAGAACTGGAAATAAGTTTAATTAATTTTCACTTGAAAAAAAGCAACAGATTTAGACTTAAATTGGCAAGGAACACATGCAACTGCCAAGTCAGTCATGCATTTGGTAGCAGAAACCTG
This sequence comes from Rhynchomys soricoides, assembly GCA_019843965.1. Classification (NCBI taxonomy): domain Eukaryota; kingdom Metazoa; phylum Chordata; class Mammalia; order Rodentia; family Muridae; genus Rhynchomys; species Rhynchomys soricoides. Next base: position 32,557,773 of record JADRCH010000005.1, on the reverse strand, counting down.
GAACACATTTTTGCTTGTTTGTGACTAAGAGAAAGACATGAGTGATGTGTCTGTCATCATTTCTTTGGTGTTTGTTTAGTCACATCCATAAAAGGCCACAGAGGCTTTATTTATTTATTTAGAATCCGTTTATACAGTCATTTTTTTCCATAAGAAATATCTCTATATTAAAATCTAACTAAAATTTGAAAAGACACATTAAGTACATCACAATTTTAGAAAAATCACATCAATCATATTCTGGTTTCTGTGAAATGATTGCTACTATAAAAAAAAAAGAGAACAAAGACACAAGAAAAACATTGGTCATAACTATATCGAGGCAAGAGTGATATAGTGCTTTATTTTCAGTAACAGATTCAATCTCTTTCCAGATTAAAAATTAATCCTTTTTATCTTTATGACCTTGGATATCACTGACTTAAAGTTCTCTAAAATCTCTAAAATAGTATCCAGTACAGTGAAGGATTTTATTACTTGCATTTGGAATTCTATTTGCAAGTACATGATGTAGCATTGTTTATTAAGGGGTTTATGTTTTGTTTTCAAATGTTACTTTTAGGAGCATTAATTCTGAGAGGATAAATTTTGGCAAATCCAAAGTGAGAACATTTTTAATAAAATGTCTTTTTGCTAATGCATTGTATTGCATCATGCTGTATTGAACAATAAATTCATTCAGCAAATCTACAAATACAAAAAATACAGAGAATGTAAGTTTAGGGCAATTTATGCGTTTGATTTGTCTTTTGATCCAGAAAAAGGTATCTAAAAAAGAATTGTCATCTAGAGGAATCAAAAATGAGCATTGCCTCTTTATGCAACACTCTTGCCAGTGGTTAAAATGTGGAATCATCAGGCAGTACAAAAGATTACCCTACACCCAAATATATACCACTCAGCAAAGAGACTTGCCAGGCACTGGTTCTCCTATCAGAGTGCATGCCAAAATCAACACCATTCATCTTAGCCATGATGGTGAATTTGGAAATAGAGAAAAGAAGACACTTAGATCGCATCAATCTCTCTTTTTATAATGCCATGATGATCTAGTATGCTTTCCTTCTGTACTATGAAAATGAGCATAGTTAAGGGAATGATGCACAGCTGTGATGCCAACATACTCATTTCAAGTGTGTTTTGTCTGTGTTCACCAACGCCTGCATTTCTGGAGTGTCTGCCATTTGAGTTTGCAGTCATTACTCTGCCCTTATATTTCCACCAGACTTTAAAATAACATTCTCAGGATTATTAATTATTGAGTTTCTGTAACTGTTATGTCTTATAGATATTGCTTGTTGGTATCACTTGAGCAATGTTTCAGTTTTGTGACTAAACTTTGACAATTGCTAATTTTCTCTGTGAAGTATCGATATGATGAATGTGGAACAGATACATGGAATGAAGGAGGGGTGGAGCCTGAGATAAGTTTCGAAGAATAGATGTTAGAGTCCGCCAAGCCACTTTAAGCTGGCAATTCTTTTGTTCTAATTCTCACATATAGCACAACATTCTCACTTAAGTTCTTTCTGAATAGAAAACAAACACCTCAGACCCCTCTGTGAGTTTGAAATCTTTGAACTTAAGCTGAGGAGGCAGCTTAGGGGTAGGGCACTTCTAGAGCATGTACAGGGTCCAGTGTTTGATTTCCAGCACTGGGAAAATAAACAATCAAAAGATGCAATGTAATGTTCAACACAGAGCTCATGTCTAGTTTAACTTGAGTTTGGCTTGGCTTGACTAGCAAGATGGGATTATATATCCAAATATGGTGAAAAGTCAGCATGACTGTATTAGATAACATTACGTCAAAGGACAGCCGATATAACAATCATACTAATGGTGACTGATACACTTAAAGTTGATTATTAAATGCACCATTGGTGTCACTCTCCCACACCTGGCATGTCCTTTCTTCTGATAATACATCCATGAGTCCTTCCTATTTTCCCAAACTCACTGTTAATCTTCTTATGGCCTCTTTCCTTCAATTCTATGCTTCTGAAGTCTTATTTTTCTCGCTAGACAGATTTGGTTGTCCTGATTCCAGAGTCATCTTTTCTCCTCAGAATTCATGTAGGTGGGGAAAGGGTTGCATCTCGAAATGAAATGTGAGGTTAAAATTTAAGTGAGAGGCGGCGCCAATTAAAGAGAACAGTGATACAGCAACTGCGGAGGTTCTTAGTTGAAGCAATGAGTCATAAATACTTCTTACCATAAAAATTAGATAGAGATGGGACTAAAATAGAAACAACATTTTGTGGGTTATCTATATTTATGAGTACATTTAGAAGTTTTATGGAAAGATATTGAAAAAAATTCTACAAAGAAGAGAAAATGAACAAGGGTTTGTTTTAGGTAATTAAAATATGTTTTAGGAAATTTTATCCCTGTGGTTGAATGGATATTAAAAGATACTTAATCACAAGTTCAATGGAAGATGAATAATAGCATGTAATAAACTAACATCAACAAAACTCTCCAATTGCTTCAGATATAGTGCACACATGTAGCTCTAGGTGTTGGAAACGTGGAGATGATGGATTCTTGAGTTTTAGAATTGCATGCAAACACGGCCAACAGGCTGAGACACTGCTTTGGTGAAAGTAGAAACAAACTTCTCAATATTGGTGTCAGGGCAGGGAAATTTGTTAGTAATCATCACTGGAGATTACCTTTTCAAACTAGTTTGCATGTGTTTGTGTGTGTGTGTATGTGTGTGTGTATGTATCTTTGTATATATAAAGAATGTATAGATTTTTTTTAAAAAAACAATTGCTAATATCTTAAATTTTCTCCAATTTCCATAAACACATTTAAGGGTGTTATCAATAAAATTATTAATAGCAGTATTATTTTAAATAGTCACAAAATGCAAACAATGTTAGAATTACAAAATAAGAACACAGTGACACTATAGCAACACATAAAAACATAAAATTATGAATTTACTTAAATACAGAAAACTATAAAAGTTGGTTGTCAGGACGTATGTACACTTAAAGAAAATTATGAAGGCGTATTGGCAGTTGGATCACAAGTTCAAGGCCAGCCGAGTATGTAGCTCAGTGTTAGAGTTTATATGGTGACTTGGTTCAATTCCTAATACTAGTGAAAATCCACATAAAAGAAAGACGAACAGCAGAAAGCACTCTGTCTATCCTAGACTCTTACTACTTCCTTCTGGGAGGTATGTTTCTTCTATTATCACTGTCTTGCATTGTCTGGAGCTGTTCAGAAAGCTCTCAAATTCCTTTCCGGTTTTGACTCTGACAACTGTCCACTCCTGATTCCAGAGCTTGTATGTCTTCCATTATGCAAGGCATGTGGAAGCTTCTAGATTTCTTCTTCTTCTTTTTTTTTTTGGTAATTCTCCCTGGTGTTTTCAACAGTGATAACAGATAGCTTCCACTTCTCTATGGCCAGGATAGGAAAGAAGCGGTTTCTCTGTGCCTCATCATTTGGGCTTGGAAGCCTAACACTTCAGTTTCTTCACCATCTTCTCTTTCTTTTTGTCTTACATCTCTTCTCTAATCCCCCAATCATATGAAGTTTAAATGCGCTTGTTTCCATAACTGGAAAACAACAAGAATTATAAAAACAAAGTTTCCATTTTTCTAATAGTCTTAGATGAATGTGCCTTTCCTCCAGTTCCCAGCCCTGTATTCTGGTTCCTAGTATTTCCCTTCCTAGCTCCTAAGCTTTTATACAGCTGCCTTTGGTTTTCCTTGAGTTCCTCTTTCCTTGGCTTCTGTAGACAATATCTCTTAATTTTGCCTATTCTCTGCTCTTTCTGAGTACCCTCATTAGCTGTTTGTCTCTTGGCTCCATGCCTGAAAATGGCCATCATTTTCATGCTCTCCAGCCTCTGGTTTATATGACCTCATCTAGATTTTTAATACCAGAATCAAGTGACTTCTTTACATCAGTTTTTTTCTGCATTTTCTATTGGTGAGATGTTGGACAATTTCAACAATCATCTCTCTTTACAAAAAAGAAAAAAGAAAAGAAAAGAAAAGAAAAGAAAAACTCAAATTTGTAGTATTTTCAGTTTAATTGTAGGAAGTACCCACAGCATGGCTGATTTCCATCTACCATCCCAATGTCACTCGCTGAGCAGTACGTGCAGAATACATGTGATGTTGACATGTAACTCTCTTCAGTTTATGAACTTCTTCCAGAATACCACACTTTCTAAACCAGTGTCTCTCCATTCTTCTGCACTGTACATTAAAGTGTATGTGTGTATACACCCTCCAACATGCTGTTTCAAATGTTTAATTTTCCAAGGATAGATACTGAGTACCTTTATATTTTTAAAACCTTCTCAAATATTTCTAATCTTTACAAACGTTAGTGCCAATTCTCATTTCAATTTTTAATATATTTTATTTATTCTTTGAGAATTGTATCGATACAATGTATTCTGATCATCAAACTATGTTTTACAATCACTTATAAAGTTAAGTCTGAGCTGGAGGTATAGCTCAGCCAAGTGTGTCCTGACCAGTCCCACCCTTCCCATTCACACACTCAATTAAGCCACTAAATTGCCTCCAAAATAACATCCAAGTTCTTGAAAAAACACTTTTAAAATTTAATGTGAAATACATTTTACTCATGAAGTGTATCAACGCAGTTGTTTTGAATCCCCTTAGATTATGGAATAAACATAATACATGTACAAATCAAGATAAATAATCTGTCAGTTTGTACAGAAGCCTTAATAAAATATCCGACTTAAAGTCAGAATGACGGTCAAGCATGTGCACATTAAGTATTACCCTTCCAGTGCTTGAAAATGAATAAATACAGATCCTTTTAAGGACAGTAAACATTTTTTACTTTAAAACAAATGAAAATTATAATAAATATGAACTTGCAAAAAGCAAGTTTAAAAATCCCTTTAAAACACCACTATGCCTTAGTTTTTAATCATGAGCAATGACTAATCCTTTATTTTATACATGTGCAAACATTTATACAATATTTGATTTCTCTCCATCTTTATTGAGCATATTGGACAGGGATGTGTTCTTATTTCTTCCCTTACAACCCACTGCATAGTTTTGTATATTTTAAAAAGATACACACGGAACTCTCTAGATATTTTAGAAGCTGTGACTTCAGATGACTGAGTCTTGGGCATTGCTTTTCATACATTTCTTATACAGAGATAAAAAATAAAGATCTTTCTTTAAATTTTATATCATTTCCTCAGTCCCTGAGGCAGTGCTAGGGACTTTTCAGTTGTTGACATCTTTATCACTGCTGTAACATGATGAAGCATTTTGCTCACTGTTGCTCATGCTTACTTTTGACCTAATCATCACAGTATTTGTGCTACATCTTGAGATTTTTATGAAAATGCAAAATTGGCTGAAAAATTAAAAGCCTTATGAATACCTCTTGGGTATTCATTTCATCCATTCAGTTACCCATCTTGAATTCATAAAATTAAAGCTAAATGGCCTTACACCTTTGAAAATCTTGGTTTTCAAGATTTTATTTTTATTTTTAATATAATATTTTATTTATTCTTTTAGAATTTTATAGATGTATAGAGTGTATTCGGATCATTAAACTCCATTTTATTATTCTTTATAAGGTTAAATCTGAACTGGAGGTATAGCTCAACCCTAGTCGCCCAGATTGGTGCCTGTTATCTCCACTAATACACTCAATGACGACACTTAATTCCTTTAAAAATAACAGGCAAATGTTAGCTGTTATTTTGGGATTACTGAAGATGAATCTGGTTATAGGAAGATTCAGGTCTCTTCATAGTTATGTCATAGTATCATATTAATCTTGGAGTAAATGTCTTGTATCTTAAGTTCCTCAACCCACAGTCAGGATTGTTTGATTTATCTTTGCATCCTTAGGGCCTGGAATCCAGTAAAATTTCAATTATACTTCTGTGAAAAAAGAGTAAGTCTAATTCTCTTATGTCCTTATTGTAAATTTTATGTTAAACATAAGACTATACAAGTATTAGAAAACAGAAAATCTGAAAGGCAATCACTTACAGCTTGATTTTCTCCAAAGACATTCACTTGGGAAAATACTTTCTATATACTTTTCAATATTTCTGAGGCAAAAAGAATAAAATATTTTTAATATAGTACATGTTATAGGCTAGGCATCAGTCTGATTTTGTGGACTTTCATTTTTATAAAAAGAAAATAACTAGAATGTAACACATAGAAAATCTTTCTTAGTCCTATACTGCTCTTCCTTGTTTTGCAATTAAAGTGACATTGTATAAAGAACTGAGTTTGAATCTATGTCTTCTCAGTTGTTATTTAAAACTTATGCACCTTACTTTTTCCATTGTAAAGCAGAGTTAATTACATATCCTTTAAAGAAATACTGAATATAGTAGTAGTAGTAGTAGTAGTAGTAGTAGTAGTAGTAGTAATAATAATAATAATAATAATAATAATAATAATAATAATAGTAACATTAGTTTAATACAACCCTGCAATTCAACAACACTTAATGCTACACAGTCCCTAGGAGAATCAGATTGAGAAACAACATTGAGTTTTGCAGAAAGAATATCAATCATGCAGCCCTTCCAGAGTGTAGCTTCCTAAGTGATGGGGGGAAAAGCCAGATCACAAGGACTTAAAAGAACCTGTAGGCCACAAAAGCCGACTACTCCTCAAAACACAGGGGAAAAAAAGGAGAGAAATATGTGGTATCTGGAGGGGGCAGCAGAGTCAAGTGAATTTCTCAAGTGAATCCATAAGGAAGGCAGTGTGTGGGAGAGTTTGGGGGATACCCCAAGTTAAAGCAGAGGCTGAGAAACTGCAGACCCTTGCCTGATGGGTGTTAGACTTAGTAACAGCACTCTATCATTACCAGAAACCTTTGATTTCAAATTTAACAAGTCCATATTAACTGAGTACTCTTTGTGGTTTTAGCCTCTGTTATTTCTTCCTAAGAAAAGAACCAAATTCCTATGAAAGACACCTAGTAGTAGGAAGAGCTTCTTGAAAGGAATGTCAAGGCATGGATGCGAACATGTCAAATTGCTGGCAGTTAACATCTGTGTTGTCTTTGTATTTTGATCATCCAGGAAGTCCGAGAAAAAGCTTTAAATTTAAAGCTTTAGATTTAAAATAATTGATTGTATTTCACTCAAAATCACTGTGTTTGTCAAAAGATGAAGGGAAGCCAAGGATAAAATTATTTCAAAGAATTTAGTGCAATGAACACCCATAAGATAGTCCTTATAATAAACACATTGATTAATTTAAATATATTTTATTTTTTAAGAGTCTTATTTGTGTGTGTTTGCTCATGTACATTTGGGTACTGGAGGACATCACAAGAGGTTGTTACATCCTTGGAGCTGGAGCTCCAAAGGTTGTGATGTAGTCTAGGTGAGTGCTGGGGAGAATTGAGGTCTGCTGAAAGAGAAACACTGGCTCTTAACCAACCCCAAAGTATTTGTTTAACTTTTTGAATTTAGTGAATTTCTAACTTACTTATTCAACTTAACGAAATATATATTACACATTCAAAATCCTTTGTGAACTTGGAAAAAAAAAACAAAGCTCGAAAATCTTCCATTTCAGAGGAAGAGATCAAGTCGTGGTCAAGAATGTGACAGAGGTGACTTGAAGAACAACAGGGAAATCAATTTAAACAGAGGTGTGAACTCTCAGTGTCTGAGTCTCAGCTCTAGCACAGGAAAGAACCAGAACACTCACGGAACTGCAATTGCATGGCAAGGAATCACCACAGAGTTTCCATATTTCTGAGGAAAACCTAAGGCTGAGGAGAAAGTCCACTAGCTAATGCCATAAAGAGGGGAAAATGTCCGGTGAGAAACGTCAAGCTCTGACATTTCATACCAGTCTGGTGGGAGTCACTGTGATACACAGGAACCACAAAAATGAACCCTGCAAATGAGTCAAAGAGAATCCACAGCCATCCAAATCAGCCAATGCAATTAGAGAGCTAGTCACTTGAATTTTTCCTGCCTCAGGCACAAGTGGCTGAAACAATGGAATCAATTAGTATCAACTATGCAATTATTAAAGAAGTTAAAATAAATAAACTTTTAAACATACAGAGACCAAGAAACTTCTAGACCAGGAAACTTCTAGTAGGAAACACCACCAGGGGAAAAATGGCACCTAAGAAAGATAGTACGTCTAGTACACACTCTGTGAAGAGGGAAGAAGTTTTTAAAGGATAGTACACAAAACAGTGTGGCAGGAATAATCTCAGCACTTATGATAATTCAAAGACATAAGCTCTATGATGAAGAGAGGAGTTGGGTGACTGATAGTGATGACGCGTCTTGTTGCCTGGTGGTCCCTCAAAAGCTGGCTGTAAAGGTGCGTGATAGTCATTCTCGGCTGTCTGTGGATATGCCTGATTGCTGACAGTAAAGATATTTATAAAGGCTATAGTTGGCATCCAGGAGAGAAAAAGAAAGGAAAGCTGAAGAGAGGGAGGGAGGGAAAGAGGAGGGGAAGAGGAGGAGGAGGAGGAGGTAGAGGAGGAGGAGGAGGAGGTGGAGGAGGAGGAGGAGGTAGATGAGGAGGAGGTAGAGGAGGAGGAGGAGGAGGTAGAGGAGGAGGAGGAGGAGGAGGAGGAGGAGGAGGAGGAGGTGGAGGAGGAGGAAAGGAAAACCTAAAGTTGAAGAGTACGTTGGAGTTCAGTAGAAGTCATTTAAGATGGGAAAGTCTGAATGGCCAACAAGAAATTGGAAGATGCAGAATCTCACTGAAACTCAGAGGATGCTAGATGAAATGATGCAGAGATAAATAACTTCACAGCCATCATATTGCCAAATAAATGAATTAAGCTCTACAAAATTAGCCTTTGTGAAGGTGTGTAGCAATGGCAGCATGCAAGCTTTCTGTGAGATGTGTGTTGGTGCAACCACTCCAGAAAAGACTGACCAAGTCTACTGGGGGTGAATACGTGGCATTTATGATCCAGGAAGTAGATGCCCTGAAAGGTCCATATTCACACCTCTTCAGGTGTGTAATTTGTAATAGAGAAACAAAATCGAGCATCAATAGGAAAGTGGATAAAAAGATTATAGTGTGAGCAACAGTTTTAACGTAACTGCTGTGTCAGTGCGTCTCTGTGTGCAGCCACATATTATATCCATAGATGCATGCATATATATGTGTATATATATATTTAAAATATTAATAATATTAACAATAAAATTTAAAATATTGTCAGGGCAACTTACTGCCTCATACATACCTACATACATGCATACATACCTATATAAAGCAACAACAATATAGTATTTCTATTACGTCATTTGTTTTTGAAACTGTTTCATTATGTGGCCCAGGGTAGCATTGAATTCATAATCTTCTTGCTTCAGCCTCTTGAGTACTGGGATTACAGTCATGAGCAACCAAGTTTGATATATAATATATATCATTAACATGTGTGTGCATGTACTTGTGTGTATGTGTGTATAATCTAAACACAAAACATTATATTACCAGTGTATCCATGCACATAATAGACTGACTTGGTGGCAGCATACCACTCTCTTGTATCACCATCTTGTCATTATTTATGGTTAGGACAAAAGTGCATAGCAAACATGAAGAAAAAATTAAAGAGGATCTTTGTTTCCTGTTGTTCTATATGAAACAATGCACAATGTACATATATGTTAATGTCCATGCCTCTCTATATGTATCTTTCTTTTAAACCTGAGTTTTAAAGTACAAAACATATGACATTTAGTATTTTGTGATAATTTCATATTAACTTCTGTGTATATTTCCTCCTTGGTGTTAAGTATCTGAAACCCTGAAAGTGAATCAGCCTGCTGCTTTATGATAATCTGAGGCCAAAAGTCTAACAGAGGCATTAGACTCTTAAGGAGAAGGCCTGAAAAAACAAAGTATATCAAAAATGGTAATTTACCTGCCCCTGTCAAGAGGCAGCCAAAGGCAGTGTGAGGTCCCTGCTGTGTTGCTAGTTAACAGTGCAGCTCCAGCTGGCTCTGGAGTGTTGCTTTGAGAACACAGAGGCAGGGGAGCAGCCAAGGTCTTCTGGGGAAATGAGACTTAGCATAAGGTAGGGTGCAGAAGTGACTTCTCCTGGAGATGGGGAGGGGGAGGGTCAGCAAAGCAAAATAAACAAAACCCTGAAAAGCTCAGGACAGAAGCCACACTTCCCACTTGAGGACTCCTGAGGCTGCTGAGGGGTTTTATTTAGATCAGTCTCTGCCTCTGCTCTCCTTGCTTTGTCCTCTGCTCTCAGGGCTGCCTTTCCCCTTATGCCCCCTTGCCACTTCACAGAGAAGTTACAAGCCACATTAAAGATCAATGCAAGCCTACATTTCCTATTTTTATTTTGGACCTTTTAGGAATTTTACACAGCCTTTCTTTTCTTACCCCAAACAAATGCAAATTACCAATTGCCTTTCGAACATAAAATAGGAACACACAGTAAACTTCATTATATGCCTTACATGTAAGTATCATGTTATGAGTACTATGTGCACTATGTGTAAAACTCACAGGAAACCTATTAATCTCTACTTTTACTGTGCTAATAAAAAGAAATAACATAAAATGATCTATATAAAACATGATGAGTAATGATGAGGGGCTCTCTTTTTTTTAATTGTAACATGGTACTAGGTTGAGGTGTGTTTCTTTCTGAGATGTGAAAGGACATTGAGCTGGGATGCATCACTTCGGTGCTGGGAAGCTACTTTAAAGATCAATAACAATGTGTACCCAAGGAAGACAGAAAGCATTTCTATTTGGAGACTTCCGTTTTGTTCATTTATGAAGATTGATTTAAATAGGTTTTGTTCCGTGCTATAGTTATTGAAGAAAAACATAATGCAAACAGATATAAATAAAATGGCTTAAAACACTTGTAATCTTCCCAATAATACAGAAGTTAATTCTAGATAAATTTATCTCACTTTAGCTGGTAGCTTATAAACAAAGGGCTGAAATAAGGCCAGATTTAAATCTACTGTGAAATTTGTGTTACCAAATGATTTGGGTACCTCTCATTCTATCTCATTATCACTCTGGCTCTGAGAGAATCCTATAATTTTTGTTTAATTGAGAATTGTGCCTCTTTATGAAGATCAAATTTGCCAGCTAAAATGGACAAAGAGGGCTCTCTGAGCCTGGCTTGCAGCTGGAGGCTCCTGGGCTTACCTAGACATCACTCTGTTATTCTGATTCTCTTTGTTATATGTCTCCAGAGCACATTTATGCCAAAGTCCCAAAATACCTAAATCTTCACTGCCTTTGAACTGCATTGGACTCAATCGCTCTGCTGTTAGGAGGTCTCTGAATGTAGAAGTACATGTTTGAAACTCTAGAGAAAGCACATTGTGGGAGACAGCTGCCCTTAAGAATACAACTGTGCTTTTAGTTCCCAATGAAAATGTATACAAGTGGTGTATGTAGATAAATCTGCCACTGGACTTAAGCTAGACACAGGGATCACTGCTGCCACTTTAATTTATGATGCTGAGAATAAATAAATGTGACTTATTAATACACTCACCTGAAAGAATATATTTAATTACTTTGGTATGCGGCTTGTTCATACCCTTACCTGAAAGAACATATTCAGTTCCTTGGATAGCATGTATTTTAAAATATGAGGGGAAACAACTGCATCACAATTTATTTGGAGTTTTCTGGAATAGCTGGTAATAACATATATATATATATATATATATATATATATATATATATATATACCTTATACAGTTGTTTTCGAAGCTATCATTCTATATCATTATCTATGAAGATTGGCTTAGCTCAGTGCCAAAATCAAATACTCAGTTCCACTTAAAAATTCTCTGTAAAGTAGAATATAGTTTTCTTTCTCTCTGTCTCTCAGTCTCTTGCTTTATTATTTTTCTTTCTTTCCTCCCTTTTTTAAATAATTCGTAAGTATGGCTTAGTCTATTAGTAATGCTCCAACACATTCCTTCTCAACCCATCCAATTTTAGGGACATCTGGTAGTGGGACTGACACTGGAATTGAGGTGTCTACGATCTTAATGTCTATGCTTTCCCCATTACTTGAGTGATTGAAAGGGAGAAGTAAGGATTTCTCAAGGTAGAGGTTGCTGCCAAACTTGGAGACTTCAAACGACCTACTGTGTAAGAGCCAGACATGTGCTCCTGGCATTATTGTAGAATTGGTCCTCAGGTAGAGATAGAGCAAGCAAAAATCATGCACACCATGCTGAAGATCCAGAAGGAATCTTAAGAGCAGAATGAATCCAATGCACTTTTAAGACACTTGGGAACATTTGCATATTAAATATGAACATTCAAAAGAGGTTGGGTTGTTTTGCTGAGATGGTGTTATTACAATTGTCAGAATCTCTGTGAAGATAGTGAGCAGTGGAACAATGTGCAGGAAGAACTTGAGAAATGTCCAGAAAGTACGATGAAGGATGGTTGGAGACCTGCCATTGAGCAGAAATGGAAGAGAGGGTAATGAGGTACTAATCGCACCCTGGCCTCCAGCTTGAGGGGTGAGAAAGTGCAAATAACCAAGAGAGGAAGGGGTTTAAGAGAAGCTGTGCATTTGGAGATTGCTGGCATGAGGAGTAATGGGTTTAGTTGGAGAAACTGTACTATAATGGTGTAGATGATCCTCTATGGGAGGGTTGGCATGTGGTTGGAACTTAGAAAAAAGGAGGTTGTAATTTTGTATATAAAGCCATAAACAGGAGGAAAATTGGTTGAGGAGAGACAAAGGAATAAGCTCAAATGTGGTTATTGGAAGAAGTTCACAATGGAGCCAAGAAATAAACATGCAGATTAAACTAGAAAAGTCAGAAAACAGAAGACTGCTTTGTCAACTGATGGTCACTTTTGTTTCACAAATAGGGCTAATGTGATCTCTTATGGAAAAGATACACCTATGACTTTATATAATTCCAGCATATGTGTGAATATACTCATATGAGTGTATATATTATGATAAACAGAAAACCTTATGCACATGCATAAAGCATATGATATAGATATACAAACATTTATATATGATGAAACGATTTATATACACATTAAATTTGTGTTATATATATACATATGTATATACTAAACATGTGTGTGTGTATACATGCAATGTGTCTATTTTCAGTATTTTTTTAATATGTGAAGATAAAAACATTTACCCACTGGTACCTATAATTCTCTCTCTCTCTCTCTCTCTCACATACACACACACACACACACACACACACACACACACATATGCACTAATTTACACATACAATAATGATAGAATGAAAATGTTCAAAAGAGAATTAAATGTTCAGTGTCAATGGCATATGTGTAAACACAAATAAATGATAAGATGCCATTAACAGAATATCTACAGTATCTAGTAAGAATGGAAAGAAAGTAAATTTCTTAGTCAATGCTAATGATAAGCTACTATTAATTAATTAATTAATTAATTAAAAACTGGGTTTAAAGTGGTCCACAGCACGAAATAAAAAATAACAGAATTTATAAAGAAAAAAAAGAAAGTTTGAATAAATAATTTGTCAATAGAAAATATATGATCTGGCCCAGGTACTGCATGCTTGTAATCCCGGCATTCCCTGGCTTTTAGGCAGGAGGCCCAAGAGTTCAAAGCAAGCCTGGGTCACACAAATAGGGAATAGTAGTTGAGAAAGGAGACTATATCCTGTAAAGTCTGACAAATTCTATAATAAGCATTGGGCTTATAAGCTTTCTAGTTGATAAGTAAACACATAGAACATAGTCAATTACATTACCTCCAAAGAAAGGGGAAGTAGTTTCATTTGCTGTAACGACATCAAAGTTTTCCTCAAAGAAGAGAACACTACACATCTTCAACAGTAGTCTGTGATTTTGTGCATTAAGTGGGCCACACAGGGCTCTTTCTTACAGTAGTTGTTAGCACAGGCCAGTAATGACATAATGCCAAATCACATTCAATCAAAGCATTTTACTTGAGACCTTTTACAAGAGACCACATATGGTCCAGATATGTGGCTTTTTACTCCAAGGATATCTATAGGAGCACATGGACTACATATTCTTTAGTCAATTCTTTGTAGATTTTTGTTGCATAATCAAGTACTGACTTCAATATCTGAGGCTTTGACAATCACTCAGAATACTGTTATTTTGACTTACTGGTTAAATAATAGACATTCACATCTTTCTCTGCAAATGGATATAAAGATTCCACAGAATCTTAAAATCCGAGGTTTGCTTTGTGGTTGGTGTTAGGTGTAGGGAAGATGTTGAGCTGTTTTGCTCAGCCTAGCCTTAAACCCTCAATTCTTCTGCTTGAGTATTCTCAGTAACTAAGAGTATAGCTACACAGCACCCTTCTTACCTAACAGCCATATATTTACTGTGGTAAAATACACATTTTAAAAATTTGCTACCATGATGATTGTATTTATTAATCATTCCATTCGTTTACTTATCGAATGGTATTCCACTTCCCGGTTACCCCCTCCACCAAATCTCCATCCCATGATACCCCACTTCCCGATTACTCCTCCACCAACCCCCATCCCACATCTGCCCTCACCCTCTTTTTTGCCTTTATGAGAGTGCTCCCTTACCTATCCACACTCTCCTGCCCCACTGCTCCAGCATCCCCCTACTACAGGGCATCAAACCTCCATGGACCAAGGGCCTCTCCTCCCCTTGCTGTCGGGCAAGGCCATGCTCTGCTACATATGTATCTAGAGCCATGGATCCCTCTAGGTAAACACCTTGGTTGGTGGTCTACTCTCTGGGAGAACTGAGTGGTCAGGCCAGCCTATACCATGAAGATTTTTTTTTGTCTTTTTTTTTTCATATTTTATTTACATTTCAAATGTTTCCCCCTTTCCAGATCTCCCTTTTGGAACCTCCCCATTCCCTCTGCCCTCCCCCTGCCACTATGGGGGTATTCTCCCACCCACCCACCCATCCACTCTCATCTTCCCTCCTTGGCATTCTCCTATACTGGGGCATCTAACACCCTCAGGCCCAAGGGCCTCTCCTCCCCATGATGGATAACAGGACCCTCCTCTGCCACATTTGTGGCCAGCACTATGGGTCCCTCCATGTGTATTCTTTGGTTGGTGAATCAGCCTCCAGGAGTATGGGCGGGGGTGTCAGGCCATTTGCCACTGTTGCTGCCTCCCTGGGGATGCAAACTCCGTCAGCTCCTTCAGTCCTTTCTCCAAGTCCTCCATCTGGGACCTCACATTCAGCCCTACTGTTGCTGCAAAGTGACTCTTGGGTATTTCAAACTTTTGGGTATGTATTCACTGTTAAGTGGTTATTGCCATGAAGATTTTCAAATGTACAATTCAAGCTGTGTCTGATAGTGCCTGTCTGTAAGTACCACGTGTTGGAGAATGAGGCTGGATGATCTTGAGTTCATGGCCATCCCAGACTACATGGCAAAATATTCCCCCAAAGAAGTGAAAGCAAAACACATATAGTTTGGCAGCTAGTATATGGCTCAGTTGGTAAGATGTTTCTTGCACAGTGTGAGGATCTGAGGTCAGACTCCCTGCATACAATTAAATGGCTGAAAACAACAGCACAGCAACCATGAACATCAAGATCCCTCAGCCTGGCAAGTGAGCCAGCCTAGCCAAATTGGTAAGTTCCAGGTTCCACACTTTGTTTTTGTTTGTTTGTTTTAAATAAGGTAGAACATAATTGAGGAAGAAACTGGGTATAAAACTCTAGCTTCTAATGCATGCATACAGATGCAATCAATTCCCATAAAGGTGCACATACACATATTAAACCTATTCATAATATATATATATATATATATATATATATATATATATATATATATATACTAAACAAAAGTCAGAGAGGGGAACTGTAGGGAAGTGACAGTAAGTACATTTGCATAGTTGTCTATTCTTCCCACCCTCACAGAAGTCTTTCCTTCTAGCAAAATAAAAACTATGTTCTTATGAAATCATACCTCCTTATGCTCCCCCTCAGTGGTAGCCATTATTCTAATTAATGTCTCTATAAATCTGCCTTCTCTTGATATCCCATTGGCTGGAATCATACCGTGTGCAAATATGAAACGTTCTATGAATCTACATACCACCTTTGATAGCAGGCCTTGACAATTACCTCTGTCCTTTTAGCATATGTGCTTGGAAGTGGTCACTGAGGGAAGAACATCAGCTTGTCAGACTTCCAGTGGCAGAAGTTCCTGCACAGAGGTAAGCAGCTATGACAGCACCATTCTCCCTCCCTGTGGCCTGAGGAATCCATGCTTGGAACTCTAAACACAAATCAATACCCATAGTGAGGAAACTTATAGGGCCTGGGTAACAAACTGAATAAATACTGTTATCTAGCTAAATTGACTTAACATAAAGCTGGCTTTAAGCATTAAAGTTTATACTTATAGACACACTCTTTCAGCCTTAATTAGAGAAACCTCCCTCTTTTTCAAATGAACGATGAATGTGGAGACTCATGATCGCACAAGGTGCAGAGTTTAGGTGATGGATGAATGCTCATCCCTAAGCAAGACATTTATACCATCCCCTCTTATGCTCAGAGAGCACTTCAGGGGAGGGAGCATAAAGACTGTCAGAGCTGGAGGGGAAGGAGAAGGACTGAAAATATCATCTCTTGGTCAGGATACAGCCATTGTTATCATGAATTATCATGAACTCACAGCAACTCTTGATGCCTGCAGTGGGTCTGCCCAAGCATTGTCCTGTCAACGCCCAGGCTTATTTGTTGCTACAACACTTTGCCACCTATAGATTGAGGGAGAGGGGCAATCTTTGCCTTCAGTTGAGTATCACTCGTTACCCCAGTTGGTTCCAATGGACAGTTCTGATCCAGTGGTCACACAAATGGCCCTGGTTAAATTACATGGGCCACAAAATAAAACAAAAGGTCATGACCTGCTGAAAGGGACTGACAGAGATGAGAGAGAAAGAATAAGGAGTACAAGGAGAGAAATTTGAGGGGAAGGAAGTAATAAGAATGTATCATAAGATGTATGATTTTGTCAAGTGACAAAAATATTGAGCTTGTTGGTAGTGACAGAAAAGGGTTTAAAAATTCTGGAGAGACCTGGAATTTTAAGAATGCATTGTGAGTTCTCTGTGTTTTGCTCTTAATGGTATTTCTGTGATGCCAGTATAGAATTCTCCTTAAGATGGTATGAAAGTGGGCTACAAGGAGGTACAATTCAATTTGAAACGGAGATGACTTTATAAAGGAGGCCATCTCTCTACTTAACTTGATTACTTTGTAAAGACAAAAACTTTCTGTCATTGAAATGACGGGAAAGGCATCTAGATGGCAAGCTGCAGCATTATGTATTATAA
Source organism: Rhynchomys soricoides (assembly GCA_019843965.1). NCBI lineage: Eukaryota > Metazoa > Chordata > Mammalia > Rodentia > Muridae > Rhynchomys > Rhynchomys soricoides. Next base: position 32,540,411 of record JADRCH010000005.1, on the reverse strand, counting down.
TTATAATGTATATAATGTAGATACAATATATAATTATACATTATAATGTGTATAAAACCTGTGAGAGATTGAAGTTTTCTTGAGAATCCTAACACTTCAACTGCAGATTCTATTGACTTTATATTATATTTACACAACTTATTGAAAAGTTATGTGCTTCAAACCCACAGAATATTCATTCATTCTTTCCCAGAATAGTTTTCATGTTTTAAGTGTTATGGAGTTTGATTCCCACGCCCTACAAGTCTGATACACATGGACAGATAAATGTGTGTAAAATATCACGGTGATTCTTCTGGTATGTTGGCATTACAAAGTGCTGGAGAGTAACTTTGTCGTCTATTTTTACATAGAGTTCCCAAGTCACTACTGAGCTCAAGTGTTATGCCAGATTCTCTTAGAACCCTAGTGTTGAGTGAATCAGAGAAGGGAGTATAAGCAGGTAATTTGTTTCTGTGTCATTGTCCTTAAGTCCCCTTTCCAAGTGATTAACTATCAAAGAAGCAGATTCCATGAAAATACTTGGCTAAGAAAGGAAAGCAAGTAAAGAAATTCCAGTGGAAATCTCCTTTTATTATTCACATGCATTCCTTGTAAAGAGTAACGGGTTTGTAAAGAACAACATTTTCACACATGTAGACAATATTCTTCAATAAGCTTATTACTTTAAAATACATCCTAGGACAGTTTATCCAAGGGTCCCCACTTGATTCGAAAGAGAAAGGGAAACGGATGGAATGCATAAAAAATGTTATAAACACATAATTAAGATTATGGAACCCAGCTCCTATTTCCCTACAGTAAAAAGTCTACCCCATCTACTCTCCACTTAGCCTGCCATTACACAACCCAGTTAGGGTTGCTTGTACCATTACAGTCTCAGATTCATCCCTATGTCCCCATTGGGAGTGCTGGACAAGTCTGTTTCTTTCAATTTTTTTTATTATTTTATTTATAAATTATGTGTGCATGAGCATAATGTGTAAGAAAATGCAGTGCCCATGGAGACCAGAGGAAACACTCAGTTGCCTGATGTGGGTACTTGGAACTGAACTAAGATATTCTGAAAGAACTGTACCAGTTTTTAACTGATAAACCATTTCTCCAGCCCTGGAATATATTTTAAATATATGTATAGATGCAAAATTTATTCATATATGCAACTTTGACACATATATGTAAAATACAAGTTAAGTTATAATCAACATACAGGGGGAGAAATAGAAATCTAAATAGTTTAGGTAGATGCCAGGATCGCTGAGCTGGAGCCCAGGGTGGAGCAGGAGCTCAGGTTTCAGTCCTTTTTCACACTGTTTACCGCATCTCCCTCTTCCTATGTGTGCAGGTTTCAGATGCTAAGCAGAGATGGAATTATTTGGGGGAGGTTAAAGAAAACAGGGAATGCAGGCCAGGGGGAGTAGTAAGCAGGCAGATATGAGCAAAGTAAAACGATTTATAATACCTATGAAAAACTAATAAATGTATTATTTGTTATGTTGACTGAAATTAATACTAATGTAATTATTTTGTATCAAAATAAAAGTAAAGTTTAGATAGACTTTTAGAACTGTGTTTAGATACACAAAGACTTTCTCCTTAAAATTGTGCCTAAAAGCTGCACTATCCTCCTGCTCTCGGTTGACAAATCTCACTCAAACACTTAAAGCTAGTCTTTTACATCATTTCCACCATTCAGTTGTCTTAACTTCCTCTTATACATGCATCAAGAAGTATGTTGAATATATGTGAGACAGAAAAGCAGACAGAGGAAGTGTGAAAAGTGGAGAGAGATGGTTGGAGGAGGTAAGAGATGGCAAAAAAACATGATATAAGAATGTTTCATAAATCCTATCATTTCACACCCTGAACAAGCTCTAAAAAATTAATTTTAAAAGAAACACTTTGATCTTGTTTTGTCTTCAGCTACACAAACATAGCTTACAAGTTTTAACATGTGTTCCATAGATGCTCAAAGGAATTATTGTCATTAAGATTAGCTCTCATTTGTTTTTCTTTATGCCATTAATAATTATTACTTATGTCTACAGAAGTATACGCAGAGTATCAGAGACACATGAATTCTATTCTTTGGTTCAACTCCCAAGTCTGATTTACATATGAAAATTTTATGTATTTTACAAGGAAAATATAATGCTCTAATGAGTTTGAATAAATCTCCAAAAATGTTAAGATACACAAAATTATAAGAAATATATGAAATGGAGGAATATTTTATTTTTTAAATGAAGAAGAGCAATGAGCTTTTTGGTTGTTCAATTTCTCACAAAAGAGCTACCACACTGAAAGTACAATTAGGTTAAAATGAAATGAACCTAATTGAATCATATAACTATGACCTTTTACCTTTATTTTCATGGTAATTTACTAAATCAATTAAAATTTTAAAATAAAATTTCCTGATGAAAGGTAAAATAAAACCCAATTTTGTAAACTCCCACCTTTGACCAAACTGAGGCAATGTAAGCTTTAAAAGCATTTAGCTTTCATTATTGTCAAAAGATTAGTGTGACGGTCTGATTAAATAGGTCCGAATTTTGTTTATCAAATTGCTGGTGACACATGTTTTACAGTGAATAAATAATTGTTCCCTAGTACAAAACTGTGTATATGGCTTTGCTATACAATAACTCGGTCCACATGTAATTAGTTTCAGCAAGAAAATGCTCAAAAGAGTCTTAAAGGGCTTCCATGATATTTTAAAATCAACTAACATCAAGAAGTAAACACTTGCAGTTGAGGTTGCCCATTTCGCTACTGAAAAACAAAAACACTGAATTAAATCCAACACACATTGCAAATTACTTCTGCCTCTTCCTTTTAGGATAGGGGTTGAAAGTAAAACAACCAGTCAGTCTTATCTTAGGTGAGACTGTTTCGGCTTAGAGAGAAACAAAGCTCCCTCTCGATGAGATAGGTTCATTTCATATTTGTGTAATACCCTGGAAGAAACTAGGTTTCAATAAAGTCCATTTTTGTCGCTGCATGTAGCAATGAATATCACACCCAGCAGGGCACAGTGGCACCTGGCAGTCCAGACCCCAGTGTACCACAAACCATCTGGGGGTAATTACAACAAGGTATTCTTTAAGGACCAGATGGGACCAAGGAACAGAAGCGCCTGTCCCTCCCCGCCATTCACAACATAATTCCTTTCAATGATATACTTAATCCTCCCACCAGCCATGCTTTTCAGCTTGCTGTTGTCACTGGTCCTTTATGTTAATTCAGTAGCAAGACAGAGAAAAGGGGGGAGTGAGAGTACAAGGAAAAAAAATGGGGAGGGGGGCGGAGAGGGCGGTGGAGAGGGAGCCACCAGCGCAGCTAGGGACCAAAAGAAATTATTCATCCCTAAATTGTTTCCACCACAGCAAGTACAGTAACAATTTTTTTTTTTAAAAAAAAAGGGGGGTGAAATTATCCTAAAGGAGGCCAGTGTGACAGCCCTGTGTGGCACCAGCTGAGGTTTACTCAGCCACCTGTTAGCTAGAAAGCTCTCTGCACTCGCTTAGGATGCATTTAACCAGTTTAAAGGGTCTTTATTGACAGGCCGGCCACCTCCATTCAGTAGCCCTAGCCATAGGCCTGCTTTGTGGTCATATGTGGCCCACAAGCCTTAATTCAATTATGCTGTAAGCCTATCCAATCTGCACCGCTGCCCTTTCACTTTCGTGCTTGTTTGTCTTCTATGCTCTAAAGAATTTTATTTTAAAGAGGAAAAGGCACCCTACAACCCAGTGGTCTTTATTTTTCATTTAAGGTTTCTGCCGCAGGTGCGCCTCTACCTTTCAGCTCATGAGAGGCATTCTTCTTGGAGTGATGGTTCAGACGCAAGCGTTGGTCATTGTTTGGTAACAATGCTTTCCCCGCATCCTGATTTATTTTTTTTATTTTTTATTAATTAGGTGCTGGATACTCAAAATCTCTGCAGAAACAAGTCTCCAAATTTGCATGTTAAAACAGAAAGGAAGAAATAACAAAAGGAAAAACATGGAAACGACAGGCATTAGCTTTATCCTTCCATCTTTTTTATTTTAAAACAAAAAGGGAAAATATATTTTGTAGAAAATGCAATATCTTTGTTTTTCTTACATGGATGGAACACAAAATACTCTTTATGTGAATGAGGATCACTCACTGCTGAGATTGCTGCTGGAAAAACTTGAATTTCAATATGAGTTATTACATACATCGAATCTGGTCATACTGTTTACATTTTTTGGAATTTCCAGATTTCCACTGCATTGGAGCAGTGCACACTGTTGTCAGCTGTTCAAAGTTTTCCTAGTACTTTCTGAACAGTAAAAATATGAAGATGGGTTTCCGGGAGTCAGTGACAATTTCATTTTCAAAGTCATAGTTTTGTAACGTTGAGAGAGTTCATCTCTTTTAAGAGCCTTGTGCACAATGTTATAACCATCCTTAACCTACACCTTGGGCCCAATTCAAGTTTTAGTGGTGTGGATTATTCCATATCAATGCTTCTACAAATTATTCAAAGATTTGCCATGGGGACTGAAGGAATTGCAAAGAAAGGAGAGACAGATCTTTGGTAGAATATACTTATTTTCTACTCAAATCAAGACATTGCAAGAGAGCTCCGTACTAACCAGTATTATTTACCAAATATTAATTTTTAGTCCGTCTCTGGCTCTCACATTTACCCGTGCAAGAGATTGTGTGTGTACGTACAACCACATACTACACACGCACACCAGGGGAAGAGAGAGAGAGAGAGAGAGAGAGAGAGAGAGAGAGAGAGAGAGAGAATTTCCATGTGTGTTTATGTAAACATCACTATCCCCCTAAAATCGTTGACTCAAAGCCACATAAACACAGTAGAAAGAAATGGCATTTCAACTGAGAAATAAAAAGATTCATATATGATTTTAAAGATAAATGGGATTTTAATATCTACTTGTATATTCATGTAAAGTATCTCTCAGTGAAATTATGTGCATAGCCTTTATACTTTTCTGTAAAGTTGGTTTTTTGGCAATGAGGAGAACAACAGACTGTGGTTTTCCTCAGTGAACTGAATGGCTTGCCTGGATGCTCAAAATCCTTCTGATTTCTAAGAAGATTCTTTCAGTTACCATTCTATTATTATTTCATGCACTAAGCTTTGTACAGTTTAAAATGTATCCCTATGCATATTGTAGCCTTACCAATAGTCTATAAAATAGGAACAACAACTTAATTTCTAAAAAGCTAGAATCACATTAAACAGTGAGAAAAATGAACCTAGCCTTCTTTCATTAAAGAAATGCTAAGCTAAAAGAGTATATGTTTTTTTCTTATAACTCCCTTTTTTTAAAATATTAAATATTTATTTATATGTAAATAAATATTTTTTATACATTATTTCCATTTCAAATGTTTCCCCCTTTCCAGATCTCCCCTTTGGAACTTTCCTATTCCCTCGGCCCTCCCCCTGCCTCTATGGGGGTATTCCTCCACCCACCCATCCACCCACTCTCGTCCCCTTTTAGAGAATTAAAAGAAAATAGTCAATAAAACCTATCATTTCAAACTATGCAACTCACTTATGTATTTTCATTTTAATCTCTGTAATACCCAAAACAGCTGAGGTTGTGTTCTGTGAAGAAGTGAGAATCCTGGAACCTGGGTTAGAAGATTTAAAACATTTTGATATGAAATGTAAGAGCCCAACTGTGTATACTTTGAAACATCCTAGAAGAAGTGTGTGAAGTGAGTTTCCTCTTAGAAATGTAGCTTTTACTGATGTTTTACTATTCTGAGTAGTTACAGTTTTGCAGGAGATAGGATAGAGACAGATAGATACCAGTAGCTTGCTGGCCAACCAACCTAGCTGAAACACTAAGTAGTATCTTCAGTTAGAAACTCTGTCTCAAAGGATAAGGTGCACAGAAATATTGAAAAGCACACAAAGTCCAGCTCTAGCTCCTACAATTACACATGCAGGAGACTGTGTTTACATAGAACCACATATCACAAATTCACATGAGAGAGAGAGAGAGAGAGAGAGAGAGAGAGAGAGAGAGAGAGAGAG
>JADRCH010000005.1:32508995-32534349 GCA_019843965.1 Rhynchomys soricoides | reverse complement strand
AGAGAGAGAGAGAGAGAGAGAGAGAGAGAGAGAGAGAGAGAGAGAGAATGAACACTGGAGCACCTTGGTTTAAATTTCAAAACCCACATAAAATGCCACAAGAAAAATGGACTCCTCCACTTTTTTGCTAGCCAGTATTGCCTCATTTTGGCAAGTTCCAAGCCAATGAAAAACCCTGTTCAATGGTGGTGGAGACCATTCCTGAGGATGGAACCTGGGATTCCTCTTCAGCCTTCACATCTGTGCATAAATCCACATCCCCAGGATCAAGGGTACAGACATATATTTATACTTATAAAAATAAAAAAGAATAAAAGTTTGCTTGCTGTTAAGAGAGAAAGATTGAGAATAGATGACAATAAGAATGCATGTGTGTGTTCTTAGGATTGTGTGTATGTGTGTGCTTGTGTGTGTGTGTGTGTGTGTGTGTGTGTGTTGATGCTGGCATTCTGGAGAATGTTTAAGTATGTTGATTACATGCATAAAAATAAAATTTGAATTCGTCTACATAAATAGGAGTATTCAAGCCAATAGATTACCGCAGATGCCAATGACATTTGTTTAATATGTTAATATCAGACCCATTGGATATTGACAGCCATGTAGTCACAATCACTTTATATTTAATACCTCTAAAGTATTTTACGAACCTGAAAATGCACCTAGAAGACACAGTAATTTACCCAAGGTCACTTTGACAATAATGTTGAAGATGCCTTTTGAATACAAAGGTATCTGTGTCCTAACATTGCTGTTAACCACCATTATCATGCATGCACATAAAAAATATACACTTGCTAAGAGTTAAGCCTATGAACAGCAGTCACTATACAGCATGTTTATTGTGCAAGTGTCTTTTCAAGTTCTTTCTCCTTTCCAGTTATTCTAACCATCATTGGAAGCAGTTTTGAGGTCTGGAAATCATTAGTAGGTTTGTTTCTACATGGACAGAAGGGGAGGAGATGATTATCTGTGTCTCTGAATCTCCCGAGCCTCTCCCACATTTTGTGAAATGCTACCTGATATAAATTAACCTGCTACCACTGCTAATGTATAAATATCTTTTATAGTCAGCTTCTTGATTTCTTCCAAGTACTCCATATCTGCAACACATGAAGGCCTTCTACAAATATTAAAAAAGACTGTTTAGTAAATGAATAAATAAAATGTTAGCATAATTATATTGTTTCTTTTAATACTTATAAAAGAAAAGACTTACAGAGATGGAGTTTCTTAGAAGTTTCAGAGAATGGGAAGATGTAAGAAAGCTGAGAAATGGTATTCTAAATGGGATATTCAAGGTGAGTACACAGAATGTTCTTATATATGGATATACTGTGAGAGATGACCAACAGATGCAGCAGACTAGTTTCCTAGGGAATTGAGGAAGACCAATGATAATTCCCTCTTTCCTCTCTCCCTCTCTCCACCTCTCTCCATCCCTCCTTCCTTCTTTCCTGTTTTCATTTCTTCCTTCCCAAATGTTTCCTAGCCTATGGTGAGATCTCTGGCAATTTCAGAGGTCCTGGAGAGCACATGAACATCCAGAGTCCTACAAGCAGGCTTATCTATCAGAGATGACAGCAAACATCACAGACTTCAGTACAGGCTTGACTCTTTGTGTTTTCCACACTGTTGTTCATTCTTGATTAAGTGGAAAAACTCCTGTCCTTTGCAAGTTTTTCCACACAGTATTTAAGTTTCGTGTGTTTTCCTCTTGCTTCACCAGGCGTCCCATGTGGCTGCTATGTGGCTGGCATTCTGCTACATACCTTACGCATTGATTGCTTAGGAGCAAAGAGGAGACTGCTTACTGTGATCTCTTCTTAAAAGTGAGGGGAGCAGAGGATGAGATCATTGCTTCAGAGTCACATGACCAATTACTAGCATAGTCAGCACTAGAATCCAAGTCTTCTGACTCCAGACGCATACTCAGAGCAGCTATGCCAGTGGAATAGCCATGGATTTATTCAGAACTCACTATTTGACAAACCTTTGGAATCCACTGAACCTTTAATATTTCTCAGAATGATGTTAAGATCAGGAAAGTCCCCCAAATGAATGGCAGCAGTAACTTTAATAGCACAGAGAACACAATTGTTTCTGCCACTGCTTATCTGAACTTCTTTGCAAACAATCTACTCAACAAACAAGAGAGAAACAAACACAGTGAGGACTTGAAGGAAACTATTCTCAGTAGGTGATCTTGGGCACTGAAGGCACAGTGACAGAGAGTCTGAGTCTCACCCTACCTCAGCATTTTCTTTGGCTGAGGAACATTTTACTTTTTCTAGTTGGTACTATTTACTGTACAAATACCTTTAAATTCCTTCCTCCAGCAGGTCTCTGAAAGTTTCACTACTGACAAGAAGTTTTGTTTCAATGGACTCCTCCCTACATCTCTGCTGGTTATTTGTTATGATTGCTTCTTAGATTCATTTCATTCTCTCCCTCCGAAGCCCAAACATCATTCTGTCCCTTTCACATTGCCCTCCTTGCTATAGGTCTTCAGTTCCCAGACTGGTCCTGAGCCCCAGCTATTTACCATTTGATAATACACTTCCCTCACTCTTAGTTCTTTTCATTTCTTTTTTTTTCCTTTAAGTTCTTTTAAGAGAAATCACTACCCTATCAGTTGCATCTAATGGTTCCCAGCATGATATCATAACACCCGCCTCCTCACCATCACAGTTAAATTCTGTGTCAAGATGACCTGCTGACTCTCCTGTATCTCCAGTTATACCACTAGCTCAAGTAGGGTAGTGACAGGGTCTACCATGTTCTTGTGAAATAGTCAGATTGAACAAATGGCTTGTTGTATTTGATTGTTCTTCAAGGAAGGAGCCTAGGAATGATGGGTGGGAGTGGGGAAACCTGGGGAGGGTGGAGGGGTGGAAATGAGGTCCTATCAGATAAAGGGTTCTGTCAGGCTGAGGAATTCCAGTACCCTCATATCTTATCTGAGTCACCTCCGTTTGTGACTATTTTAACCCTGATGTTTAAGCAGAGTAGCCAGGACAGTGACAAACAGGGTATTGCCCAGATACCTTTTAGTACCTGTCAGCATTCCCAGATTGAATTTCCCATCCTAGAGTTTCCACATTTGCTGGGAAATGCCTGCATGACATCTTCCAGTTACTGTGAAGCTAGCCCACCCTGGTGTAGCACTCAAATAACTAGTTTCAATCGTCCCTGGTGTGTGTATCCTGCAGAATGAGGTCATATCTTTAAGCCTCAAAGCTTATAATCCAGCAGTTAGATAAAAATGTCCTCATTTTCTGCAGCCCAATTTTATTATCTTTACCAGGAGTACTTGTCATTTTGCCTAGTCAATTTCTTCTACTCTCATTACATCCTTGGAAAGGCCCAACCCCTTTACTAAATTCAGATATAAATAAAGTAAGTTTCTCTTATACACACCCACATATAAACCCTTTGGAACATAGTATTGATAATGCTATCATGGAGACAAGTTACATACTTAATCTCTTTCTGCCTCAGTTTCCTCATCTACAAACATGATAATAAAGAGAGTATGTACCTTATTGCATTTCCATGCAGATTAAAGATGCCAGTGTGGGAAGAAAGCTCAGAACTACGCCAGGAACATAGAAAGTGCCCACAGTGTGCTGTGTGTCCCAGTACAGCTGTTAAGAACCTTCAAGTTGCTCTGTTTCTGCCCCACATGAAGGCATGACTGGTGACTTTGTCCCTTCAGGTGTCTAGCTTACTCCAATTTCCTTCCAATGGGAAAGAAATCATCTGAAGTCAGTCGAGTCAGCCAGAAGACCCTAAATGGCTTGCTCATTTCACACACTGTAGGCCTTTTCTCCCCCGGTGTGTTTATTAGACTCCAGAGAGCAATAACCTTAGACTGTTAATGTCGCCATCATTGAGAACACCAATAGTGGTGCCTTGTATGCAGAAATACAAGTTTCAGTGACTGTAAGACCAACTACATGAGTAATAACATCGCTGGCGTCTTTAGGGCTCTACCACAGTTTTTCCTTTATGGTGGAATTCAGAGGTAAGAACACCAGGATGCCCTAAGTCCAGCCAGCTCACCACCAAGCATTCACTTTTCCAGGGAGGAAGTTGCTGTAAGAGGGAGAAAGCTTTGATGAGGACCTACAGGCTGTGCTCTAGTTTCCATCTTACTATGGACCACGCTCGGAACCCTGTAGACAGCCCAGTGTCAGTGTATTTGGCTAGAGAGTGGAGAAAAAACCATATCTTATGGAGAGTTAGAATAGAACAGATTACCTGGTCACAGGAGACCCTCCCACCACAGAACAAATTATGTGATCACAGTGGACACTCCTCCACTCAGCTCCAGAACAAAGATATGGTCACAGTCGTTGACACTCCACTCAGTTATTGGCTTTATATTTAAAAGCATTCTTTGAAAGTGTTAGTTCCTCGACAGAAGGAAAAGGAAATTAAACTTCTAATGAAAGTAAGTCATTTATATAGGAATATGTAATTTGACCTCAAGAGACAGGAAAATAAATCCTAGTAGTTAAAGAAAAACTACAAGTAAAGGAGACAAAAAACATAAAAATTTTGGCTTTAGCTTTTTGAACGATACTATTTTATTATCAACCTATACCTAAATACATTGTATTTCCGTGCAATCATTATTGGTTCAGCACTTAACAGATTTTTCTTTCTTTAAATTTATCTTGGTTCTTTGTAAATATCACATCATGCACCCCAACACTATTTATCTCTCCCTCCCCTTGTGCCCACCTTTGCAACGTCCCCGATGTACTGGCTGGTTTTGTGTGTCAACTTGACACAAATTGGAGTAATCACAGATAAAGGAGCCTCCCTTGAGAAAATGCCTCCATGAGATGCAGCTGTAAGGCATTTTCTCAATTAGTGAGAAAGGGTGGGAGGGCCCAATGTGGGTGGTGCCATCCCTGGGCTGGTAGTTCTGGGTTTCATAAGAAAGCAAGCTGAGCAAGCCAGGAGAAGCAATCCAGTAAGCAGCACCCCTCCAGGGCTTCTGTGTCAGTTCCTGCTTCCAGATTCCTACAGTGTGTAAGTTCCTGTCCTGACTTCCTTTGGTGATAAACAACAATATGTAAGTGTAAGCTGAATAAACCCTTTCCTCCCCAACTTGTTTCTTGCTCATGATGCTTTGTCCAGGAATACAAACCCTGACTTGGATACCCACAAACAGAGGAAAAAACATCTCATGTGGAAGATGTAGGGTATCACAGTGTGTCCCACAATATACCCTTTTGCCCATAATTTTTTGCTTGTAAATATTCATTGCAATGACTTGTTGGTCTGGTATGAGGCCTCTGGCTTCTGCTACTCTATCAATGCTAGAACTTCACTGAGACTATTCTCAGATATTCTGTTTTTGCCCTGCTTCATGGATATCCTGTAGTTTTGGATTTGCAGGACTGGCCACTTCATATATGCCAACAGTTCAATGATGAGACAGAAGTTGGAATGGACCAATTCAAAGCCCTGGATCTGGGTCTGAGAGATATCTATGCTGGTCAGCCTGCTGGATTTCCTGATCTCACACCCTTGGGCCAGCTCACCAGCAATCCCTGCACTCAGGGCCAGGCAAGGTGCAGGGTTCTCTCTCCTGAGTGACCCAGCTGGTGAGGGATATGGCCAGTTCATTGACCTGCCATTGACGGCAAATTGAAGAGGGAGTGGAGGACAGCATCTCTCTTTTGTCTCCATCATGGCTCAACAGGCAAGAGGTATTGTGATGCTCAGATGAGGTGCAGGACCTACTCCCCTGAGTGGTACAGTGGGTGAGGGGCAGGGCTAGCTCTTCCACTCTCATGAACCCAGGGCCAGCTCTCCCAACTGTGGTAGGTGGCAAGGGGTGAGGGTGCAGAAGGGCATCTCTTCCTCACTCATGCTGCCACACAACAGGTAAGTTGCAAGGCCAGCTCTCCCATGGTCATGCTCTCAGGCCAGTTCATCCTGACTCAGTCAACAGAATCAGCTCTACTGTGCAGCTCAGGTGAGGGGCAGAGCCCAGTCTCATGAATGCTGCAGCAGGTAAGGGGCAGTACCAATTCTCCCGGTTTCTCAGTCCCACAGCCAGGCCTCCTGCCTGCCACACGTGGTAAGAGGTGGGAGGAGGGTATCTCTCCTTAGTCCAAGCCACAGCACAGAAGACTCATGGTAGGGCCTACTCTACCACACTTATATTCTTAGGGTTGGCTCACCTATAACTCTCACTATGTACAGGGCCTGCTCTCCCAAATACTGCAGCTGGACAAAGGCAGAGCTATCTCTCCTGCTCTCATACTCCCAGGGCCAGCTCTTCCATGATGTCCAGGTGAGGGATGGAGCCAGTTTTGCACAGCCCTTAGAAATTAACATGTCCCTGGGCAGCAGCTCAGACCAGAAATGTTCACTGGGCTTTCCTAACAGATTTTATTTGTGTGTTGTGTTATTTTATATTATACTCACTGAGTTGTTTAGGAATGTCTGCAGGAAAAGAATTTGTTGAGAGCACCTTATATCCCATTGCTTTTAGGAACATATTTTAAAAATGGAACTATAATTTAATCAACTTTCTTTTATCTTTTTGGCTTCTTTGAATAGTATTTCAACTTGGTTATATTATTCCTAAATGGCAGATGTACAATAAACACATGAGGTAGATTGGGAAAATAATAAATCACAACAATGACATGGAATATCCTTGTTTTCTTTTGTAGCTTTAAAATTTTGAATAGTTAGAATTATACACAATTCTATTTTTAATTTTTATTAGTATATTGCTATTTATTAGTATTAAGTAAAGGTCGTCATGATGACACCTTCTGTTTCTAGTATATTATATACTTTGTAAATTTAAATTAATGAATCGTGGACATGTTTAAGTTTCATTTTCTAGCAGTAACTTTTTCAGCTGTCCATTTTGCTATTGAATAGATATTGAGGCTGTTAATGGTTTTAGAGTTTGGGCCATCCTTTTAAATTATTTTGTAATGCTATTTAAAAATAACTATAAAAATTGTGACTGCCGCTTTGGTTGTACACAGAAGTTATTCATCGCTAGACCTGAAAGTGATCCTTAGACAATTACATTGTTTATACAAGGGAAATTCTTGGAGACAAAAAGATCTTAGAGTAATAGTAATAGACATGTCTCTAATGATCATAGCCACACCCAGTTTTAATTCACAACTGATCACAATACATAAATTTGTGTACTTTTCTTACCACCTAATATTCCTCAATCTGTGTGAAGTTGTATTGTTGCCATAATTCAGCTTATTCTCAAAGACAATTTGCAATGACTTACTGATAACCCAAAGGCCAAAATCACCTTATTGTTTATGCTAGAGAAGCAGGTACTGTCAGTAATATTTGCGCTCACATGCTTATGTATGAAGGAGAATAGAAGGGATACTCAACGCACACATTGAAAAATACTTCTTTAAGTGATAAATAATTAGGTAGCATTTGGGGTGATGGGGAATGGGCACAAAGAATGTTCCAGAAAAAAGCTCAGTAGTAGCAAGGCTCTAATGGTAGATGAAAATAATGGCGTTTTGACCTACAAATATCTTCTGGTGTGAAGACTAAAGGGTGTTTACCAAGACCAAGGACTTCAATGGAGAAGAGCTTTAATGGATTCCACAAGTTCCTTAGAGTTAGCTTTCAAAATGGCATGGAGCTAAGATTAATTATTCAGAAAATTTTATTCTCCAAGTAGTGATATAACAAATATTCAAGAATACAAGTGTAAGAAGAGTTCTGTCCTTTCAGAAATTACAACTTAGTGTGGAAGACAGATATTAATTTATAGAGCAGTGACAGAAGCAAATAGAATATTACACATGATGTCTTATGGGTATATTTGGGGTACTTGAATGTGCTGAGGGCCCAGGACAGCTTCTTTATGTAGATGTGTAAGGATTGTTGATAACAAAGGAGAAGAGCCCACACTGCAAACAGGAGTAGATCAGACTAACAGCATAGACAACATAAAAGAGAGCAATTTTCTAAACTAATCAGACAGATGAGGAGCTTTAAGCACCATGGTGTGATCTGGTTCATGCTTAGTGAGAAACTAATGTGAGGACTGACTGAAAGAACATTCCCCATGGCAACCTTACAGAGTGTGTTGGATGTGAGAGGCAGAGACGGAGAGTTGGTGAGAAGATCATAAACATAGGGCCTGGTGGATTTTGGATGGAGATTTAGGAAAGAAGAAAAGTGGAGATTTGTAGTATTTGACTTCTGTATGGTCTCTTTATCATAAGATGTTTATTATATAGTTTCTTGCTTCTTTGTTATTTGGATTATATGTGTGTTCAAAGTTTGTGTGTGTGTGTGTGTGTGTGTGTGTGTGTGTGAATAATATCATTGGATCAAATCCAATTTTGTGGTTTCTAACAGAAGAAAAAATTTTATCAAAATAATTAAAATACCATAGTACAATGAACCTGTATGGGAAATAACTTTTTACTCTCCTATCTTCATGTTTAAGACAGAGTCTTATGTAGCTAGGATGGCCTTGAACTCACTACAAAGCTAAGGATGGTCTTGAACCTGGATTCCTCTTGTTTTCACATCCCAAATTTTAGCTTCAGAAGAATGTTCTGACACCTTGGAATGTCTTTCAAATATTTTTTATTGTGCATTTTCTTGCTTGAAAATATGACTAATTTTTTCTCTTTTTTTTTTTTTACTATTCTCCACTTGAAACTATAACTATAGCCTTTCAATGAGCAGCCGCCTTGGTTTTCTGAACTTGAATATGAGATAGTAAATTCACACCATATTCTGCAAGCAATTACTAACAGTTTTTTGAGTTAGAGAAAGATGCTTCTAACTCATTAGAATTGGACTAATTTACCTAAATAATCATCTGAAAATAGCAAAAGCAGGTCTAAACACCATTTAGAATCTTTTTAAAAGGAAAACAAATCCATTTAGCATCTTTTAAAGAAAAACTAGCTAATTTGGCTGAAATTGGGATTTCAATTAATTGAAATTAATTGAAAATTGAGTTGATAAAAGGACCATACAATTATTTGAATGTAAAGGTATATACTCTTTGTGACTTTCAGGTAATATATCTGTGAGTAAATTTTCTGAATTTCCATTGAAATACATGAATTACAATATTTACAAAGGATTCCTTAAAATAGAATGTTAAACCGAAAAATATTTGTATGGTTATGATTCAGATCTTACACCATTCAAGTTTCATAACAAAAATTTCCATATGTTAAATATACACAATTTGTGGATCAAATATATTTATATGTTGAACACTGGACAGTCAATTTACAATGGAAAAAATTTTAACATGAAAATATGGCTTAATTAAAAAATACTCTTAAATTTTGACTTTGATAGCTCTTGAATAAGACCAATAGTACCTTTTTTTTTTGCATCTTCATGCTGTCTGATTCCTACTAAGAAGACATGCCACACATGCATTGGAAGTATTTCTTCACAGAAGCAGTGACCCATTTGAGAGAAACCTTACTGAATTGGGCTTAAATAATAAAAACTACAATATAAACTCAAAAACTAATCTTAATTTTTTTTTTTAGCAAACAGGAAAATCCCATTAACACTGTTAATTTCCCCCAAAGAAAGTTAACAATTTTTACGGCAACAGAAGTTCAATTTTTATTAACTTTGGGGTCAATCACACAGAGTAAATGCTCATATCCCTCTTCCTCAATGTAACTCAATATGTAAAGAATATCTATACTTTCAAAATTTGTTGTTAATTGTGTATCTATATGTGTAAATATTTAAGTAGCAAAAACAGATATCATCATGAAATTGTGGTAAATCATTTTTTAAATGATATAAACATATTTCTGGTTTAGGCATTGTAGGCATACTCTTGACGATAATATAATTTTAGTTGAAGCATACCAAGTTAGATACAGTTCCTGGAGTCATTACTTAAACACAGCTTTGATTTACCTCTTCCTTAGTAGTAAATTCTTCAGACAACTCACCTGAGCTCCTTTGAGAACCATAGCTCTTCCGGGGTATGCAATAATTCCTTTCTTACTCTCCTGTAACCATCAAGCTGCATCCCAACAGTGAGATTATCATCAACTGTTTCTCAGTTTTATCCAAACATTTGAGTTTCTCTGTCATATACTGACTTGATGATTGATTGACCTTCATTAGGAGTTAGATTGGCCTTCAGATTCTTTATACCCCTAGCCTCCATAGCCATTCACTCAGCCACACACTCAACACCCCCATCTGTTTAAACTGAGTGCTCATTGACTTATAGGTTTCTGTGTTTGAATGTCTTGCTTGTTCATTTTTGATGTGATTCATTCTTGTTTAAAATATTTTCACCCAATAGTTCACACCTCTATCATTTTATATCTTACCTGTTCATCAAAACTCACACCAGAAATCTCCTTGGCATTTTTAACTAAATGTTATATCACCTTCCTTCGACTAAAAGCATATTTCGTTCCCCGTCATGCACTATTGTGTGACATCCTGGTTCAGATACTTGTCTTATCCCATCTTCATATTTGTCTTTGCCCATTGAATCATCTGACAGCATTAAGATCACAATGACATCCTAAAACATGTATTTTTAAGTCTCCACCTGTCAGTTTAAAAAGATCTGACAAGAAATGTTATCATTTAGTTTCAAAATGTACAATATTATGTATGCGGAAGTTTTTCTAAAACGATAAATTGTTAGAGTAGGGCTGACAGACCATTAAGAAAAGGCTTCTGGTCAACAAAATAGGATTTCTGGTCCCCAGATCTTACTTTCAGTTGAGTCATGTCAGTAATCTGTCCAAGGGCCCACTACTCAGAAGGCTGGTTTTCAGGCTAATAAATAGAATAACTACTCTTTTAATGAAACACTGCACTTTTCATTCATACTTCCTGATTTCTGGAATTGACCCTATAAGATACCAGGAGGGTGAACTTTATCTGCCTTCCTGAGACCTGAGTAAAAAATGTGTGATACATAATTTTTTTGGTTCTGTATTTTCCCCATGGTTGCTGACCAGAATCTAAGTATGCTTTTTCTGATAATTTGGGCTTCTTTGCTGTTTCCCTAAAATTCCCCTACCCTTCAAGAAGCTGACTTCCATGCCAACTTAACCAGCACGGCTTTTATTTCTATCTCCTCATCTGGGTAGACCTACATCTGGCCTGTTCTGGGAGTTTCTCTTTTTATCACTAATAAAGTTATCCCTGAGCTCTCTGTTTGAGCCCATGTTTAAATTCTTTAATTAATAGGACTAAGAACCCCAGGAGGGGACCCTGATTTCCTGGTATCCAAAAGAGAAGTATTCCTATTTAATGTCATTTTGTAAAAATGAGATCTTAAGTATTGATATTTAATTATTCATGTTAGATGCATACTTTCATGTTAATGCTTCAAAAACACACTGCACTGGCTGCTTTTGTGTGTCAACTTGACACAAGCTGGAGTTATCACAGAGAAAGGAGTTTCAGGTGAGGAAAAGCCTCTATGAGATCCAGGTGTAAGGCATTTTCTCAATTAGTGATCAAGGAGGAGGGCCCATTGTGGGTGGTGCCATCCCTAGGCTGGTAGTCTTGCGTTTTATAAGAGAGCAAACTGAGTAAGCCAGAGGAAGCAAGCCAGTAAGTAACATCCCTCCATGGCCTCTGCATCAGCTCCTGCTTCCTGATCTGCTTGAATTCCAGTCCTCACTTCCTTTGATGATGAACAGCAATGTGGAAGTATAAGCTGAATGAACCCTTTCCTATCCAACTTGCTTCTTGGTCATGATGTTTGTGCAGGAATAGAAACCCTGACTAAGTTGAAACATTATTGTATTGTGGAAGAATAGATGGTAGCTATCATTATTCCAGAGTACAGCTTTATCAGCTGGGTATAACTTTTCTAGGAGTAAGAACACACACACACACACCCATGCATCCACAATAATCTAAATTCAGAAAAACATTGTTACCAATAAAATACCACACACATGATAAACTTTTATAATTAATTTAATAGTGGTCATGTGATTAACAGCTATGACTCAAATGACTTACTGATTGTTTGTGTAGCAGAATTTACTCTAAACAAAATATGGAAGATAACTAGTAAATGCTTTGGTGAGATGAATATCTAGACATTAAACAAAGCAACTAAAATTATCTGTGTCCTATGAGTTTTTCAATTCCAGAAACAATGGATGTGTGGAGGATTGATTTCTTGCAGGTTGGGATGTATTTTATTGGCCTTCTAGAGAAAGAATACTAAGATTGGAACTTTGTTCATTCATGTATTCCTTCTAGTGCCTCATATGTCTGAGCAGTAACTTATTCATTTTTTTCAAGGGTTCATATTGAGCTCTGGTAAGGTGTTCCACATCATGTTAGTTAGGAAACAACATGGATCACGCACTATCATGACACTTTAGGTTTGCAGAGATGCAACCCAGAACTCAGGCTGCCTGAATTGATTCTATTCTGCTTGACTGTGATGCGAGGCGGACCTAAAGCCATAGTCTATACTTTGCTTGTATATGATTAAGTACTTCTATAATGTCAGATTTTTATAAATCAATACATAAAGAAATATTTGCTAAAGTCATGGCTCCATATTTGGTCGCATACATGTGAATCAACATTTAGTTACTTGCTATGGACTACCATGGCAAGTGGGTTAAGTAGTTAGAATGTAGCTCTTATGGGAGAGGGTTTTGACAATTATCACTCTTCAAACTCTCCACCACTGTGGTCAGAGTATTTATCCCTCTTTATGGTAATGCATTCTAAGTGTCATTTCATTAGATTAGATTTTCATGTTAGTTCCCTTGTTTCTGGTTGTCTTAAACAATATAGGCGTTTGTTACATTCTCTAAGAATGCTGCATTGTGGCCACACTAACAATTGGCTATCAGGTTCTTTCTTTTACTCTACCTTCTTAGTGTTTTACTTGACAGCTTTTAAATTTGCAATTTCCAGACAACTTTCCATAAACAAATCGTAGAAAACAGTAGACACTACTTTGTTTCCAATCCGGAAAATCTTGTGTGTTCACGAGTGATCACAGTAGACCCACGGAAGTGCCCAAGCTTCTGTGAATGCTTCTAGCTATAGTAATTAACATTCTGTGATTTGCCCACATGTGTAATGTTTAGGAAGAAACTGCAGCAATGAAACATCTGCTTAAAAAAGCAAACAGTATTAAAACACAGTAGGTAGATCATGGAAAGAATATTCAAAAAGAGAAGTCTCAAATATCAATTTTGTGTCATATATAAATATGTAAAACTCTAATCAGAAAATATCCATATGGCTTTTATACTAAGGCTCACTGACTCTCCTTATTAATACCTGCCTCATAAGCTTTGAGAGCACCCTTTCTAACATAGAAAAAGTGCTATCTGTATGCTAGGGAAAAACTACAAAGAGGCAATAAATTATTGCTGTAATGACATGCTAATTAAAATTTTGCTTGTAACTCATGTAAGTGTTTGAAGCCCAGCAAATTTCTCTTTTCATTTGTGGAGTGTGAAGGTAAATTGCCCAGTGACAGTGGGACATCGCTAACAAGTACAAATTGAATAACATGCTATCTTGCTCTATTAGCCCTGACTAGCATGTCTGAATTAGATATTCAGCACACTCCCCATTGTAGGGCTGATTGATAAATGCTAAGGAGAATTTGTCAAAACAACAGGGGCTACACCCAGTGGGACATCAATATGCTCCATTTAGTCACCTCCATAGTACTTCCTACATAGGATTGTCACATAAAATTAAGACTAGCCGCTAACCAGCCATCAAGCTTGTAGCAGACGTCAGGCAGCCTGTGTTCTCTATGCATATTAGTCACATGCTTAACAATTTGGGCTGTCAGGACAGAAGCATGCAGTGACCTCCAGAGCAGAGGTTGAATTTTCCAACTACACTGAAGCATCATGCTCAGCTGTTCAAGATTTTAGACCATTTCCTGCCAGATCTGGGCACAGATGCAGTGCCCTAAGCTATAATCTGTGGCAGCATCCAAATGACAAATGGCACCAGGAAGATTATTGCATTATATATTAAGTACCACAAGTCTGTAAATTATAAGTAAACTACTGTTCAGACTGTCTCCTCCACCTTTCAAGATACTTTCCCTCCCTATTCTTTTAAAAAATAAACCTAATAAATATTGGGTGAAGCAGAGATCAAAGCCCAGAGTTTGAATTATACATCTCCATTGCTAATTAGCTGCTTGAATATCAAACAGTTTTGGACCAGCTGTAATTTAATAAGCCATGATTGAGGTTTGCCTGATTTTATTTCCCCCATTGAAAATTCTTCTCAGGTGCAAGTTTGTATGATTTCTAGGATTCTTGGTGATAGTTTGTTTTTGGTATTTTCTTTGTCAACATAATTAGCCATAAACACAAAGTGAAAAAAATATAAAATATCATCCATATCTGACAGATGCTTTATTTAGAATCATCTCTTTCTATTGGATTGTGATATAGAACTTTATATATGAGGTTATCTGCTCATGGAATAAAGCCTCCAGAAGATATAACAGTACCATTAGTTTGAAATAAAATGTATTCCCTACACTATCTCTTTTCATGATATTAGGGGCTACTATCTATTGAGCAACTGAAAATGTGGCCATTTGCTAATTTGATCATAGCACTAAGCATAAAAATTAGCACTATTGTTGGAAATAAATTGCTGAAATTTCCTGGGTATGATAAACACGTATTCAAAGAGAATACATCAATTTTTTATCTTGAAAACCATAAATATCAATAAAACATACTATAACTCAACTCATGAACACTTAACTAAGTTTAGTCTACATATGGTGTGGAACTCTTGCTTTTATTCTGAAATTAAAAGTAGAATTATTCAAAACACATGAGGCATACGTTTTTATAGTGCTTTTACAGAACTCAGTCTTTAAAATTGCAATCTTGA
Organism: Rhynchomys soricoides; assembly: GCA_019843965.1. Classification (NCBI taxonomy): domain Eukaryota; kingdom Metazoa; phylum Chordata; class Mammalia; order Rodentia; family Muridae; genus Rhynchomys; species Rhynchomys soricoides. Next base: position 32,519,430 of record JADRCH010000005.1, on the reverse strand, counting down.
TAAAAACAAAAACAATTCAGTGGCACAATATTTCTTTCCTGAAGACCAAACTGCCAACATTTAATCAACTACTGCTAGTTTTTATTTTCCATTTAAAATAACAACCTGAAAATGTACCATTATCTTTTCACATTTTCTAGATTCCTTATATACAAGAGTTTAAATTTTTTTAAGGATTTTGATAGCTGTGGGTACAATAGTTTATGTTATAAATTTAAACACTGAATTCCTTTCAGAAAATATTAATATTTCCATGAGAATAAACTACTTTGTTTAATATGTAGAATGGTGAATTTCATAGAAATATTTAATTTTAAAATTGTTGATCTCAATATATTGATTAGTTTATGCTGAACTGTAAAGCTGAATACTAAGTGCTGAGACCATAAAACACAACTGTCCACCACTGGACTGATAGCCACAACAAAAGCACTACAGGCTACTCAGTGTGGGACATTACTCCCAAGGCACAGAAGAGTAAGAATGTAGTTCAATACTTCTGTCTGATGACTTCCCCTGAGCAGATACAACCTTTTTCTTTTCAAGCATTTTCTTTAAATTTAAAACTGTCTTGGTGAAATGGGCCTAAAGCATCAGTCCTGCATACAAGAAATGGGTATCTAAATTCATTCAAAGTTTTTAACTTAAACTTTCAAGTTAAGATGAATTATACAAATCCCCCTTTCTGGGTCTACCTTCTACCAGTCCAGCAGTTTGAACAAAGGACAGCAGAGTTCTTTAGCCTGAGGCAACAGTCTGCTCACAGATAGTGTAGCAGCTGAATTGCTCCCCATTCACATTCTAAACCCTCTCTCCTAATGTCATCTGTAACATCAGTGTCACTTTCTGAGACCACAGCCACAATTCTACAGCCCTTTGGAGCAATATTGCCTTGGCTTTTCCTCCTGGGGCGAGCTTCTTGCCTGGTGCAATCTGTGGAGCCACTTAGCACAGGCTCTTTGCTAACCGATAACAGGTACCAGATGATGCATTCAGACCCCCAGCCTATTTTTATTCTCTTATGGCTGGTGTGCCTGCCACTGGTGTGTATGTGCACAGATGTCAGATATAGATGATGCGTCTGCTGTCATGAAAGAGCTTCAGGTTGGTGGAGAAAAAAACTGTAATGTTGTTCTTTTTAAGTAATATATGATCTTTAAAACATCTAGCTCATAATCTCACCAAGCACTTTGATATTCCTGTTTCACTATAGTGTATGATGCTTGGGAAAGTTTATGAGATTGCCTACTTATTCCACCAATTTCTTTGTTGTTTTCCTGGCAATATAAAACAAATTTCAAAAAAAATATATTAGCTCTACTTACAAATTCTATATACATAAAAGGGACTACTATCATGTTAGTATTTTATATAATAGAAATTCCTAATAGCAACATTGTTCTTTTGGTATCAAACACATACTTTCTTTTTCCATAAACATGTATTAATGTTTCCCTGGAAGGACAAAATTTGTACTAAAATGTTGATCAACAATTAAAGATGTATAAATACAGCTTGAAATTTGTTCTATATACAATGTAAAACTTGTAATAAATTATATATAATAAATTTAACATCTTACTTAATAACACACAACTCATAATTTGTCATCTATTCAAATAAGCATGTTTGCTCTTATAAACTAGATTTTGATATAAGCATGTATTGAAGTTCTAGGATTACAGTTTTCTATTTGTATTGTCCTTACTTAAGTTCCTCTATTAGTGACTCTCTTCCCCTATGAAATCTTTAAATGATGATGATGTCACCCATTTTTGTGCACTAACAAAAGTTTCTCATTCACTGTGAGACTATCCCAAACACTGTGCAACAGGTTAGTACACACTTGAATTAATAAAGTGAGCTAATAATGAATGAATAAATATATAAATTTTTGGAAAATTATTAGCATTTTTTTTAAAAGAAATCAACAAGTCAGAAGCATGAATGGGGATCACCATAAATGAACCACAGCGCCTTCATTCACAGGATGATCACACCGCCTCCAGTAGTCTTCAGCATTTTTACAAGTGGGTCTAAACTCTGGATCCCACCAATTTCAGAAGAACTTTTTGATATCGTCATGGCATCTGAACCATAGAATGAAATAAGAACACTCACTGGATGTCTTATTCTTCAAGAGGGAGTCTGATAACTTTCCCCACTCATAGAGGAACCTGCTACTTCAGCTATATAATCTCTTAAGAAATAAGTTTTGGTAAAGTTTTTTTTTCCTCTCAAAATATACAAAAAAAAAAAAAAAGTCATTTTCTGCCAGACAAATATAGTGAAGTGGATTTCTACTATTTGTAAGGAATATAGTAATACTTTCTTGCCCATGTTTGGAAAGAAAGTGGAGAAAACCAGCCTTTCTCTTCCCTGCTTCCATGATCATTTGCTGAACAGATTGGATTACAGCATTGCTTCTGCCGAAGGCTTTCCCTGAGGACCACCCAAGAGATTTCCTTACTGCAAATGGCATACACTGAGACTTTAGTGTGTTTTTGCCTAAAGCATACAGTTCCTATAAAATATAAGAGAGCTCAGTCTTGCAGCTCAAATATCATGAAATAAATCATTTGAAATGATTTCAAAAGCTTTCTCAACAGTGTTAAGAGGCTTTGCCTGTTAATCAACTGAGCCCGATATCGGTGGAATCTGTGGCTGTGTGTGCTGTCAGTTTTCACCTTCCTCAATCTTTCTGCGTCTGATCATAGTCACTGTGCTCACTTTCCTATTTAAACAAAATAAAACAACTACCATAAACCCACACACATACACACACACACAGAAAAAAAACACACACACACACACACAACTAAAAAATGTCAGTTTGTCTCATTGCATTTTCCAAGGACTTCTCTTTACATATGATGAAGAATCAAGATTTTAACTTGCTACTGTGATAATATATATTACCTACGAATTTTGTCTTGTAACTAAAAAATTCAAAACGGTTTTATCTACAAATTCTTTTAGGTGCTTTGTAAAGTTAAAAGTAATAAAATTTCTCTCTAAATTGGTGGCTTTTTTAAACATATATTAATGTACTCAAGATATATATGTTTTTGCAAAGCTGGAATTAAAACCTAGACCTTCCTGAATTAGTGTCATCTACTCAGAACTGATGGTTTATGATTTTGCCTTCATAATATATTCTTTCAATAATAAATTTTTTAACTCGAAGAAAACCTTTATGTTGAAATTTAGCTTTTAATGCAAAAACTTTAAAAATATCAAAATGTTTTCAATCTCCTTTTACTGAAAGTGAAGGTTAATATTTTACATATGTACATACATATACTGATTTTTCTATGGAAAACAGTAGTGAATAAATAACTAAAAAACTATTGATTTTCTAACACATAGGCCAATTACATAATTCAATTACAAAATCTAATTGAAACTGGAAACTATATCGTTGAAGTTGGAATTCACATCATGTTCACACATTGATCAAAGCAGTGAAATAACTATCTCAAGCTCACTTCATCTTGTGGGTTTGTTTTTTTTTTTTTTTTTAATGTAACTAGGTCAAACAAAATTCTTCTCTATAATATAAATTTTAAATAACCGTGAACAAAATCTGTAATTTAAAAATGTACTCACTGTTTTTGCTTTCTTATTATATTCAATGTCACTACCATCAGAGTTTCCATTGTCTTGAGAGCCTTCAGTAGTCTTTGGAAACTCCCTCCTTCCTAACTACTACAGAAGCTGAAATCAGACCCCTAGTTAAAAGTACTGAAGATAATCCCATCTCGACTCTCTTATACTCTTTACATCTGCAAGTTCCGGCTCTTAGGTCCTCTTCCAGGTCCCTGTCTCCTCTATCTACCTAACCTTCCAACAGCCTCTTAAAACCTCCTGTTATCCATGTTTACCAGTCTCAGATCTTTATCCAGATCGCTCATATAAATGTTGGCTACTTTATTATTAATTTTGTAAGAAATAGCTTCCTTTGATTAACTGAATCTATTTCAGTGACTGAAAAGTATGTACATTAATAGGATACCATATATTTTTTTTTTAAAAAAAAATGTTTAAATCATGACAATAATATCCATTTCCTCAGCATTGATGATTTCGTTGTGGCAAAGATGGTACACCTGAACTGCTGTGTGAGCATTCAAAGCTCTTGACAATTTTCCATGACACTCTGAACATCATGATCTCTAGCCTGCCATTCAGAGTTTGACTATTCAGCTCGTTATTCTCTGAATATTTCAACTTTGTTTCTTCTACATACTCTCTGTCACTTCCCACACTCAAGCAATATTTGCAAAACATGCAAACGTTTGTATCTGGAAAAAAATCAAAACAGATTCTACTTGTGAAAACAAACAAACAAGCAAACCTTCCCACACTCAAAAGAGAATGTTTTTCATCTACTTGCTTCAGAATCCTGAGCCTCTCAGGGCAACCTTTCTACTTTCCCTATCCCCAATCTCCTCCAAGGCTTTTCCTTACTCCTCACAGCCTTCTTTCTAGAAAATGCTAGCATTAGTTCTATGTTCCCCTGTAGTATTATTGAGTTCACGACTGTATGCTTGATGTTCATGCTTACACATTCCTCGGAGCCTGAAGCCTGGGGTCTCTGTTTCCTCTTCTCTCTGAACTATCTATCTATCATAAGGCTGGAGTCCACAAATGACCAATAAGCAGGATATTTTTAAAAAAAGAAATTCCATAGAAAATGCTGTCTATCTTATCAGAAAATAAAATACTAATTAAGGCACTTATTTTACACTAAATATTCTTATATTACATTGTGTATTACAGTTATGAAACCAACAAATTTAGGATGACTGAAAATGAATCTAGTAAAAGAAAACATATATATATATATATATATATATATATATATATATATATTGAACAATGAAGATTTCACAAATCTATTATCAAGAAATTATCAAAATGTCATGACAGGTAAATCAGGTCTTTCCAACATAAAAGTTTCTTCTTTTTACTTCATTGAAAAAAATTTGAAAAAAATCACACCAAAATTAACCCGCCCCTAAATCTATACATCTCAGTGCACTTCCATACAGTTGGAATAGCCATTGTAAAGCTGAGACCTTCACATTGACTTTTCCATTATCTGATATTTATTTCTTGCACTTCCCTACCACAAAAGAATGATAAGAAAAATCTAGAAACTAGATTTTTCTAGAAACTAAAAAAACTCTTTTTAAAAACTTAACCATTCCATTAGTTTCCCGATTCCCCCTCCACAAATTCCCCATCCCACATCTGCCCTCTCCCCCCTCCCTTTGCCTCTATGAGGGTGTTCCCTTACCCACCCTCTCTCATCCCCCTGTACTGGGGCATCAAACCTCCACAGGACCAAGGGCCTCCCATGGCTGTCAGGCAAGAACATCCTCTGCATACGTATCTGGAGCCATGAATACCCCCTGTACACTCTTTGGTTAGTGGTCTAATCACTGAGAGCACCGGGAAAACTCTTAACTTTATATCCTTTCATGCATCAAGGGTCCTTTACCTGCAGTCTATCCTCCCTCAACATCCTTTCCAGGTTTATTCTTCGTTTTACAAGTTATACCACACTACACATATGTTTGTGTGTGTGTGTGTGTGTGTGTTTCCATGTGCAATACTATGCAAGGGATTTCATTTGAAAAGCTCTCTCTTCCCTAAGATAAATAACTATCAGAAATTTTATTTTTAAAGAGTTTTCTTAATGATTTTGATGACTCTTAAAAGCCTAAAATATCCGTCCTTTGCAGATTTGGGCTGAGGAGTATGACTACTTAATAGAAAGTTACCAGAGGACTTACATTTACAGAAAATATGTTTTGAGTCAGTGCATGATTTTATAAAACTCAAGAAAATACATTATGTAGAATTTATTGTTCTGGTCACTAGAAACTTTGAATTTTATTGAGTAAATAATTAGGAGCTACTCTTCAATTTCAAAAGGCACCCTGAAAGCCTCTTAGAGCAGTAATTATTTTATGACCAAAATTAAGAGGTTGGTACCCCAATTCATCACAGAGTTTTCCTCTGTTGATTAATAAGTAATGAACTTTCTACCCTGTAAAATTCACCAATATGTGCTTCCAGTTGTAATACAAAGCTTGTTTGTAAGTCTGTCTTGGGCTCTGAGGAACAAAAGCAGCACATATGTTCTTTAATGATGGAGAGTTGCAACATCGCTTTTGATTGAAAGACACAGAGTGAAAAAATATGACAGTAAAATTTGTGAAAGAAATCTCAAGATTATTTTAGACTTTCTCAAAGAATCTCATGTAGTAACATTTGTTATCATTATACATTCTATTACATATATTTATATGCCTTGATATATATATACATATATACATATATACATATATATATATACACATATATATACATATATATACATATATACATATATGTACATATATATACATATATACATATATATATACATATATATACATATATACATATATACATATATATACATACACATACAATATTAGAAGTAGAACATGAATGCTTTATTTAATGTCATACAAACATACATATTTATTTATTTACATGTCCATATATCTATGGATCTCTACAGCTGATGATTCTTCATGTAAGTGATGGAAATGAAGACACAAGTAATCAAAGTTAAGTTCTCTGAATTTATAATTCACATTAATTTTATTGGTAGGCATAACTGTAATTTTCTGCCACATGGACCCTGTAGTTTTTTTCTTAAATAAAGTTTTACATGAGAAATGGATTTTGCATTCTAAAGTTCTTCTTGTAAATAGAATACACAATCCACGTAGCTGGTTCAAGAACATCATAGCTGGATTGATTTCTAGACAGCATTTTGCTGTTATTGGAGATCCAGTGTTTAAATTTTTGATGACCTATAGGATCATTATTAGAATATGCCAAATCAGTCTTTTGGCAAGAGAACCACGATAGAAAATATTTGCCATCATAAATGCTTCTACATTTTTGTGTCTATGAATTCAGAATAGTTTGAAACTGCTTCATTTTCACAGTATTAATAACGCTGCCGAAATGCCATTATGTCGTAACTTTAGGGGAAGTAACTCCGGTTCTTGAGTGTTATCTACCAAGAAGATACTATAAAGTCAGTGGGTGTTCTTTTTTTATTATTATTTAATACTTTATTTACATTTCAAATGTTTTCCCCTTTCCAGTTCTCTCCTTTGGAAACCCCCATCCCATCCCCCTCAGTGGGTGTTTTTACAAACAAATGATGAATTCCTTGTACAGTACATGTATGATGCATGTACAGTTTGATCTCTCTCTCACATTTTCTGGATAATGTAAATGACATAGAGCATGATACAAACAAGGTCTAACCTTCTGTTAGTTCTATGATCTGTTTCACATCACTGAGATCCTTAGCTCATTTGGGGAATGAGTAACAGTCAGCATTTTGAGTACAAAGTACAAAATATTTTAACATATATTAATAATTTCTTAAAAACTAAAAGTAAACATTCCATTAAGGAAGAAAGAACACCATATAAAGGCGTATGGTCCAAAACCGTAAAATTCAGTAGCAAAATCAAAGACAAAGGAGGTATTTTTATATCAGTAAAACTATGAATCAGCTGGGTCTGGTTGTGTGTGCCCTTAATTCCAGTATCAGTTGAGTAGAAATAGGTAGGTTTCTATGAGTTTGAGGCCTGCCTGCCCTACACAGTGAGACATTGTCTTTTAAAACAACAATAAACAAACAAACAAACAAAAGTAATACAACAGACAAAACCCCACACCAAGTCATTAATTTAAAATCCAATATCCCTCTGTAGTTTTAAAGTATGACTGATTGTTGCTTTAGCAAATACTAGAAGTTCTATATTGACCTGACACTAATAACTACAACACACAAAGAGAGAGAGAGAGAGAGAGAGAGAGAGAGAGAGAGAGAGAGAGAGAGGCAAATTATCTAATTTTTAACCACATACACACACATACGCAAATTTAAGTTTTAACCACACACATGTGTGCAAATTATCTAATTTTTAACCTGCAAACGGTTAATTGTGGTCAATGTCAAAAGTACTAAAAGTAGCCAGGAAGTCATATCTTTAAAAAGAAACATTACTGCTTTTAAAAACATATGGCTGAACCACAAAATATGGTTGACTTTTTCTGTGACTGGGGTTAAAATGTACACCACCGGTGGAGAGCATGAGGGTTAAACACACTGAGACTCCATTCCAAACACAGTAAGGCAGCTATAAGTCAGACACAATGACAGTGCTGATTAATTAGATACTCCTACCCCCAGCCCTTCAGAGTGATTTATGAAGACACATCTCTAGTCTAATCCAGTGTGCTGACTGGATTAATGGAGTGAGCTAGAAAAATTCACTGGCTGCAGTATCTGACAGCCCAGCAAAACATTAACCCCTGGATTTTTCTTATCTAGCCTATTGACAAAATATTAATTATGACAAAACATTCATGCCTCACCTAATTATCTCCCGATAGCTTAGTTTATATTTGATAAATAAATATGGAGGCACATATTGTGTTGAATATTTAGATATATTGAAATTCTTTGCATTAGAAAAAAAGTTGCATATAAACATTTAAGAGCAGAGTTAGATTAAGCTGTGTATACACTCTGGAAAGAAAGCCAACTCAGCACAGCTTTTCCTTCTGAACCATCTGCTGAGAAACATAGATTTATTACAGAGTGGGGGAAAGATAAAAATTCTTTTTTAAAGAAGACCTGTTCCAATTGCATTCAGCTCTCCGCATATAGGTAGCCTGGTGGTAGTGAATTCTGAAACAAGCAGTGATTCTGCTGGTGGCAGAAATATGACACCTTCTATATACTAACAGTTAAATTAGACGTATTTTGGTGTTCTCAATCAGAAGCAAGAATTTCTATATATCTAAATATTCAATGCAATCTGTGCCTCCATATTTATGTATCAAATACAAACTAACCAATCAGGGGAATATTAGGTAAAGCAGGAATGTTTTGTCATAGTTAATATTTTGTCAATAGGCTAGATAAGAAAACTCACAAAAACTACTTCTACTTCTGTAAAGTGAATAATAATCATATATCAGAATTTCAAAATTAAAGAATGTCATAGAACTATGCCTGTACAGTCACTAAAGTGATGTAAACTGAATTAGGTCAATTTCTAAATTATCAAGAGCAAATTCTGAGGTATATCCTATTAGTTAAATTTTAATTATTGTTTATGAAGTTTGATTTATCCCAATTATATTTTTAAAATGTGTTACATCAAATATCAAAACATCTCTAAATAGAATTTCTTGAAAATTTCTGGGTAAAATACTTCTTTCATTTATGATCAAATGATAGAATCAAGTAATTAAACTCCTAGCTCTATCTTACACTAAATCCAAATTAAAAATTAAATATCTAGGGACTGGAAAAATGGCTCAGTGGATAAAAGCATTGGCTGCCCTTCCATAAAATTCAGATTCAAATTCCAGCACCCATGTGTAACTCACAACTGCCTGTAACTCCAGTTCTACGGGATCTGAGCACCCTCATACAACCGAACATGCAGCAAATCACCAATGTACATTAAAAAAACCATTAATTTAAAAACCTTTAAAATACTGTAAAGCACAATGCTGTGTATTATCAAGAAATATAAAATATATATCATAATAGTATTGTAAAATTAAAAATACATTGGTTAGAAAATTTGGATGATTTCACAAACTGTCCCTATATCACTATGACTCAAGCTTATATTTAAAGACTATAAATTTTTTTGTGCATGTGAATTTTGCTCATTTAAATGGTGTTTAAAAAGAAGAAAGAAAATGCAAAACTGAATAAGACCAAGTTCATAAATTTTTATTGTTTATGCCTTCAGCATGAGAAATTTAATATCAGTCATTAATGTCCATAGCTATACTATGAGTGTCTAATTGTAAGACCATAGTGGCTACCCCACACTTGTGAGGTTGGAACTTCAGCCTGTTATACAAAACAAAGCCTTCAGTCAATGCCAGTCAACTATGCTCTTCAATGTGATGAGCATTATCAAGAGACAATTTTGATGGTCTAAGGTAGGAACTTGATAACGACTGGCACCACAATGCTGACAAGCATCCCATAATGTACAACAGCCAACCCCCTTCCCCAGAAGAATGAAACAGTCCCAGATGTCAGAAATTCTGTATGGAAAATATATTTAAACAGTTTAATAAGTTTTCTGGGGAATTTACTAATGTTGAATATCAGCTTTATAAATAAAATGAATTCTTGTTGATTCAATTATTGCAAAAGGCAATACTGTTTACTTAAGAATCTAAGAGCACACTAAAAACCAGAGAAGTAGACAGAAAATGTAATGTACTCTGAATACGTCTCCATCAATATGTTCCTATGATACAAAATGACCCTAAACATGAACACAGTAAGTCAAGTAAGTCTGTTAACAATATC
>JADRCH010000005.1:32495994-32508985 GCA_019843965.1 Rhynchomys soricoides | reverse complement strand
AGGTTTTGTGGGTGAATTGGTTCCCTCTCCCTCCATTGGAAGCGCTGTGGTGGCCATTTAGGGGTACATTTCCTCTCCTGCTGTTAAGAGTCTCAGCTAGGGTCATCCTCATATCCTCCCTGGAGCCTCCCATGTCCTAGGTCTCACATTTGTCCCGGAGTTCCTCCTCCTCCCCCCTCCCCCCACTGATTTTCCTTCTTTCTCCCCACACTCTCATCCCTACCCCTGCTCTCTCAATATATGAGCCCTACCCCAGTGCCCCTCCCTACTCCTTTCGCACCCAATTCCCTCCCTCCATCTACTTCAGATGTTCAGATTCAAGCATCCTCCCTTGGGCCCTTCTTGTTACTTAGCTTCTTTGGGTCTGTGGATTGTAGCTTGGTTATCCTGCGCTTTATGGCAAATATCCTTTATAAGTGAGTACCTACCATGGATGCCTTTCTGGATCTGGGTTAGGGATACAGATGGAGCAGAGAATGTGGGAATGGCCGACCAATGACTGGCTCAACTTGAGTCAAATCCCATAGGAAGGAGCCAATCTCTGACACTATTAATGGTACTCTGCAATGCATGACAAGAGCCTAGTTCAGCTGTCTTCTGAGAAGCTTCATCCAGCAACAGACAGAAACAGACATAGAGACCCACAGCCAAATATTAGGCAGAGCTCAGGGATTTTTCTAAAAAAGTCCAGGGAGAGATTGAGGGAGCCGGAGGGGTCAAGGGCATCACATGAAGACCTACAGAGCCAACTAACCTGGGCCCATGTGGGCTCACAGAGACTGGACCACCAACCATAGAGCTCTCATGGACTGGACCTAGGTCCCCTACACATATGTAGCAGACATGCAGCTTGGTCTTCATGAGGGTCCCCCATGAATTAAAGTGGGAGCAGTCTCTGACTCAATTGCCTGCCACTGGATACCCTTTCCCTAGCTGGGCTGCCTGGTTGGATCCCAGTGAGAGAGAATGTGCTCAGTCCTGATATAACTTAAAGTGCTGGGGTGGTCTTGCACCCAGGGGAGGAGGGGAATGGGAGAAGGGGGTGGGAGGTTGGGACTGGGAGGGGACAAGGGAAGGGAGCTGTGATAGGGATGTGAGGTGAATAAAATATTAATTAATTAATGAGAAAAACAAAAACAATATCTCAGATATGGAAATTTGCTTTTGAGAATTTGACTACCACAAATTATCTAAATAACTTGTAACAAAACAGAAGGAAAAACTTTGTGTCTTTCAGTAATGCTGATATTATGGACTAGCACTTGAAAAATTAATAACTCATAAAAGATACCCCAAACAATATTACATAACTAGTTTAAATATCTTTTAATTTATGAACAAAGATTATTACAATGACATGGACTAAGTAAAACTGCTTCAATTTGATTCTTTAAAACATATTTTTGAGAAGCTAATAGGGCTCTAGGAGGTTCCAAAGGGGAGATCTGGAAAGGCGGAAACATTTGAAATGTAAATAAAGTATCAAAAAAATTAAATAGATAAAAAAAGAAAAGAAAAGAAAAAAAGAATTCAAGTCTTTGGATTTTAACACAAAGACCTTATTGTTGCTTTGCATATTATGGTAAATCTTCATGGTTCAGATCTATCTCTTTGGTTCAAATCTAGCCCAAGTGTACTCAGATCAAGCTGAAGAAAATTCAACCCACATATGTTCACTCCACTGAACCCTCCAAGGATTGCCGATGCTCACTGCTTACTTTTAGTTTATATTGCCCCTCACTTTCCTATTCAATGATTATTACTGTTTAATTTTTTTTTAAGTTTTCTAGCTTGATTATAGGCACCAGGAAGGCAAAGTCTACATCATGCCTATCTCTCACAGTGATGAATGCTTAGTGAATATCAAAAGGAGAAAGGAGGAAGAAAGACAAAGAAGGTGAATAGAAGGAAGAAAGAAAATAGAGTTCCCTATGTTTTCCTTTCATGTTCTTCAGATAAAATGTTTCCTTAGCTCTTAACAGAAAGTACCTCTGTCAGCGCTTCCCCTCCCTCTGAGTTTCTAAGAATGACAAACCTATTCCATGGTACTTATGCCCTGTGATACATTGGTACTTATATCTAGGTGAGATACATGGTATTTATATCCAGGCGTGATAGCATTATGTCATCATGGGTTGTCCTCTGGTATCTTTACTTTCTACATATGGGTTCAGCTATGGTTCAAATGTTCGACTGTCCAAATGCTCAGCCAAGAATTCTAAGAAAGAAGATTAGAATTTTGTAAAGAGTTCAGCTGAACAAAGAAAAAAGTTTAACACCATTATGAATTTAGAAAATAAATCACTTTCATGAAATAAAGTACAGCCAATGTATACTTGAAAGAAGGATTCTTAAGAGCAATATCTGGACAAACTATTTTCCATCCTGCAACCTCAAGTGTATTCCCATTTCCCAGAATGTGAATTGTAATTCTTAAACAACCCAAGCAGGTCTTCCATCTCTACAGTTTCTTCTTTCTTTCAGCCATTAATTCAAACTTGGACTTTAAACTAAACAGAAGAGCTTCACTTTCTTAACAAGTCATGCTTTGTCACTTCTCATTCATTGTGAAAGCATTGTCACCTCACTGTATGTAGTTCCAGAGCCCCACAGTCTCGTCTCTCCCACACTTGTCTAAAGTGGGTACACAACACACACACACACACACACACACACACACACACACACACACAAGTACACTACATGCTTACAATTTCTCATCCAAATTCAGGCCACATTTGTTGCAGTAATTCTTTCCAGGAGCATGTGACATCTCCTTGTACAGAATGCCAATCACCTCTGTGTCCCTGATCTACTCTCACATTGGAGTTAAGGTTTCATGAGCCAGTTTGTCTCTATGGAAGCTCCATGGGCGTCTCTTTGGTCTCATGATTTACAAGTATCCCTGGAAGCCAGCAGTGATCCATGCACAGGAATGAGTTTCTAGAAATATTTGTCAAACTGCACGAAGACAAATAGAATTGGAGCAGGTTGAATAATTAAAAAGAAATCCACTGCTGAGGCTCCCCAATTTTTATTTTGATCAAAAAGGCACTTGAGTTTGCCTTTTAAAGTTTTAATACTTGTGTTCAAATGTCTTTATTGTCTTCATGTCTTTCTTCTGCAAGAAAGTTCATTTCACATTGCCAAGAGACCTGTTGATTTACAAGTTTTAATAGTAACAGACTTCAAAATGTGCTATGGTCACATGAAAGTTTACATCTTCTTTAGTAGCTGTGCTTTATTTCAATCTTCAGATTCTATTCTGTTAAATAATCATCAGCAACTTTGGAGTTACTGTCTCCTGTGATTTTTCTGAAATTGGACTAGAGAATATTTTTAGTAATTCACAGCATTCTTCCATCAAACTTATTTTCTCTCAATTATCTTTTTTTCCTGAAAATTAATGGTCTAGTCTTTCACAGAACTTTTTTCCAAAAATATAAGCAAACAATGATAGCATATATTCCAAAATTCATGAACAATCTCATATAACATTTTGTGGAGTTTCCCCCTCCCCCTCTGTTTAAGCACAAGATTATCTAGATGGAGGTGGTATACAGTTTTAATCCCGGCACTTTGGAGGCAGAGACAGGCAGATCTCTGAGTTCTAGGCCAGTGTAATACACAGAGTGATTTCCAGTATAGCCAGGACTGCACAGAGAAACCCCTTGAAACCCCTTGTGTGTGGGGGGGGAGTGGGGGGTTCACAGTTAAGATCATAAATTTCAAAACTGTTCTGATATAAAAGGAAATGCTCCATGACACATACTCTTTGTGTTCACATACTTTTAAAAGACTATGCACTTCTATGTGTATATTCCAAATTACTTCTCTGATTTCCTGTTAATGACCATTTAGTTTTAATCTAAGATGCTTTATAGATGCTTGCACTTTCAGGAAACAGAAGCCACAGAACCCCGTGTGTCACTGTGCTAGGGTGAATTTTTCTGTTTCTTCATTGTTTGTGTAATTTGTCATTCACAACAGTTTCTTTGGTACATTGCCACCATTTAGAGACACTGTGCACATACATGAATAACATCATTGTGTACTGGGGGGGGGATAAGTCTTGTTAAGTTTTGTGTCTCACTGATAATTGCCACCATGATTAAGAGAATGGTGGCAACTCACTTCATTAGTTCAGAGTACTTTGTTAGGTTCAGAGAAACAGCTAGCTTGAAACTGTCACCAGGTGGAAACACCACTGCATTGCTTTCTGTTAAAGGGAACAGGGGTGCTTTGGGCACTGCCTACCTGAGAATCATCATTCTAGATGCACAGAAGATATGCTGGCTGCATAGCAATAACTTGGAGTGGCAATAATACCAATAGCAATGTTAAACTAAATAGGATGCAGAGTTGCAAAGGTGAGCAGGCTTTGGGAGCAGGTTTTCCCCAGAACCTGGTAATTTATAGGAAAACCCATTAAAATTTCTACATAATGGGCCTCTCTAGATGGACATATTCTTGGCAAAAAGGTCAGTAGCGTGCCTGTTAAGAAAAGTCATTTATGCCAACAATTTGCTTCTACTGTTGATGAGGGGGAAGAAACTCACATAACTGGATTAAATGGCTTTTGCAGCTTGACCTCCCGGAAGAGGAAGAAAGGAAACCAAAGTGCTCTAAAGCCCAATTATAATGTGCTTTAAGAATGAAACACCATTCCTCAGCTCCAGAGACTGTATTCCCATTAAGAGATGAGACAAACATTTTCTATATTAAGGGTACATTTAAAAATGATTTTCTGTCTGCTTTAAAGATACTATATTTCCTTATCTATAGCTAAGAATTCAAAAAGGCTAAGAAAATTCAAACTTCAGTTGTTCATTCAAACCGGAATTCAAGGACTTTATCTCTTTATTTATTTTTTAAATGGAAACAATAGGAAGAACCTTGATTTTAGTGTAAACATGCAGATATTTCACTCCTGTGGAATGGTAAGAAAAAGAAATCAAGGCAGGAATGTGGGACAGGAGAGGGGACTATATAAGGAACATCAGTACCCCTAGGTCCAGAAAGCAGGAGTCTCAAAAGCTCTGCCAGTGGTGGGTATAGACCAAGCAAATGTGTCCCCAGGTTCTGTAGCAGATGGCTAAACAGGCAGACAGGTTTCTGAGAGGGTGTGCCTGGGCCTGCACACACATTCCCAATGTACCTGGGGTCACAGATGGCTGCAGCAGCTGGCAAATGCAAATGGACGAAGTTTATGTGTTTTGCTCACTATCACCAATTATAAAGACCAAAGTCCATCTTATGTGTATAAAATCAGTTCTCAACGGTGGCAGGTACCCACTAACTCCTGATGTATTTGCTTACTTACGGTGAGATCATTTCTTTTCAAAAGCATTTTAGAAATTTTTATGTTATTTGCATAGACTATACATGGTTCTAAATGACATTATTTAGCCTGAGTCTTAAGGGAATGCAAAATTACTCTCCAAAAAATAAAGAAACAAATATTCATTTTACTCCATTATTTTTATATAAAAGAAAAATGGTATGAGGTAAATTTCAGTATTTGTTGGAAAGGAAAGAAAAATGTTTGTTAAAATATTTCTCAAATATTTATTTAGTAATCTCATTTATTATCCTAAGTATCATCTAAAAATATTTGTCTGTACCTTTAAATTTTTTAAATACTTAACATTACTTTATTGTATTTTAGCTATATACCCACTAGTTTGTCCATAAACATATAAACAAAAACACTATCACAACCTATTGTGTAATTTTATTTTATTGATATTTTCAATGCCTGTTTTTAAAGCAAAATGGCGGCTTTATTTTGGTTGAGAGTTTTAAAAATACTAAATAAAACTATTGATGTATAGAAGCAAAATATGAGGAAATTACCTACAGTAAAATAAATTTTGTGAAATAACGAGTTTAGAGGGGGTAGAAAGCACTCATTGTGTGCAGAGTAAGGGCCTGAAAACTGGTTTGAGTGGCATGTGACTTTGTGAACCTGGAACTGGGTAAATGGAGATAAAAAGATCAGTGGACTTTGTTGGTCATTCATTCTACAAACAGTGAGTCTTACTTTCCAGGGCAAGACCTTGTCTCTAAAAGTAAGTTGAACATATCCTGAAGGCCAGCATCTGAGAATGATAGCCCCCACGCATGTGTTTGCATACATGCTTGATACACACACACACACACACACACACACACACACACTTATAAACATACATGTGCCTGAGTGTGTATGCATAAACACATGTACCCACTTATGGACATGTGAAAATATACATGCAATCACACAGATGAGTTAATGACCCTGAATTAACTGATAGTTTTGTGATTAATAACAACTTCCAAGAATTAAAACCCGAATTCCATTCTTGGGTTCCTGAAGGTTGGAATCAGAGTTTGTCGTCCTAAATTGCATACAAACAGTAACGTACTTCATGTGTACCATGAAATCTTTTGTTGCATAGATGTGTACAATGCATCTGAGTTCCAAGAAAGTGATGTTTGCTCATGTGATAATATTTGAAAAAAATTATTTGGCATAAATGACAATTCATAATATACTGAATACTTTAATGAACTGGATCAATTCCTGTAACCAAGATCTAGCCACTTCAAAACAGTACCAATGTTAAGAAACCCTGCTTTATCCCCATGTAGAGCTGCAAATAGTAAAGGCAAACACTGACTTGTGATTTAGAAGATAAATGATTATTTGTAATGGCATATGTGCTTTAAATTAAATTACTGTTTAAAAAAGTTTCCAAGTCCCTCTTCACTTGATCTGCAGTGTTTGAATCAGCTTTCAAAATCTGCTTCAGAATGTACTGTCATTCGGGTCAGGTAGCTCTCATTACTCTCTTCCAAATATGTTGTCTTTAAAATGCTGGTGTTATTTTTTTGCTTTTAGACTGTAATGATTGTTTTTCTCTAACACACGTCAATCTATTATAATATTTTATATCCCCTGAAAGTTTATTAAAATTCTTTAAGAGGCTAAACTTGTGTTTATTTATTGTCTGGGCTGTATAATTTAGATTATATTGTTGGCCTTTTGTTGTTCAATGCCTGTTTATCTAGACTGCATACTTCTCTGAGTGAGAAAAACCATAATTCCTGGTCTATATACCTCTTTTGATAACTCTCAAAGACCCACACATTTAGTAAATATCCAGTAAGTAAGTAAGGCTAGGAGAAGCACACAACTAATCAAACAGAACCTGAAGTAAGTTAAAAGATTTGTTAATTAACGTTTCAACTTTTTACACTTATTTATTTTACTTGATGTATAGAAGTGTTTTCTCTGCTTTATCTTTGTATACAATAGGTGTACCTGATGCCTAAAGAGGTCAGAAGAGGTCACTGGGTACCATGGAACTATGGATAGTCACCATGTGGGTGCTGGGAACTGAACACAGGTGCTCAGTTAATGCTTTTAAACTCGGGTGCATCTTGCCATCCCACAGTTAAAAGTGTTTAGCAATCTTCACTTGCATTACTTCCACATACCTTACTGAATGTAGTTAGCTTCTGTTTTAACCCATCAGTATCTGTTATCTAAGAGCTGGGAAGTCTGTTAAAGTTTTCTAAGAAGTAATAGCTGAGCAGTAAACTCTCATTTTTTGTACTCTCTGTACTCAGGCCTAGCTGACTTTTCTGGGTCACCCACTTATTAACTGTGACATTGGGAAAGTTTCCTGGCTTGGAACATTTCATCTGTTACATGGGGATATTAACAGGACTGACTTCAGATGGCCATTACTATGAATAAACGAGATAATCGATGTGACAGGCTTAGTGTAATGCCAGGCAAAAGAGAGAGGACTCAGCCAATGCTGGATAGGCTCATTACTAAAAGCATGTTCTAATCCTGTGATCCTCCCAGATCGTATCTGTTAACATGACCTTAGATCTGTAGTCTTCAAATCATCTTAGCATTTCAAACACATACTATAATGTCCTTTAATGAAATTATTTTATTCCTGAATTACTCAGGAAGTAACATTTTAGAATCTGCTCTTTTCATATTGGGCAGATTCGCTCCACTCTCAAATATTTTTCTTTTTTAATATGTGTAACCTCAGAATAAAAAGGAAAAATGTTCTTCTTTTACATTCTATAAATCTGCGTTTGTGTGTTCATAAACATTGAGTTCATGGTGAAATAAATTAGCGCTGTAAAGTACACACATGTCAACAATTACTGAGTGAAGTAATTTAAGGCCCAGACCACTAACCTTTCCTTTGGCCAATACATTACTCTTGCACAAGAAATGTGATTTAGAGGGCAGAAAGGGCAGAATTCTAAACGTTGTACCAACTCCATGTTTTATATTCCAAAGTGCTCTATTATTAATATTATTTCCCATATTAATGGTATAGCCTTTTACCCCCCTCCTACAAGCATTTATTAATACCATCATTTTTTCTGGATTAATACTGATTTATAAATAATTATGCTTGTTGAAAGCTTAGCAGAAGTGTGATTGAATGCCAGGTAAGAAAAGTGTGTAGATTTTAGTTTATCAAAACTTGTAAGAGGTATTAGTGAAAAAAATTCACCTTCACAACAAATGGCAAGTGCTTTTAGGCTTTGCCTCTTGATTTAGAAGGTCAATTAATTAAGAACTCTCTTTCTGGTTTTTATATGTGAAACTTTATTCACAATACTGATGTCCAGTGGTGTGACCTGAAGCTTATCAACATGAATGAGCACCCTACTTCTTAATGTTGAACATTAACTGTTTCATTCTTAATTTGTGGAAACTCTTTTAACCCCATGACTGTAAGGAAAAGCAGTCCTGCATTAGGGACAAATAGCCTGTGCACTTTGCACATTATGAAAGTGAAGCGCGTCTAGGCTATGTAACTACTGTCTAGGCTCATGGGTATGTGAAATAAGCCTTATTCAGCACCCAAGATAATGGACTCTTTACAGACATCCTTCTCCCTTGCATAAAGTAAACAAGCAAATAAATGTACAAAAACAACAGCAGAAAAAATCTCAGGAAATAAAATGGTTAGAAGCATGTGGAACATGTTTAGTTCTTTACTCCCTGGGAAATTGGAGAGTCTAGTTTAATACTCAAAACAGACCAGCAAATATATATTAATTCATGTCTGCTCTTAATAAATATAAGCAATTGCAATGACTTCTTTATTTGTGGACTTTCCCTGCCTCTAGTCTATGCAATATATTTCTCTTAGTTTGTTTTCCCTGGAAATGTTGGTTTAATTTCCTTCTTTGTTCTGCTTCTACGTATTCAGGGTTTTTTTTTTTTTTTTCCCCATGGATTATTGCCTTGAATATGCTTGAATAAGTTGCTTTACCTGATGTTCAGTGTCCTTATTGGAAAACTTCCTTTAAAGGTGTTTAATGAGATAATGCATGAAACCATAGTAGGAAATAAGCAAATGTGAGCCTAATATAAATCTGTAATATTTTGGTTAAGAAACACATTATTGTGACTTCCCAGAAATTCAATTAGGCAGAAATCCAATAGCATTTGAATAAAGTATATTGTGCTGTATCATAATGGAGTTTTGGTGATCTCTTTCTCCAGATTCTCCAATACCTGTGACTTTGGTATTATTGATAGCTTTCTTGAGCAGTGTTTCAAAGGATGCAACTTTATTGTCTGGCTTAATTTTGCTTAAGAACAAAGAGACACCCATCAGTTTCACTCAAAACACTACCAGACATAACTCAAATGTTCCATCCCCTGATTTCTAGAGCAACCTAATGCATGGATAAATTGAGCCCAAGCTGCTCCCAAATGGTCAATGTTTTCTTACCTTAAATTTAGATATTTCCCACTATACTAAGTGGAGTTGTTGAAATTTTACTAAAGAAATATTCCAGCTCTGGAAATAGCTTTTAGATGGAGAAACTGAAACTGTAACTTTCAATCAATTGAGACTGCATCAGAAAGGACAGGTTAAGTTATCAATGAGTCATTTTGTATTTGTGTAGAACTATTTCAGACTTCATTTATTGCCACATACATATAAAATACAGAAATTATGTAATGTCATTTCATTAAGATTTTAGAATTGCAGTTAAGTAACACACACACATACACATACAAACACACATACACATTTTTAACTTTTGAGCAAAGTAATAATTTTATCAATATCATTTAAAATATTTAGGTGCTAAAAAGAACTACACAAATGAAAGCAAACAATAAGAATGTTTTAAACTACAAAATAAAATTTAAAATATAGGAAGTCTGGCATGATTATAGCTGCACCAGGATGCTCTGACATGACTTTTATTCAGTCAGCAAATATAAAAATTGAGTTTAAACTGAAAAAATAAGCTAAAACATATTGCTCAGATAATTCACAGAGAGCCTTTCTGGAATATTCCAGGATTCTTGCATTCACACAGCAGAATGACTGTCTACATGGTTAATCAAGTACTCTCTTAAAAGGTCTGCTTTGCTTTCTGGTAATTAGCTACAGAATTCTGTGTACATTGGTGAAGGAGCAAGTGACTGCATGAACTATGATCTGCCATTCTGAGCAGCAGCGACTTGATTATTACTCTTACATGTAGCTCACGGGTATTTGTAATTAAATCCAGAATTCTTCTTCTTTACGTTATTTTTTTTCCAAGGGCTGGATTTATTCCTCCAACTTGCACCAAGTGCCAGATACAATGTTAAGTACCAGGGATAAAAAGGAACAAAACAAAGTCCTTGCCTATGGAGTTCATGGTCAAGTGAAAAAAGAAAATGCAAACTTTAAGATTTACAAGGGAGTTGTCTGAGGAAGTAATAAATCAAAACAGACCTTCTGTTGAAGTTCAGATGATCCAGAATGGGGATTTTTGCTAGGTGAAAACTTGTAGACCTTGTGACACTGAAGTACTTCAACTAAGATCTACCGATGTTAACACTGCCTTTTTCTCTTGTAACTTTTTATTTTTCTCATGCAGGACTTGGCCAGTTCATTGGTTTTTGTTTTAGTATTGTAACTTCTGATATTCTCCCATCATATGAATTTAAATATTCCTATTTTCTGTTTCTTCATTACTGATCTATAGAAGAGAATCAGGTCTGAATTTTTGAAAAATCCTTTCCCATGTTTAAGGTAGTATATGAAATTGATGATCTAAAATTGTTATAATTGAGGCCTTTAGCTCATTTACATATTGAAGATTATCTTTTATGAAGAATATCTTTAATAAACAATGTGTTCCTAGATGGGGAGATGGCTCAACCATCAATGTGTTTGCTAAGTCAGCATAAGGACCTGAGTTCAGATCTCCAGTATGCACCCAGTAGCCAGTAAAACAGCTGGCGCTTGCAATCCTGATACTTGGGAGGCAGAGACAAAGGGAAGCCTCAGGCTTATAGACAGTCTCATTGAATTGGTGAGTTCCAGGTTCAGAGGGAGGCCTTGTCTCACAGAACAAGGTGAGAATGAATGAGGAAGGCACCCTCTGGCCATAGCATACTCTCTCTCTCTCTCTCTCTCTCTCTCTCTCTCTCTCACACACACACACACACACACACACACACACACACACACTCACACACATACATATTAAGGGTAAGATGAATTCTCATCTCACGTTGATCTAGGAGAATCAAAAGATGGGAAAAATTAAGGATTTTTTTATTTCATATTTTAAAATAATAATTGCATAACTTTTATCACCCTATACAAAACTCAACTCCAAATGAATCAAAGACCTCCACATAAAACATGATACACTTAACCTAATAGAACACAATGTGTGGAATACCCTTGCTCTACTGGCATAGGAGAAGACTTTTCTGAACAGAAGACCATTGGCACAAGCACTAATATCGACAATTAATAAATGGAACCTCATGGAGCTGAAAAGCTTCTGCAAGGCAAGGAGTCATAAATAAGACAAAGCAGCAGTCTATAGAATAGGAAAATATTTTTCCCAATAATGCATCAAATATGGGGCTAATATCAAAAATATATAAAGAACTCAAGAAATTATAAATCAAGAAAAAATATTATACAATTGGAACTGGAGAACAGGTTTAAACAGAATTCTCAACAGAGGAAACTCAAATGGCTGAGAAACATTTAAAGAAATGTACATCAGAGAAATACAAATCAAAACTATTTTGAGATTTTATCTTTTGCCTGTCAGAATGAATAAGATCAATAACACAAGTGACAGCTTATGCTTGCAAGGATATAGAGAAAGAAGAATACTCCTCCATTGCTGGGGTGAGTTCAAACTTGTACAGCCATTATGGAAGTCAGTATAGAACTTTCTTGAGGTGATAAGAGTTGATCTACTTCATGGCCCAGCTAAAACACCCCTGGGCATATACCCAAAGGACACTTCATGTTGCAATAGAGACACTTGCTCAACTATGTTCATTGCTGCTCTTTTTATAACAGCCAAGAACTGGAAACAACCTAGATGTCCATCAACAGAAGAAAGAATAAAAAGTATGAAAACTTACACAATGAAGTATTACTCAGTAAGAAAAATGACATCATGAAATATGCAGGCAAATGTTCAATACTAGAAAAAATCACTCATCCTGAGTGAGGTATCACAGACCCAGAAAGATAAAAACAGTATGTATTCACTTATTAACTGCTAAGCCAATATTATCAAGCTACAGTCCATATTACACAGAGGTAGGTATAGAATAAGGGACTGTTAACAAGAGTCTCATTTGTTGAGAAGTTCATCCCTGCCTTGTGGAAATATGACTGTGACTTTGTCATATAACATCTAGCCATGTATGTACCGTTCTGTTCATGTTAAAAACTTCTACAGTCATTGTGGGTTTATCTTTCTCCTCATTTTTATACGCTTGCAGTTTATATGAAGAAGATGTTATTAGGCATATTCCCATCCATACTTGATACACTGATTGTTTCTTGCTATCACTTTTACCAATAATAATACTTGTCTTAATTACTTTCTCTGAAAGCATCAAGAACATACAAGGAAAAAAGGACAATCTCTTCAATAAGTGTTCTGGGAAAACAGTATAGTGACATGTATA
>JADRCH010000005.1:32449661-32495984 GCA_019843965.1 Rhynchomys soricoides | reverse complement strand
AATCTCTTCAATAAGTGTTCTGGGAAAACAGTATAGTGACATGTATATATTAGACCCCAAATCTCATTCATACGCAGAACTGCAAAAATCAAGCAAAAGTTTACAAAAGACAGAAGCATACGACCTTACACTAAAAATTATTACAATGAAATCTAAAGATTTTTTTCCTAAGCATGATCCTGAAATGAAGGTAACGAAGGCAGAAATTAACAATGGCATGATATCAAACTGAAAAGTTTTTTGTTTAACGGAGAAAATAATCACCAGACTGAAGAGCAAATCTAAGAAACAGAAAAGTGATTTGATAACTGCATATCAGACAATGTAGCAATGATGAGACTATATAAGGATATTAAATAACTTCATACTAAAAATGAACTGACAATCCCATTAAAATGGGCAAATGATCTTAATCTAAATTTCTTATAAAACAAATATCTACTTATATAAAAAACATCACTATCACAAAGTCAGTTAAATTCAAGTTAATAAATCACTATTTCCTCTTACTCCAGTTGGAATATATATTATTAAAAACAAAAATATAATGAATATTGATTAATATGCAGTGAAAGAAAATCTCCACTCATTGCTGAAGAATAAAGTGGAAATTTCCAATTTCTTTGGAAACTCGGTTTTGTCATGTGGTGTTTTTCTGGAAGCTGTCTTGTTAGAGGATATTTTGTTGAAGGAGACACGTGAGAGAGCATGTGATGTTTTGGTGGAGTGGATACTTGAGAGGGGGCATGATGTTTGGAATGGAACCCCATAAACAGTGAAAGGTCAGACTTGCATTGATATACCATGCAGCATTTCACTGGTCTTTGCTGGTCTTTGTTTGGCCTTCACTTGTCTTCACTGGTATTCACTGGTATTCACTGGTACCCGCTGGTCTTCACTTCCTAGACAGAAATGCACCAAAGAACTTCGCCTGGTATTCCAGCTGATTTTTGCTGCTTCCACTGACAGGTACTTATTCCACAGAGTTTTGCAGTTTCTGCTGGATCTATCTGCTGCTACTGATTCATGTTTCTTGCTTACTATTAGAATGGAATGCTGGTATCCTGACAATGAAGAATGGGATCATCCAGAAGAATTACTCATAAACAGGTCCACAAACCCCCTTTTCTATTAACCTTTCTCCTCAACCTCTAGTCACTGAGTTAGAAGAGAGTTTGAAGTGTTTAAGTGAAATAAAGTAGTTTTAGAAAAATCTAAACCTACAGATGGGGGTGCAAATAAATACAGCAGTAGAAACTGGAATGTATGTTTTGTTGCTATATTTTCATGGGCTATTTGAGCTCACTTAAGTTCTGTATCTGGAAGCTGTGTTACTCCCAGCCCCTATCTGAGACAGAATCCTATATATGTTGTGTCCTCCAAGGCCTGTTATATACGGATGGGCTGGTCCCCCTTACTAAGTGACAAAGAGAATACCACAAATAGTTCAAGAGTATGTCCTTGAGAATATCTACAAGGTAAATCATGTTCAATGGATGTTGCTAATGTTTATCTCATGATATAAAAATGCCTATAGTGAGGAATGAAAAGCCAGATATTCACCAATGTAAAGATTATCCATGTGGAGCGAACTCTAGCTGATTGTCACAACTTTCCCCCAGATGGTTCCTGCTGGAGTATTAGTCGTGGCAGATCTGATGATGTTATCTTTATCTGTTGGTATTTTACTTGGAAACCGTGTTGGAGGGCTACCCTGAGTTGCTAGGAACTGGATTGGGAACTCTAGCTGACTACTTTTAAGAGACATCCCCATTGGATGATGTTTTTGGCATCTCTACCAATCACCTATCTATTGTTTATTATTCTTTTACTTTGACTTGATATATACTTAATAAATTCACTGAAAACCATAACTACAGCTATTATAGATCATTTTCTATACCTTACAAAACAAGAAATTCCTCAAAAACTAAAAATAGAGCTTCCACACAATTCATAAATCCCATTACTATGAATATGGATCAGAATATGTTAAGTCAGTATATCAAAGATGTATCTGCACTTGCATGTTTTTTTCAGCACTTGCCCCATAATGACAAAGATATGCAGTCAACATAAAGAAAAATGTGTAATACAAACATTATAGATAATATTTGTTCATGAAGTGAAGAAATTCAGTAACTTGAAGCTATATCTGTAGTACAAGGGACTGCATTGTTAAATACGATAAATAAGGTAAAAAAAAGATCAATATTAGATGTTCTTATTTTTATCTCAAAGCAAAAAAAAAAAAGGTGAAGTAGAAAGTAAGATAGTGTTTATCAACACCCAGTAAGGAGTTGGATGGGCTGGGTAGAGAGGAAAAAAATAAGAATACAATTTGATAGAAGAAGCAACGAACAATCTTCCACAGTAACAGTAGCACAACTGAGATTAACAATAATTGTATACTTCAAAACTGTCACTAAAGAGGACATTTTAATGTTTTTAACACAAAGCAATGATCAATATTTGGAATGATATGCATGGAATTGTCACTATACATTGTATCTGTGTATTAAATATCACAGTAGAGCCCATAAACATGAAAGATAACTGGGAGAGTTGGATGGAGGGAGTGGGAAATGGATAGGAGCAATATATACATTAATGACATTTTCAAAGACAAAATAAAGACATTATTTAAAAAGTGAAAATCATCTTCATCATCTTCGTGGTGGCAGCACACACCTTTAGTCCCAGCAGTTGGGAGGCAGAAGCAGACAAATCTCTATGTATTCAAGGACAGCCTGGTCTTCCGAGTAAATTCCAGGACAGACAAGTCTCAAACAAACTAAACAAAACTAAACTAAACACAAAAGCAAACAAACACAACAAAACCTAACAAACAAAAACGTTAAAACTTTTTAATATAAAATTTAAGGAAGTACATTGCTGTTAAAATAGTTTCAGGAGATTCCTTCAAATATTTACATACTTTATCTTGTTTTTGACACATTCCAGACAATTCAACTCACAGAATGTACCAATTCTAAGTAATGAATCTTAGTTCACTACATATTTCAATCCAATAAAAATCATTATGAATGTTTCATACTTTGAATAATAAAGTCATGTTTGCTACAAATTTGGTTAAGAGTCCTTATCTTATGTTCTGGATATCTTTGCCCATCTGTGGCCATTTTTTTCTAACTCACAAACATCCTGCTCCATTGTTTCCTAATGCTCAGAATTCCTGGAAAACCCTATGTCAACCTTACAGACCTTTGGAAAGCAAGCTCTTTTTTTCTGTATTTTCTTTTATGAGTTCTCTACCATTTCAATTCATAGTAGTTTGCCAGATGTGCCTATATGTAGTATTCTTTGCATCGATTGTTCCTGGATATTGCAGAGGTTTTAAATATATATTTTTATTGATTCAATTACCTTAGAAATTTTGTTCTATTTCTTTCCTTTCCTCTCTTTCACTCTTACTATATTGCCAAGCGAAATTTTCAACTGGCATCATTTATCTCTTTTTCCTTTTCTAAATTCTCAATATATTTACTATTATTTTATTGCACATACTTTTAGATAACCTCTGTCTACTTCAACTCTTTTCTGTTCAATCTATTCTATTGCACTATTTGTGAATTCTTAACACTATTTATTTTTAAATTAATAGCATTGGTTTTTAAAATTGTATATATAGTGTCCAGCACAGTAATTAATTTTCCATGTTGGTATCTAGTTTTTTTTTGAGGGGGGGGTGGATTTTCAAGAGAAAGTTTGTCTATATGGCCCTAGCTGTCCTGGAACTCATTCTATAGACTAGGCTGGCCTCAAACTCCGAGATTTCCCTAGCTCTGCTTCTTAGGTTCTGGGATTATAGTGTGAGTCACTATTCCTGGGTTATATTTTTAATATGTTGATTATTATTCAACTGTTATTTTAAGTTTATATTTGCTAAGTTTAATTATCTGCATTGTACTCTTGTCAATGGCAGTTTCATTGGGTTTGAGTCATGTCACATCAGTGCCACAGTAGACATGTTTATACATGACTTATGCCCATATAGAATGGACGTAAATAGAGACCTGCTGGCAAAACGATTCATTCACATTATTATTTTTCTCGAAGCTGTTGGATTGCTTTCCAAGGGCTCATGCTAATTACACTACCCACCAACCCGGGTGTTTTCTACTTTTCAATTGCCTCAGTAATGCTTGTTGCTGCCAGACTTAAGGTTGCTAACCTTGTGTAACCTTATGACTTCTGAGGGTCCTGTCCTGTTCTGTTCTTAATAATGGTTACACTACTAAAGATTATGATTATGTTTTAAATTTGTGCAGATGAGTATGAAACTAAGCAACACTTAAATCTAGTGTTGAGTTGTTCACATGCAGTGTGAGCTTTATTAAACTAGATCCATTTGCTTTTATTATTAAGTTACATTTCAATGTCTTACCAAAATGAATCATTGATTCAAAAATGACTCTTTGGAGGATGGACTTATAGAAAGTCACAGAAATACTATTTGATGCTCTTTTGAAAATAGGTGTAGGGTTCAAATCATAAGGGAAATATAAAATATGCCCCAGACTGTAATAGAATAATTAAATTCAAAAACAAAATAATTATACAAATGAAAATAACCAAAAAAAGTGGAGCATGCCTTGGTGGGAATCATGATCCTCAGGCATGACAACTCTGTCAGGTTCCCTGTCTACCTTTCCTTAAAATTAGTATAGTTTCAGGAATTTGACTGTTTTATAATATTCATTTTCTGTGTTAGTATTTAGGATTTTTTAACACATTTAGATCTACTTATTACTAATATCATGAAACAAAAACAGTAACTTCAATTTATTGTTGCCTTGCTGAGTGATTATGTGCCAAGGATTGTCTATTCTAATCTAAACATGATCAAATTATTTTGCTAAAAGTTAAAAAAAAAAAAACACATGAATTTATTCTATA
Source organism: Rhynchomys soricoides (assembly GCA_019843965.1). NCBI lineage: Eukaryota > Metazoa > Chordata > Mammalia > Rodentia > Muridae > Rhynchomys > Rhynchomys soricoides. Next base: position 32,491,064 of record JADRCH010000005.1, on the reverse strand, counting down.
TGCACATTTCCAAAGTTACTTATATAGAAAGAAATTAATTTATTCTGAAGAATTTTACCTGAATTCATTCACAGTCTCCTACTGAATGTGAAGTGAACCAGAAAAACAATGAGTTAATCTTATTTTTAATTTTGAATTGTGTTTAGGTGATTTACCTCTAGGAGATGGTCTTTAGCTACCTATAATAAGTACACAGTCATTTTCCGCTTTTTCTAAGCCAGATGATGCCTAATACTATCTCGGGATTTCTCAAGAGCAGTTACTGCTTTGAAAGCTTCAACCTACATCTTATTGTCTTGCTTCAGACCTCACTAAAAATGTTCCCAAGTGCTTTCTTCAGTGGTATGAGCACTGGGCAAGCAGCCAGCGGTGTTAGTTCATGGAGGCCAGGTAGCTGTCAGACAGGCTGTGGCAGCATGTCTAATTTTGCTGTATTAAACCTGTCACAAAATGTTAAATACGAGATTACGGGAAGTATGCATAGAACGCATGCTTTATAACTTAATAAATGTGTAGTGCTGGGAACAAGCTAAAGCCTCTCTCTTTTATCTTTTTGTCTATTTGGCTTCACCCAGCTTTTTAAGCCACTCCTAAAGGAGTGAGTGTAACTGTAAAAAATTTTCATGAGTCCTAAAAAGGTCTCTCCTAAGCGGTAGCCATACCAACTGCCTACAAATACCCAAGAAGCTAATAATGGCTTTCTTTTTAAGCCACATAAATACTTATTTTTCATTCCGTGGAATATGGTAAAATGTAGACACACACACACGCACACACACACACACACAGAGACTTTATTGAGACAGGTAATTCCCGTCTCTCTCAGGCTGTCCTTATACTTGTCCTGCATTAGCATCTTAAGTGCTAGGATTATAGGAATACAAAATTCCAGTCAGCTTTTGTTGCCTGTACCCTGTACTACTTGGGAGTTGGAGGTGAGGTGCAGAGTCAAGGACACAGATTCCAGGAGGTGAGAAACACTGCAGCTAGCTCATCTGAACACTGCTGCAAGCTCCTTTACTATCCTTCCCCTATGCCCCATTGGTCCCAAGAAAGCATCTCTCTTAAACAGCAGTTCCTGATTGGCTGGCATTGTCTGCGCTCTCTCAGGCAGTCCTCAATCAGGTCCTCCTGCAGGAGATGTTTTTGCAACTGTGCCTCCTACTCTCCCGGTGTTTACATAGAGTTGGCCCTGCTACAAGGTTTAAAATATATTTTTAATATCCAGTAGGTAATATTAATTACTCCTTTATTCTGAATTAAGAATTTTGCACGTGAATACAGTGTGCTGCGTTGATCAAATCTGCTTTCTCATTCTGTTCTTTCCAGTTCCTTCCCTATTCCCCCACTAATAACTTCAACCTTTGTTGCTTCTCTTTCCTACCTCCAAACCTTCCGAACGCTTTCTTTGATCCTTTTCAAATCCACGGCCTCGTTTATCATTAATTGCTACTGCCTGCATATATGTACACACACACACACACACACACACACACACACACACACACACCCCTCTCAGTCTGTGTAATGCTGTTTGAATATTTGTTTTCGAGGATGACCATTTGAGTCTACAGGGTAATAGCTGTGTGTATATGAGTATGGGACCATGTACTGGAGCATGGGTAGACTTTGAGTGGTCGCATTCTTGAAGAAAACTTAATTTCCCTCCACAAAAAGCTGGAAATGGCTAATTGCTTCTCACTATGAGGTTAAAAAAAACCTCAGGAGCTACTTATCTGTCCTTGCTGGGATTTTTGCCTGGCTTGAAACTTTGCAAGTCTAGTGCAGGTATTCATAGCCACTGTGAGTTCAAGTGTGAAACAGCCCTGCCACGTCCAGTAAATAATATTTCACAACAGACATCTACTTCAATTGGCTTTTCTAATTTCTGCCTCATTTTCTTTACAATCCCTGAACCTTGAAGGGATGGGTTTGGAGCTGAGCACTCCACAACCCCTAATTCTCAATTCCTTGACCAAATTTAGCACCAAAACGTAGATATAAAATAGTATCTCCTCTAGAGCCTATGAATTATCCCCCCCCCAAAAAAAAACCCTAAAAACAGAATAACCATATGGTTCAACAGTACAAGAGTATATCTAAAGGATTCTATATCCTACTGCAGAGATACTTGTTCATCCTTGTTCAATGCTGCTTTATTCACAATAGCTAGAAAAATGGAAACCACTTAAATATCCTTACACTAGTGATTGGATAAGGTCACTTTCTATGTGTACACTAAGAAATATTATTCAAGTGTTAACATTATAAAATGTGTTGGTAGAGATTAAGTTAGAAGTAATCATCCTGAATGAAGTTGCTAGATTTGAAGACTCTAGGTATGTGCATTTAAATTGGAGTATAGGAGCGTGAGGATATAAGAGTTAAGGAAATAATAAGGGTTCCAGTGTGGACACAGGCGGGGGGGGGGGCTGGCAATCCGGCAGTAGGAAGGTGCAAAAGTGGGATGATGAGAGTTAGATGGGATGGGAGATGAAAAGACAGAAGAGTATGGGGAGGAATAATTAACGCCCAAGACCTTTGAAAATTCAGCAGAAAGCCTGCTACAGTAGATTGTGTGCGTGCGTGTGTGTGCGTGCGTGTGTGTGTGTGTGTGTGTGTGTGTGTGTGTAAAGGACATTTGAATGGAGCTACTCTGTAACCAGAATTGAGGGACAACGCAAACATCATGGACTACTAAATAAAAGGTTCATGGATTTCTGCAAGGCATGGATTATCTTCTTTTGCTGCTGTTGGTCAGTGGGATCCCTTCCACTATTTATCATAGATGCCCTCCTTCCCTCCCACAGTATAGCCTATTGTCATTGTTCTGGATCCCCCAGACCATGATGGCAGGACCTTTTTGCTGAAGACAAGATACACTTGCATTATAAGACATGGAGAAATCATATCTTGATATGTCTGTTACTAAGACCAAAAGATATTCCAATGTGTATTTTTAAGATCGATGATGCTCATGACTTTAAAACTAGATAATATTTGCTAATAGCTCCTCCCTTATCCATTTTTTCATCCTTCTGTTTAAGACATGGTCTCGTGTAGCCCAAGCTGGTCTTCATGCTCCCTGTGTAGCTGAAGGTTACCTTGAATTTCTGATGCTCTTGCTTCTGCTGCTGGCATGTAATTCTGAACCTGGCTCATCATTCCTGGCTCATGCAGTGCTGAGAATGGAACCTAGGACTTTATGCACTCTGGGTAAGCACTCTATTATTTCCAAAGCTCTTCTAGGATAAACTTTACAACTCTATTTTGCAATGAAGCAGAGATAAGGACCAGCTCTGAATATTAAATTCAACCCAGTTTGCGTTTTACCACAGTTTTTGTCCTTAAGCTATGAAGTCCATTTCTTGGGAGATAATACTTTAGTGACTATACTGGTTTTTTTTTTTTTTCATACTTATACTTTTAATATAAATGCAAAGTCCTGGGCTGAAAACATTCATATCTTTATGAAAGAAGGACTTGGGATTTAGAAATAATTTTTCTTTTTTTATTTTTTACTTGTGTTTACATATGTGTGTTTATATATAAGAGAGATGGAGAGACAGAGACAAAGACAAAGACAGAGAATCAAAGTTCTATGACTATGACAGATGAAATTTATCACTAGATATCCAGACGCCATGAAACAATATGACCCATTCTTAAACTACTCAATTTTCTTCGAGTGGCACTGCCGTGGAAATTGAGCCATGAACTATTGAGAAAAGCATTCTCTGTGCAGAAAAGCAAAGCAGGTCTTGTGGAACACATAAATTAACATTTGGTATAAGATCAATGCATCGTAATCTCACTCCACTTTATAAATTCAGACCTCTAGCTCACATTTAGACAAAATGAAATAACAAAGATACACAAACCCCACTCTTTCTTGGACAACTAAGCCTGTGGTTCTGTTTATTATTTTATACAAGAATTTCTATGTATATGTGAGTGATAAGATTGTGAGCTGTGTGTACATCAACTTGGTTCTCTTAAGGGGCAAGAAGTGAATTATGTATTTTGAATACGCTTGTATGTCTTCAAATTATGGGTATCTGTGCTTTGGAGTTCTTAGCATTTCAAATGTGAACTCTGAGTTGAGATAGATTGCACTGACTAGTCCTCTTAGATTTTCTTTTGTCAGTCATGTTTAATGGGGGAAAATAATGCAACCATACAGTGAAAGACGTCTTGGAACTTCTGAAAGAAGGTGAGTTTTCTAGTAATCATCAAATATCGAGTGTTATGCTTCATATCCCTGTGAATTATTTGTAGGGTTCTTGAAAACATAGATTTGTTCTGCAATAATTTGCTTCTCTGGACCTCAGTGTGGTATACAAAATTGCACTGATTTAGTAAATGATTCATGGTGGCTAACTTGTTAATGATTGTGATGATATCAGTACATTTGACAATTGGTTCTAACTGCTTTTGTGTGAATTATTTCAGTTACTACAATTCTATAAGAAGATACTTCAGGCTGGGCAGTGGTGGCGCACACCTTTAATCCCAGCACTCAGGAGGCAGAGGCAGGTGGATTTCTGAGTTCGAGGCCATCCTGGTCTACAGAGTGAGTTCCAGGACAGCCAGGGCTACACAGAGAAATTCTGTCTCAAAAAAAAAAAGAAGAAGAAGAAGAAGAAGAAGAAGAAGAAGATACTTCAACACCTATTACAGAAACACACTCTGGGGATTAAAGCATTTATACAGTTTCCAGAAATCCACAAAGTGGCCAAGGCAGAATTCAGTCTCAGGCTACTACGATCCATACGTATCATGTGAATATATGTCATCTTGTCTATCTGTCACCTGTTATATGAAGCTAATGTGATAGTAATAAAAGTTTCGTGGTAGCAATTCCTAAATGCTATACCTAATAAAGACATAAAATGTCATTATCAGTGATTGGGACAAAATTATAGTTTTTACCATGATGAATGGAAAACCAGAATATGAAAGTGTATCAGCATTTATGATTAAAATTCAGCAACATAAAATGTTTGCCAGGATCATGGGATATATAGGGAGCCTCTACTCACTCAGAGGAGGAAGGGAGAGGGGAGGTGGTAAGGATTATTATGGGAGGGGTGGACTGGGGGGGGACAGTGAGTGGGATGTAAAGTGAATAAGTAAAAAGAAAGACATAATCATAAAAAATAAATACAGTAAAATATAAAAAAGAAAGAAAAAAGAAAATATTTGCGTAAGCATAAAACAGAAATACCAGCACTTCATCCTTTAGAGCTATGAAGATTTTCTTCTTTTTTATACCATATATTTATTTTAAAATATTTGTGCATGATAGTTGGGCAGATCCTGGTATGTTCTAACCCAACTATACAGGCCTGGCCTAATTCCCAGCTATGTGGCATTACCTACTATCTTAGTCTTGTCCTGACTATTTCTGATCCATCCACCTTGTCATGATGACTTTCTCCTAGTGATCTCTCACATTGATCCAACTGTCTCTTCTCTCCACCTGGACTCCATCACTGGGATGGGAAGACCCACCTTAACTCTCCTCCCCAGCTATAGGCTTATCAGCTTTTTATTAGCCAATCAGAGGTGATGGAGATTAATGCTTTCCAAAATACTAAACATACCAAGATCAGACTACAACCAGATACAGAAATCTGTGTATGAATACACAGTGAACAAAAACATTCCCCCATCAGCCAATATTTACATAAAAGTGAATATATACTGCATTTGATGTTTTGGGTATGGAATACCTCACTAGGGATTTTTTTTTTCTAGTTCTACCCATTTACCTGTGAATTTCTCAATTTAATTTTGTTAATGGCCGAGTAATACTCTGTTGTGTAAATATACCATAGTGTCACTATCCATTCTTCTGTTGGTGGTCAAGTAGGTTGTTTGCAATTTCTGGATGTTATGAATACAGTAGCAATGAGCATGGTTGAGCAAGTGTCTCTGCGGTAGGATTAGTGTCCTTCGGTTCTATGCCTAATAGCTGGATCTTCAGGTAGATTGATTCCCACCTTCCTGAGGATCCAGCACACTGATTTCCATAGTGGCTGTATAAGTTTGCACTACCAGCAACAATGGAGAAGTGTTTCCCCTTTGCCACATCCTTGCCAGTATGAGCTGTCACTTGTTTACTTGATCTTAGCCATCTTGAAAGGTGTAAGATAGACTCTCAAAGTAGTTTTGATTTGTATTTCTTTGGTGTATAAGGATGTTGAGCATTTTAAAAAGTGTTTCTCAGCCATTCTTGGCTTAGATATGTACCCCATTTTCAAATTGGGTATTTGTTGTCTTTATATCTAGTTTTTAGGGGTTCTTTAATTTTTAATGTTAGCCATTTATGAGATGTATAGATAGTTGGTGAAGATCTTTTCACATTCTGTAGGCCACAATTGTATTTGAATGGCAGTGTCATTTATCATACAGAAGTTCTTCAGTTATATGATGTCCTATTATTAATTGTTGATTTTAATGCCAGTGCTAATGGTATTCTGTCAGGAAGTTTTTTCCTGTACTGATAAGTTCATGGTTATTCCTTACTTTCTTTTCAATTAGGGTCAGTATATCTGGTTTTATGCTGAAGTCTTTGATTCATTTGGGGTTGAGTTTTGGCCAGGATGCTAAAGTTGGAGGTATTTGGATGTTTTTACATGCAGATATTCAGTTTGAGCAGCACCATTTGTTGAAGATGTCTATCTGCCAGTGTTTTTCTGGAAAACACACACACACACATACACACACACATGCACACACACAATCAGGTACATGGCTGTGTGTACTTATATCTGGGTCTTCACTTTAATTCTCCTAATCAATATATCTGTTTTTCTGCCAATACCATCCTTTTTATTACTGTAACTCTGTAGTGTAACTTGAAGTCAGGGCTTAGTGGTAGAGATTTTTTTGTAATGTGATATTATGATAATGACAAGTAATGAATGAATTTATAATTATTTAAAAAAAATAGAACAAGACAGTCCTTGTTGTAAGGAGGGATGGAATTTTGAAGATTATATTATTATTATTAGAACTAATAAAATTAGAAATTATACTGATTATCAGAAATTAAACATAATAAGAGTTAAGTTTCTGAGATGAAGTCTGTTTGAAGTGTTTAGGAGAACTATATAAATATATTTGTAAACACAAATATATTTATAGATTTGTTTTAAAATTGTACTTGCCTTTTGCGGTGAACATTATTAAATTATACACACCTTTCAAAATTATTGAATTGTGCAAACCTTTCATGCATGACAAAATTGAACCACTGTAAATAGTAACAACTGGCCATGTGACACATTTATCTTTCTCTTATGAATCGAGCTTGGGCCCCCTGTATCCTTGTAATGTAGATCAGACCCTGGGCCCATTACTGTCTCTGTATGAGGTTACCATTTGCTCACTGAAGACATTTTGCTCAATCATGTATGTTTAATATTTTCCCTTCTTGCCGACTCTTCTAACCTTGAAGCCACAGAAGAGTCTTCATTAATATCTGCAATTTAGTTTGATTTCACAGGAGGAATCACCTGACATTTTGTTAACTATAACTCATTAGGCTAATATCACTTTCTAATAACACGTTTTCCAAAATATATAAACCCTGGTGAAATGTGATGAATTTAAATAGCTCTGTTAAGCAGTGTTCACACAGTCAAATTATGATGAATGCACATGAAAGTTGAGAGGTTTGAAACAAATACAAGGAGAGATTATAGGATAATAGACACCTTTAAATCCCAATCGATCTTTACCCTCAATGAGTGTGATTCTTCAATCATTTAATGGGCAATAACATTGTGAGGTAGGGATTATTATATATCTAGCTATCTCTGCTAAGAGACTGCAGTCTTGTCTTGCTTGTGTTGCTTTAGGAAAATCTTAGGAGGACACTCAAAAGCAATTCTATTCTTTTCAGATCAGGATTCCAAGTTTGAATAGTTTTTAAAGAAATATTTTTATTATTCTGTATATATTATATATATACACACATATATGTATATATATGTAATTGTATGTATTGTAATTGTAATTGTATATGTATATATATATGTGTGTATATATATACCCATATATATGTATATATATATACAGAATAATACATATGCATTAGATATACATTAATAATACATTAGATATATACATATATATATCTAATGTCTGTGCATGGGTGTGTATGCACAAGCGAGGTCAGAGGATCCTTTGAAGCTGAAGTTATAGGTGGGGAGCCACCTGACTTGGGTATTAAAACTGAACTCAAGTCCCCTGGAAGAATAGCAAATTCTCTTAACTAATGAAGCATCTCTCTTTCTCTTAAGGATTTTTTTTTTTTTGTTATTTTACTTCTGTTTTTTTAAAAAAAATAAAAAAGCCTATTTCAAAAAGTCTCATCTGTCTGTAAAAATAGATAGCAAAAAAAAAAAGTGTCTTGTTGAAACAGGAGTGAGCTTAAAAGACTTTAAGTAATGTTGGCATAGAAAAAAAATGAACATTTCATAATCTTGGTGGTGGGGAAGGCTCTATGGTCACAAACATATATGGCTCTTGCAAACGACATGAGTTTGGTTCCCAGCACCTGTGTTGTGAAGCTAACAACCACACAACCACCTGCAATCCACCTCCAAGGGTCCATTACCCTCTTCTGTACTCCATGGGTAATTATGCTTACATGTATGTAGTTTACCCCACAACCCACACATCCAATAATTTAAAATGATATAGAGTAAATCTTGGAATATAAGCACTTGGTAGGTAGGAACTGAAGAAATGTTTTTCCAAGGATAACAAATTGATAATTTATTTTTGTCAATAAATAACCAACCAAACCTTTTTGGTTGTTTTTAAACAACCAAAAGTTTACACTTTAAAGAAATCTACAGATGTGAACTGCATGCTGACAACTGAACTCTGCTATACCTTGAACACAATCCTTCCTGAGGAGGTCTTTGGAGCCCCAGGAAAATCCAGATTGGACAACTCTGAATGCAATCTCTTGCCTGTCACGTCCACTTGAAGCATAACCAAGAAGGTGAGCAGACTGCTGTTCTGTGATTAGCTCTATTGTCAGGCTCAAGTGTCTGCCTTCCTCCCTGAGGTATTCTGCCATTATCAGGAACATCCAGCCAACATCACGGACAACCGGATGGCTAAAGGACAGCTTAAGAACATAATCAAAAAGAGCCAGGGCAATATGGCACTGCCAGAGCCCAGCTATTCTACTATAGCAAGACCTGATATCCTAATACAGCTGAAGCACAAGAAGAGGACCTTAAATCCAATCTTATTAAGATGACAGAGGCTTTTAAAAATTAATAAATCTCTTAAAGAAATAGAAGAAATACAATCAAACAGATGAAGGAAATGAATAAAACTGTTCAATATCTGAAAATGGAAATAGAAACAATGAAGAAAATACAAACTGAGGCAACCCTGGAGAAGGAAAGTCTAGGGAAGGGAACAGAAAGTACATATTCAAGAAGCGATACAGAATACAAGAGATAGGAGAGATTCTCAGCCATAGAAGACACAATTGAAGAAATAGATATATCATTTATCAAAAATATTAAATTTAAAAATTTCCTGAACAAAATATATAAGAAATATGGGACACTATGAAAAGACCAAACCTAAGAATAATAAAAATTGAAAAAGAAGAAGACTCTCAGCTTCAAATCTCTAAAAATATTTTCAACAAAATCATAGAAAATGTCCCCAACCTAAAAAGGAGATGCCTATAAATATACAAGATGTTACAGAACACCAAATAGATTGGATGAGAAAAGAAAATCCTCCTGCCACATAATAATCAAGACACTAAATATACAGAATAATAAAAAAAAAATGTTAAAAGCTGCAAGGAGAAAGGGCCAAGTAAAATAGACAGGCAGACCTGGCAGAATTACACCAGACTTCTCAAAAGAGACTCTAATAAGCCAAAAGGACCAGGGCAGATGTCTTGCAGACTCTAAAAGATGACAGTTATCAACTCAGATTACTATATCCAGCAAAACATTTTATCATCAGAGTTGATGGAGAAAACAAGATATTCCATGATAAAACCAGTTAAACAATGTCTATCTATAAAAATCCAGCCCTACTTAAGATATTAGAAGAAAAACTCCAACCCAAGGAGGCTAACGATACTCAAAAATTTAAAAGATATAAATAACCCAACACCAGCAAAGCCAAGAGAAGGGACACACACACACACACACACACACACACACACACACACACACCATCAACATCAAAATAACTGGAAATAATAATCACTGGTCATTAATATTTCTAAACATCAATGGACTCAATTGCCCAATAAAAAAATATAGGCTGACAGAATGGATGTGAAAACAGGATGGACCATTCTGCTGCATACAAGAAACATACCTCAAAAATAAAGATAGACATTATCTCAGAATAAATGGCTAGAAAAAAGTTTGCAAGCAAATGGACTCAAGAAGCAAGTTGGAGTAGTCATTCTAATATCTAATAAAATAGACATTCAACCAAAATTAATAAAAAGAGGCTGGGAAGAATACTTCATACTCTACCAAAAAAAAAAAATCTAACAAGATGATATCTCAATTCTGAGCATGTATGTCCCAAACACAAAAGCACCCACATCTGTAAAAGAAACATTGTCAAAGCTTAAATTGCATATTAAACCATACACATTAATAACGGGAGACTCCAAAACCCCACTCTCATCAATCGACAGGTCATTCAGACAAAAACTAGAGAGAAATAATGAAACTAACCAATGTTATGAATTAAATGGATGTGACAGATATCTATAGAACATTTTACCCAAATACAAAAGAATGTACTTTCTCAGTACCTCATGAAGCCTTCTCCAAAACTAAATATATAGTTGGTCACAAAACACGCTTCAATAGATACAAGAAAAGTGAAATGACCCCTTGTATCTTATCAGACTATAATGGAATAAAGATGGACTTCAACAACAACAGAAATAATAGAAAGCCTATAAACTCATGGGAATTGAACCATTATTTACTCAATGACCATTGATTCAAGGAAGAAATAGAGAAAGAAGTTAAAGACTTTCTAAAATTTAATCAAAATGAAGGTACAACATATGCAAACTTATGGGACACAAGGAGAGCAGTGCTAAGAGAAAATTTCATAGCACTACATGCCTTCATAAAAAAAATTGGAGAAATATCATACTAGCAATTTAAAAGTACACCTGAAATCTCTAGAACAAGAAGAAGTAATCACATACCATGAGAAGTAGACAGCAGAAAATAATCAAACTCAGGGCTGAAATTAATACACTAAAACCAAAGAGAACAGTACAAAGAAGCAACAAAACCAAGAACTGGTTCTTTGAGAAAATCAAGAGGGTAGACAAACCTTTAGTCAAACAAAAAGCAAAGAGTATCCAAATCAACAAAATCAAAAATGAAAAGAGGCTACAGTTATCACAATACACAAAGACTCAACATAAAAAGAGAATTTTAGACCAATTATCTTTATGAACATTGATGCAAAAATACTCAACAAAATACTTGCAAACTGAATCCAAGAACACATCAAAAACATCATCCATCACAATCACGTAGACTTCATCCCAGGGATGCAGAGACAGTTCAATGTACAAATATCCATCAATGTAATCCTCCATAGGAACAAACTGGAAACAAAACAAAATAAAACACATAAACATCTCATTAAAGGAACCTACTTTATTAGGTTAGACTCTACTCTGAAGTCTCATTCAAAATGTAATGTCCAACAATCCTGTAAAATGATAGCAGTGTTATATATAACTCCCTGCTGAGCTATGCTCCCCAGCCAAAGTCAAGTATTTTGATTGACTATCCATCTGGAGTTTATGTTTGATTTGTAGACTATGTAAATGTCTGACATAAATGGTTTTAAATGTTTGAAAAACATCTGATGATACATGATGAGCTACTTTTAGTACATATGGAGATATTAAGATTGTCTTGATTGGATATTTGTTGAAATTATATCTTTTTGGAATTCTTATTCTTTCAGTGATTGGTCTATATTTAAACTAAGCCTGGATTCAGTAGCTGCTTCACTAAAACATCATGAGAATTGGTGTGGGAATGCTGATTTCTCCCTTCTCAATGAGTGTCTAAAATGATGAGGTACATTGCAATATTTCAATGGATATATGTAAATAAAAAACAGAAGATGGCATATCTTTTTGGTGAATAATTTCTACTTATGTGTATCCATTTTCTGTTCCCAACAAAGGTCAGTAAATGAAGGGAAAATTATTCTTTCTAAAACATATACAAATGTAATTGTTCCTGTAACTCATGGTTACAGTGGTACAGTGTTGTATTTGTTTGTTGGTATTTTCATGTGTTCTTTATAATATTCTGTTACCTTTCTCCATCTCAGTTATTAGTTGAAGACTTGCTCGTCATAGAATATTTTTAATACAGTGAAGAAGAAAGGGAAAGTTAGTTGAGGTAGCACAGCAGGTATCATCTCACATAGAGTAAGTCACATGAAATATAGTTAAAGTAAATAATTTAATTTTCTACTTCAATTACTGAATAGCCTCAAGATGAATCAATATTTAATACCTACTTATAAAACAATGGTCTAGCATCTTTTATGATTTCCATTGTTTCATTTTGCTTTCAGTTTAAAAGGGTTATGGCTTTGGAAAAGAGATAACCCAAAGAAATTATCTTCTAGCATAAACCCATTACATTTGCTATTTACCATCATTGTTCTATAATATCTCTGAAAAAGAATAATGAGAGAAATGTAGATCTCAGGATGCTCTGTTAGCACAGTCTATGTGATGATGTAACTGTTATGTGACTGAACCATTCTGAACCCATAATTTTAGGTTTTAATAATGACTTGAGAGTGCTGCAATGACAGATGGATAAAGAAGGACCCAAATACAACCACCAGAAGGCTCTCAGATGGCTTTAGACTAAGATCTCAGCTCTGCTGACCATGCACGATGGGATTGCTACAGCTACTTCTCCATTTGTTGATGCTCTTTTCAAGTCACACCATCACCCATCTGTTTATTTGAGACAGAGAAGAAATATGAGGATGTCCATGATCAATGTAGAGATTAAGATGGAAGGAATATTTGAGAGTATAAATAGTCTTTCTCCTTCCCCTTAAGTAATGTTCTATTTTTTACTAATCAGATGCATATCTCCATGTGAATACTGGGTTTTGATCCCTCTGAATTCCCTCTAAAGGTAACATAATCTGTTCTATGGTTCCTAATTGTTAGGCATCGAATGCTTCTTTCTATGTCCTTCACTTAGTGAATTTAGAAAAGGTAAAAATTATGTAAATTTCAACCAAGGTCTACATCTTCAGATAAATGAATACAGTGCTGCATTTTTCATACAGAACTAAGCTGCTTTGCTTTTGGTTGAGATAGAAGTCACAAATGAAGATTGGTACAGATTTCACCTCTCTCAGATAGATGATTCCTGCACCTATAAGTGAGCATCCAGTCTTCATCTAATGATATGATCAGTTTCACTAGAAGTTGAGTGTACAAGAATACTCTAATTGATTTCAAAGAATGGATGCCCCACACTTCAATAAATCAAGTATAGCTTTGTCTTGTCAATATATTTATTATATTTGTTTTGTTTTAAAGTATGAAAGGACCTCCTGCCAGATCTCCTGGGTGCTGAAAACTCTAACTATTGTTCTAGTTTTTAAATATCATCTGGACATTACTTATTTTATAATCTTGCGTAGTTAGTTTAAGCAAATTTTGTGAGTAGATGGCTTAGGTCCTGAGATCTATTCCCAGCACCCACATGGCTGCTTAGAAACATTTGTAAATGTAGTCCCATGGGATTCAATTCACTCTTGGATGTGCACACAAAACACCCATACATGAGAAAGGAAGAAGAAAAGACAGACAAAAAGAAAGAAAGAAAGAAAGAAAAAAAGAAAGAAAGAAAGAAAGGAAGGAAGGAAGGAAGGAAGGAAGGAAGAAAGGAAGGAAGGAAGAAGAGAGAGATTTATCAAAAATAAACTAAATGTTATATGTCTTCTTGGTGTAAACACTCTGACTCTGTGCTATACAAGATGACAAAATGTGAGTCGGTATCATCAAAACCATGGTGCTACCACTCATGGACCACAGTGGTGCATAGGTAGTTTATGATCACTTGGTTTATGAGTGAATTCACAATGTTGTAAAATCAGTCTTCGTCCCATGGAAGCTGTATGTTGACAGTTGGGTTTTCATTTCTTTGTCAAGTATAGCAACATGTTGGATATTATGGAATCTTTTCTGAGTAATATTAACCATCCATGGCTTCCAGCAGCTCTTTGATCACAAAGATAAGCAAGTAATACTGTACTTGCACTGCTCTATAGTCAATGAATTACATGAGATATGCAACATTTCCTGTGAAACGGACTTTCTCTTAGATGGTATTGGTCAAACATAGGCTCAACTAAGTGTTCTGTGAAGATCTAAAGAAGTTTCAGCTCATCCACAATATGTAATAAGTAAATTAAGTTCATTTTCAGTTTCCAATATTCTCCACTTTCAGTGCATTCATCTCCACATAAATCTATCATAAGTGAAGGAGTTGCTTAGGTTTGACATGGTATCATATATAATGGTATAAGAACTTAAAATCACAGAAGCTCAAGGCTGAATCTTAACTTACAGATCCTAAACCTCATACTCACAGAAGTGATCAAAGTCCCTGTTTGTTGTTCTTCCTGGGTCATTATGAGGCTGGTATTGTCAAACCTTGCCCCATGGAGAACAACTCCGGTGATGTATTCTTTTCACAAAAAGTTCTTTGGAATGATACTGGGAATATTTAGCTGAAGCTTTGCTTAAGTAATTATTTGAATATTGGAGGAAGGTGCTTACGTCATATTCCATAAATTTTAGTGTCTTCAAACTAAATGTGTTTGACTCTTCAAATAGAATAGAGCAGTGGTTTAGTGGCTTGTTTGTTTATTTTTGATGTGAGAATTGTGTGACTGTGTGTGTACCCAGCGCAAATAGTAAGACCTTTGGCTCCTTCCAGTACTGTTTTTTTTTGTTTGTTTTTTTTTTATTAAAGGGACAGATTCCCATTTATCTACATATGTATCTTTTAAAGCTTGCACTTGTTAATCTGAGTTTGCACATAAACCTCATGGTGTAACCACCATAGCATGAACAACACTTTCTTGCCTTCAGAGACCTTCCCTTCAGAATTAGAGAAATAATAACTTTGTGCTAGAAAGCTCATTTAATATTAATAATCTGATGATAAATGCTCATCAAGATCTCAATCACTTGTTTCATGATCACATTACACCTGACCCTTTCTTTAAAATATTGCTATTAAGCCCCTATACAGTAATGGCCAAATTAAAATGCTATGACATAGACATATTTAAAGGTTTCTCAAAGCCACATTTATGAATTAAGCATTTCTTGGCTAAATTTTATGGTCCTGAGCTAAACAAATTTGAACGGCCAAATTGTGTAACATCTCTATTTTATTTTCATACATATTTATCATTCATTCTTTCTGTGAAGCCAATAATTTAAAAATCTGATAAATTGGACATCAAAAGCACACCTTTAAGAACTTATAAATAGGTAGCATGGAAACTGGTTCTATGTTGAGGCAGGTATCCTCCAAGCTGACTGCAGATGGTCATAGTCAACCTGGGGATCATTCCATACTGCATCCATCTGTAGGTTTTATCTTGTGTTCATATGTCTCTCTCTAGTCTCCAGAATTCTTTTGAACTACTCAGGAAAGTTTCTACCTGAGAACCCTAGTGAATTTTTTTTTCCAGGAAATTTTGATAAAGCAGTCACAGTAAATTCTGAGTGAATGCAAGAATGGGAAAGAATGCTGCTAACTGGCATTATTTGAAAGGATTTATGAAGAAATTATGTCTTAAACTGAACCCAGAGAATTTGAAGGCCTAAGAGACGCATGGCTTATTCATGAAGGTTGAGACATACTGTAATTGAAGCTTTTCCACAATACAATGTGTGTGAAGTTGTATGTGGGTGAATAGCAGTTTGTCTTCAATGTCCTCATTCCATGTTCTACCATCAGACATTTAACCGAAAGTTGAAACTAACATAGATGTAAGCAACATTTAATGCCCAACTTAACTATTAGTTACTAAGTGGGTACAGATCCATAACTGTCCCTTATTTTCCTTCAGAGTATATACAGGAAGGTCCTACCTAAGACTCTCAATTGTTTTAGTATTTTATCTAACAATATCTTCACATTGTCTTCATACTATTCCTTTATGTCATTTTACAAATCCTGAGATAGATTGTGAACTTCTGGAAAAGAATGTCTACAGCTCACATTCTGAGCATTCTCTATACAGCTGCTAACGCAATAATAGGTAGAATATTGACTGTTTGCATAAGATCAGGCAAAGCTGTTGTTTTCTTGACTATAGTGTGAGGAAGGTTGTAAGTCTACTTAAACTAACAATTTTTTTCCAGTGAGGGTTGTAAGCTATTTAAATTCAGAAACAAAAACTTGCTAATGTAGACACAACACAATGAACAAACTTATAAAGCATCAATTTATGTATACAGTGTCATTAAATTTTTTTCTAATCTTAATCTTCTCATATCAACTATAGATATCAAACAGTATCGATATAGTTGTTTATACTTTTGTCATAAGTTGTAGTTACATATGTGTATTTGTGTATCCCATTCTTATTATAAAATAGAGAATTACATGGAGAAAGTCTTTGATATATAGGAACTGCACAAAATG
Source organism: Rhynchomys soricoides (assembly GCA_019843965.1). Taxonomy (NCBI): domain Eukaryota; kingdom Metazoa; phylum Chordata; class Mammalia; order Rodentia; family Muridae; genus Rhynchomys; species Rhynchomys soricoides. The sequence continues at coordinate 32,474,298 of JADRCH010000005.1, read as the reverse complement.
TATAGTAAAATTGTCTACTTTCCAAAGATGTCCTGATACTTGACTAAATGTTGTGCCCATGAGGCTTGAAATGAAAACAATGCCTTTCCCTTCACTAATGACCACACTTCACAGTGTCATGGTCTATCTTCTAAGATACAGTTGTTGACTGATTGACTCTCTACTTTGTACTTATCACTTCTTACAGGTGCTGTAGGCTTTTTTCTGTTGTTTTTGTTTTGTTTTGTTTTTGTTTTGTTTTCATGTGTGATTCTTTAATGGAGACATCTGCAAGAGGAAACCCTGCTTTCCCCAAGAGCCATTTCTTATAATTAACCAAGTAAGCAATGCTTCCAACAGCTACCGTAGCTTCTTCACATGCCATATTAATAAAAATAATCAAGAATTATTTTTATACACTGGGGAATTAGTGGATATTCCATCTCTGACTTTTTAATTAATGTATGATCTTTGGAAAGCTACTTTTTTTTGTTAGGTTTAGTTTGTATTTTTACAAACTAGGGAAATTTCATTAGATTGCTTTGAGGGTACTAGGTATAAATCCTGGATATGTGAGATGGTATCACATCAATAAAATATAAAATATAACATTTATATAAATATAAAATCCTGCAAAATTGATATATAAGTAAAATTGCTCTTTGAGTCAACCCAGAAGGTCTAGTAACAAAATGTTTATCATGAATAAAAAAAATTAATGTTGCTTTATTTTTGAGAGTAACAGACTGGCCTCCCATGTTTTTTGCTTTATGCTTCTTTTGAAAAATGAGGAACTTAGAGAACAACTCAGAAAGAAACAGCTGGCAGTTTCCACCACAACAGTGCATTGATGCAAGGACCTATGTAGAACATGACTGCTTTTCTGTAAGAGACTGGTGACAGGTATCAACCATTAATCATGTACTCACAGGATGAGATGAAGACTTCAGTTTTTATTTTGCTGGTAAATGCTAGAAATAAGTATTTGAAAGGCAAAAATAAAAAAATAAAAAAATTGTAAAACCCTAAGACTTTACAATTTCCTCTCAAAATAACTGCAAAATGTGTGTGCGTGTATATATATATATATACACACACATACATTCTCACAGTGAGGGTTGGTGACACAGTCTAAATGCCAGGGTGGCCTCTTCCTGTGAAAGAGAGAATGCTCCCATGGGGAAAGTGTCTATTTGACACAATGGGAAAATGTCCTGTAAGAAAGACACTGTACATGATCACATTTTAAATGAAGGCTTTTTGTTTCATTTGTGGTTTTCACGGCTCATCTTATGTCTTCATTTGTCATAAACATCTTTGTTTCCTGAGTGTGGCCAGTTGCATAAAGAGCAAGCAAGATTTTAACAGCTGGGAGGAGTGGAGCAAGGCTGCATGCTAAAAGCTGTTAATTGCCGTTTACAAAGGAGAAATCCCTTATCTTTGAAAGTTTCTTTGCTTGACTGACTCATTCTTCCTGGGAGGGATTAATGCTTAATTAGAAAAAGATGCTAAACAATCCGTGTGCTTCCTGAATAAAAAAAAAAAGAAAGAAAAGAAAACTCACCTTAGTTTTAAAGATTCTTAACAAGGTAACATGCTAATTGTTTAATGAATGATTCTCACTGAGAACTAGAGATGTGTGTTAAAAAGCCGCTCTTATCGCGATTGGCACAGCTCCCAGAAACCGGTCCACTCGCTGTTCTAGGATCCAGTGCCAAGACTGTTTGTGTTGTGCTTTGGTGCTTGCTTTTGTTACCCCACCTCTTCGTGTAAACATGTTTGTCAAGGTACACTGTTAGGATAGGAAGCAGAGGGGCAAAGGGAGGAGAAGACTGTGGAGACCGAGTTGGGGTGGGGTGGAGAGGAGGCAGTCAGAATTAGCACCATCTTATATTGGGGGTGAAATTGCATTTGATTGAGTAATACTGAGCATGCCTGCATTTCATCCTTAGTGTAGGATATTAGGAAGTGAGAGATGCATGTACACTTACTTCAGTGAAGGGTGCAAGGCATTTCAAGCCCAAAGTCACACTTTGCCTGGCTGTCAAAGGGCTTGCTCCTTCATAACAATGCCCCAATGTTTTGTTAGGCTGGCTCCAGTTCACTTCCGTAAGGGAGGAGGCACGGGTGGAATGCCAGGTATGTCTACAGAGCAAAGCAGTGCAGGCAGGCTGACGCCAGGAGAGAATAGGCAGGTACCGATTGAGTTACAGGATTTCTACAAATCTAATCCCCGTGTAACATGAGACTTAATACGGAGCCAGCCTCTACTAGGACTGTGAAGTCTGAGGATATGAACAGTTTTGGAAGCAGTGATCCAAGTTAACCCACTGAAACCTAGCTTCCGTTGACCAAAACGAACAGCCTTTACTCCTCACGAAGTTGTTTAAAGGTAATAGTGATTAGATGTCAGTTTCTAATTGTAGAAAAAAAAAAAAAAAGAAAAGAAATCTTACTGATCAAAGATGTTCAATATGCCAGCAGTACATTGAACACACAATACAGCTACTTCCTGCTAGGGCCATTTTAAGAAATTTTCTACTTTATATGTCTGACACTGGATAGTCTATACATTACTAATGATAAGTATGCATAATTTATGGGGCATTTCTTGCATGTGACAAGCTTGTTATGAAAATTTAAAGTAATGTAGTTATTTATTACTGTCCCAAAAGCATCTACTTAAGGGAAACATTTACTTTCTGAGGCACCTTCATTAATTATCATAATACACTGATGATATATTTATTAAATGCAAGAAATCAAAATAGCTAACCTAAACAGAAAAAACACTCAAGTATCAGAATCTCATCTCTCTCTGTAGCCGTTTACTGTTCCTGATCGTCCACTAATAAGCATCATCACAGGAAAGTAGGTAGAAGACACAAAAGTATTCCTGCACTTAATATTTAATATGAGCTCTTTAAATCAAATTTACTAAATTTACACATTTACAAAGATGACTGTTCTCAAGCCAGTCTATGGTTATACTATACAACAAGACAGACAAGAAATTGTCATTATGTTGACAATTCATTGTGACAAAACTTCTGCCGTAACTCAGAAGCCCATAGTACAAAATAATTCTTTGTCCTTTCCAGCATTATGGATCAAACCCTGGACTTGGAGCCTGTGAACAGACGCTCTGATACTGAACTACATTCCAAGTCCTCAAAAATAATCTTAAGCCTGATTCTAGTGGCTCCACATTACCTTTGTACTTCTTATATACTAGTGCTATCCCTTTAGACATTTGTTATTATTTCTACATGTCTTGAACATCAGCTTCCAGAGTTTTGTTTGTTACTAAGAAGTTACCAGATTCAAGGATATATAAATCTAGACCCTGATAACAGAATGGCTGTTACCCATCTATGCATTCTAACAGGCTCTTGAGGCATGTGAGCTTCTTTCTATGCTTAGTACTTCTTAGTGCTCAGGTGAAGAAACAGAGGTCCATAGCATGGAACCACTAAGTAAGACATGTAGATATAGATCCAAGGCTTACTTTCAGAGCTAACTGGTTAGGGTGGAGTTAAGTGGGAATGCTACAGGTCACTCTGCAAAACTGAAAGAAAAGCTAAAATCTTAGATCTGTGTTTTAGAGCTCAGCAAATTGTTCTGTTATTTCCTAGCTCCTGAGATAACAAATCATTGAGTTTCCATGTGCCCCGGTGTGCTCATCTTTAAGTAGGGATATAAAACTTACATAGGAGAATAAAATCCATATCATAATGCTTTGGTGAGGATTAACTATGATATGATAACACCACTGAACACAGTTCTAAACATCTTCCAGTAGGCCATACCAATGCCCCCTTAGCTCTAAAGACTGCCCTGACTGTCTCCATGCATTCTGCCTGAGGACTGTGCTGAGGTTCACCTACTACACTGAAAAGTTATACTCTGTTGTAAACATTTGTTGCAATAGGATGGAGGAAAAACCAGGCCATTTCCTAGCTTCTGGCCGAACTGCAGAACTCAGGCAGAATTTACTGAAGGAGTTACCCCTGCATACTGTTACAAGTTAGTTTTTAAGTTAATTTGTGACTTTAAAGTCAACCCAATCCTAAATTTGCTCACTCCCCTGTTCAACTTCTTCCTTTCAAGCTCTTGCCAAATTCATCCCTGTTTCACCTTTGCGGTAGATAAGACCGTGGCTTTAAATCTTGGACTACTGATACGGGGCTCTTGAAAATAGCAGTCCCTATCCAAGAACACAAAGTGGGAAGATATTCTAAGCAGTTTTTTGAGACCCAAAAACATGAATCAAATCTAAAAAGGAAAAAATTAACAAAACTACATCTTATTTTAATGGCATTCCAAAACTCCAAGCTCTTAGTATTTATAACATTTGACACACTGAGACCCCTCCCGCACCCACTGACTGATTTTACTGGGTGAAAGCATTTGGCATTCATTGTTGCTTTGACTTCATTTTTTAACATCATATGAAATGTAATTTTTTTTCTGACCAGGCACATATTTGAAATAGCAAATGTGTCTCTCTCAGTAGACTTATTTCCACCCTTTATAGATGCTACACTTGAGATTCATGAAGAAACTTGTTTTAAAACGATTTACTTCCATTATAGAAAGATTAGAATAAATGTTTATAAATGATTGTTCAATTTTTAAAATCTATTTCTACGTGCATGGGTTTTTTGCCTGCATGGTTTTCTTTGTATCATGTGTACTGCCTGGTGCTCACAGAGGCCAGAAGAAGCTGTTGGATCTCCTGGATGTGGAGTTACAGAGGGTTGTGAGCCATCCTGTAGGAGCTCTGAATTGAACAAATATCCTCTGGAATAGCAGCTAGTGCTCTTAACCACTGAGCACTCTCTCCAGCCCCTATAAATTAAAATGTAAAGAAATTCTATTAAGATTTAAAAACAAAAATTGGGTAGGACCTAGCTCAGTAGTAGAGTATGTGGTTAGCATGAGCCATTGGTAAAAGCCCCAATACCAACATAAAAATAAATATGATGTTCAAAACATGTTTTTCATTGCTTTGTTTCAGAACAATAAGAGTACTTTAAAATATGATAAGGCTTGGAATTGTTTAAAATTCAATTTCTTAGGTTGACAAGATGACTCAGTGTGTAAAGCACTTGTGGAACAACCTTGACAGCTTGAATTTAATCCCATGGGTCTCATGACTAAAGGAAAGAACAGATTCCCAAATTTTGGTGTTTGACTTCCATACATGTGCCATGCATACACATGCACCCACAAACACGCATACACATTAAATAAAATTAAAAGTAATCAAATTTCCTGATGAAATATTCTGAACTATTTATGTTCTATTGCTTCCAGGTAGAGTGTTTGACAAGGTAGAGTCTCTCCATTTTGTATTCTTGCTGAGGCCATTTTAAATGTAACTAGAATTTGATCACCTTGATAGGAAGACCAGTGGAAAATTACCCAACATTATTCAAAGAACCTGAAGTCAAGACGCCCCTTCTGTTAAACGACCTGTCCACAAACCTTCCCCTCCAGCTAACTGCTTGTTTCAGCTTTCTGTCGAGCAGCTTCCTTGTAAAGAACATCCCCTTGCATCTGGTTAGGGAGATAACAGTGTAGTTTTCCCCTTTAAAAACCCTTTACACTCAGTGCTATTGCTACACTTGAGTTCTCTATACCCAAATGCATTCCCAGACATCTGGAATAGACGTTGAATGGGTTCTAGACAGTTTCTGAGTAGTCTTCTCTAGTGGATTCCTCCTAACACTGTATGTTTATTCTCTCCAGTGCTGAGAGGACATAAAACTCACTCAGACTGTTGTGTTTGCATCTACTTTTTTTTGCTTCTGTAGTAGCTCAAGCTGCCTGTGTTTTGAAGAGATCGATTAAGGTGGAGAGCTGTTTGGATTTTCATGAGTCGACACCTTCTTCTTCATTATAAAATCTCCACATCAACCCTGACAAAGTTCTTTACTCTAGAATCTATTTCTTCCTAAAGACATCCATCCTATTTATTTATTTATTGATTGATTGATTGATTGATTGATTGGTTTGGAGATTAGTAAAAAAAATTTTACTCTCTTAATGATAACTTATGTGTGTCTTCACAATTAAATACATTCCTGGTAGACCTGATATAGCTGGGGTTTTTTTCAACTATTTAAACTAATTACAGTGTGGCCATTAACTATATAATTGCTTTACAAATGTCATATTTCTGTTAGTTTCTAATATATTCCATCATTTGCTCTTTTCTTTCTTTTTATGACTCATTTTAGGTATTTTTCTTGATGCTATCTCATCCCCTCTATTTGTTTACTAATTATAACTCTTGTCACTCTACTTTTTAAAGTTTTTATTACACACATTTAACATTTTCCTGCCTGCCCTTAAGTGATATCATAATACATCCCACTTATGATTCTCCCTTCACAGCCTTTGAGGTTTTGTTGTGGGGTTTGTATAATAAACCCCAATGTATTTTATTATTTTGAATTAATTGTGACAGCTGTAGGCTGCTAGGGTAGGAAAGTAAGTTTTCTTTGAGGAAGTAGTCTGTGGTAGGCTACTCATGCTCCAGCAGTTGGCTCGAAATGCGTATATACACACACAGTGATCAAACTGAAGGTGTTATCAAAGACAGACCTGAAATGAGGAGGGGGACTCTGTCAAAGATATCTGGAGGAACTGGAGAAAATAGGGGATCAACAGATAAAAATACATTATATGCTCATCTGATATTCTCAAAGAAAGAATAAAAAAGATTCATTTTTGTAATTGAGTTTATGAAGGGGGGCTTGAATGTTGCTTTTTTCATTTTCTGGACTTTGAGTTCATTGGCTTTCTTAGACTGAAGGATGGTTGTTGTTTATATTTGATTCAGAATTTTAACACTATTATTTCTTTAACTTTTGTTTTCCTCATTCTCATCCTTGGGGACTCCAAGAATGGACATGTTAAACCACAGAAAATTATTCTTACACTGAGCTTTATTTATGTGGGTTTTTTTGTTTGTTTGTTTTTGGTTTTTGTTTTTGTTTTTTTGTTTTTTGAGGGTTTCTCTGTGTAGCCTTGGCTGTCCTGGCACTCACTCTGTGGACCAGGCTGGCCTCAAACTCAGAAATCCACCTGTCTCTGCCTCCCAAGTGCTGGGATTAAAGGTATGTGCCATCACTGCCAGGCTTTATTTATGTTTTAAAATTACCTTTACAATGTTTCTTTATATCTTCATTATCTGCACTTAATTTCCAAACATACAACACTGTTTACACAGCTATTTTAATGTCCTTTCTGATAATTGCAGCACTTTCTCGTTTCTGTGTCTGTTCCAATGGACTATTCTCATCTTTGGTTCTGTTTTCCTTCTTTGCATTTCTACCTCTTGAATAGATTCCAGACATTGTGAAATTTATCTTGTTAGGTGAGGGAGACTTTGTGTGTTTTGAACTTTGTTCTTGGCTGCTAAGTTTACTTGGAAGTAGTTCAATCACTTTGGTGATGATTTATGACTTTTAAGGTGTTTCTGAGCAGTGCATATCTCAGGGATAATTGATCTTCACTTTGAAATAAGACTTTCCTGAATCCTCTACTAAATATTCCACAAACATATCCAATCTAGTTGGTAGAAACAGTGAGTTTTGTAAGCTCTGCTCGGTGTATTTACACTGTCCCGTGAATCATCTCAGGGGTTCTTTCTGCAAATTCACATAGGACCTTCACAAGCATGTGTTGGTCAACACTCTGAAGAACGTTTGGAAGAACCTCTGTAGATGTCTTTTGTGTACAGTTTAATTTTTAGTACTCCAGGGAACCCCACCTTACCTTGGCTCTTTCAAGTGTTTTCTCTGACTTATTTTGTTGTTGTTTTGTTATTATTATCATTAATTATTTTATTTATTTACATTCCAAATGTTGCCCCTCTTCTTGTCCCCCCATCTTCCCTTGTTCTCCCCAGAGTTCTTCTCTCATCCACCTCCCCTTTGCCTCTGAGATAGTTAGTGCCTCCCACTCCGGGCATCAAGTCTCTATATGATTTATCTTGTACAAGGCTATCCTCTGCTACATATGTGCCAGGGACCTCAAACCAGCCTTATATATTCTTTGGTTGGTGGCTTAGTGTCTGGGGTCCATGTTAGCTGATATTGTTGCTCTTTCTATGGGGTTTCCATCCCTTTCAGCTCCTTCAGTTCTTCCCTTAACTCTTTTATACGGGTTCCTGACCTCAGTCCAATGGTTGGCTATAAGTATCTGTATCTATACAATCAGCTGCTGGTAAAGCCTCTCAGAAGATAGCCATGCTAGGCTCCTATTATGCATGTCATTTGGGCTGTGGGTTACCTCACTCAGGATGATATTTTCTAGTTCCATCCATTTGTAGGAAAGCCTAGACTTTAAGTAAAAGGTCTAAGATATCTTCTTGCATCCCATACTTTCTAGTGTGCTGTCTTTTTTTGAAGTTAGAAAGATTGGAGTTCATACACTTCATCTTGTTAATGTCTGTCTCTTAGAATTAAGTTTCTGTGCAGTAGTGTGAAAAAGACTGATTTATTTCATGTTTTGGCTTTTGTTTTTTCAGCCTTGTGGGGAATTCCAATCTACTTATCCATCTTGGATAAAGGAAATAAAACTCAATTTGTAAGTCAGGCATGAAAATTCATAGGCTTTAGGCATGTGCATGCCAATGTCTAGATCCTTATTGAAAAGTAGAAGATACTGATGCATAAGAAATTAAATAATTTCTATACTGTCACATATAATTATTAATGTTTTATATGTTTGTTATCATGTTTTATTTTGTATAAATAATCTGTCTTCTTATTCCTATGTTTTAGAATTTATCAGTGTATGCTTTTATAATACATAAATTTAAAAGGAATCTTTGCTAGACTTAATTCCTTAATTTTGATCTAAAAAACAGATGTTGATACCTCATCATTTTGTTTGGAACCCGGAGTAACCTATGGATTTGAAGAAGAAAAAAACAATTAGGTTGACATCAGTTGTTTCCATTTTCCACTTCCTGAAATGTACTCACCAGAAAGCATAAAAATCAAATGGTGGTGGCCTTAGAAATTCCTATTCTTTCAAAATCCACATTATATTTAACAACTGAGAGAGAGAGAGGTCAAAGGAGAGAGGACATGAGATAGAGAGAATAATGGATGGATGGATGGATGGATAGATGATGTATGAATGGGTGGATGGATAGATGTGTGGATGGACAATGGATAGATGGATAGACAGATGGATAGACAGACAGAAACAGAGAGAGGCAGAGGGGCTATAACTTGTATACAAAGAAAAAACACAAGTGACTATTTTCAGTGTATTTGAAAGTTAGAAAAATCTCTGTAGAGTTAAAAAATATACACCTATTGTTACTGTGTCTAAGATAGTGGTTTTCCCAATCATGGACTCAAAATATTTGTGTAGAAACAGTCTGAGATAAGTGGGAGTTGAGCAAGGGAAGAAAGAATCTGTGGGCAGTGGTCATGCTTCAGAATGACTTGTTCTATTAACTTGGTGTTCCTTCTGGCTTTGCTTCTATGGTGTCACTAAGGCAAGAAAAGTTCAAAGACACTGTTTCATATGACAATTTCAATGTCTATTGGGACTTGGCCCAACATATGTACTTAAGGAGTAAAGCTTGGTCAGTCTAAGACAGCATTTTGAAAGTATATTCCACAACTGTAGCTGTAAACAACGACAACAATAACAACAAAATCCTGAGATAAATGTTTGGCTTCTCAAAATCAAACCTTTCTCCTTCATTGTTGGCTGTTTAGTTTTTAAGTTCTTGATGGGCACTGTACATAAGGCATATATAGAAGTCAGAATCAGATAATTTACAGAGTTTGTCTACAGAAACATTATCTCAAGAATCATGTCCCAGGAAAAATAAGTTATAGTTATGTGCATAGCACAGGCCGGTAATCTTAGCACTTGGGAAGCTAAGGCTGGAGAATCATGTGTGGGAAAGCCTAGATTACATACAGCATTCCAGGCCACCTTGTTGTACATGGCGGAGCTCTATCTCAAAATAAACCAGCAAGCAAACTAAGGAAAGCTTACTAATAAAATAAGTTCTCTAATTATGTTTTCACCTGCTATTATAGTTGTATTTTGATTATTTTACTAATAATCTGTTTTACTATTTTGATATTATAATACAATGCCTCCCTTTCCCTTCCCTGTTCCTCCCTCCAAAGCCTCTCACATGCTCATCCTTATTCTCTTTCAAATTTATGACTTCTTGTCCATGGATTGTTGCTACATATGTACACACATATGCATGCATGTGTATGTATATGTATATGTGTGTATATGAACACATACTATGAATGAAGATAATATATATTGTATATGTATATAATGTGTATATTCCTAAGTACATAATAAACACAAGCTGCTCAGTCTATATAATATTGCATGAATATGTGTTTTCAGGGTAGACCCCGAATAATGTACTGAGTCATGTACTGGTGTGTTCCCCAAGGGAAGACTCTCCTGCTCTCAGCCTTCATCAGATGCCTTCAGTTCTTTGTATGGGGTTGAAGGCTCCTGAGCTTCTCACCTCTGTCCCAAGCCATAGCCTTACTACTGTGTCTGTTGTAGAAAAGAAAAAGAAAGAAGAAAACAAAAACAAAGTTGACAGACTCTCCGCCCAACTAACTCAAAAAGAAGGGGTAGGGAGAATATCAAAATTAAAAGAGTCAGAAACTAGCAGGGACACATTACAACAAACACTAAAGAAAGTTAGAATATTACAAGGGGACACTTCCAAACCCTAAAAGCAAAGCTTGGACTTGTAGGATCAGTCATAGTTGCATCATGTAAACTAAAGACTGTTCTTAAGACCCTCATATAGTTAATGACGGCAGTCCTTCCAAGAGTGATCTTAGGTGTTTGCCAAGTGAGTAGCTTGAGTCCTATCCTTCTAAAAGTCATGCATGCACACTATGTGAAAGTGACAGAAATTAATAGAAAATCTCCATTCATGCAGGAAATACCCCCAGTAAGTAATAAAACACTGAAATTATATTTTGGGGAACAAAGAGCAGAAGCATGGTATGGGTGGCACAAGGAAGAATTAACGGTTCATTTTCATTTCCTTCTAAAATAATTGCATAAGGATCTTTTTATTCCATCAGGAAGTACACTTAGCAATGGCCTTCTTGGTTTTTGCTACTTACTTTATTAATGCTTCAGGCAGACTTAAAAATATGCAATGGAATTAATATCTGAGGAGAAAAACCTTTATTGTTCATAAATTACAAATTCACTATCTCAATTGCAGTTGTGTTTTAATGTTTCCTCTCTAAAAAGGCCTTAGTACTTGGTCTTCAGGGGGCAATGCCATAGTCTCTTGGGAAAGAGCTGAATGGCTTAATGTGTCCTTCCCGCTTTAATTTCTGTAATTCAGGAAGGCCTCATAAAATACAAGCTTCCTTTATGAATTAACTTTTTCTGAAAGTATTTAAGCCACTTTCTTCTCTTTGAAAATACTTAAGAGTGTTTAACAATATTAAAAATATTTACTGAACCCATATTGAAAAATAACTGCTAAATAAATCTTAATGGTCCTAGTGTAATTCTTCCAAAGAATATGATGCCTTCACCCCCTTTCCAATTCAAGGAAGCCATCCTTCACAACAGCGAGCAATACATAGGGAGAAAATGTTTTGTGGTGGAAAAAAGCCAAGCAAATCTAATAATTAGTTACAGAATACAGAAAAGTAAGGAGCTAATGCATCACTGTTAAGGGAACAAAGCATTTACATACCACACTAAAGCATGTCATTCATATTTCAGGGTCAGTACTAGATATATCTAAGAATTTGATAATTTAGTATGTGCCAGAGGGAGTACAAACCTTATCATAATTATGAGGAAACAAAAAAAATCATACCATCATGGGACAATTAGCTGAAACATAGTGAGTCATGAATTTTAAGCTTAGAGTGCTGCTGGAATTTCAATGCTGAAAGCATTAATCACAAAGAACTAAAGAGCCCTTTGCAACCCTTGTCTATAGCTCCTGGAACTACTAGTTAATTAGCACTCAACTAAAACAAAGTATTCATTGAGATACTATACAACATTGCTACTTTATATGCTAGCTTTCAAAACTAAATTTAACTTTAAAAAAAGATCAGAAATATTTTTCTGTGTCTTTGGGGTCTAACAATATAATATTCAAAATTATATGTGTTCCTTTGTGTGTTTGCTCATTGCTAGAGATTAGCAACATGTATAGCTATTGGTGACATATATTTAAGATGGCTAGATATAATTTTATGCTTATAATTCTAAACCAGCCTGAATTTTCATTTAGATAATATCAATTATGACATTCTAAGTAAAAATTATTTTATAGTATTAATGAATTCACAGGTTTCCTGTGTTGTGATTTCTTCAGGCATGAAGAGATTGCTAGTCACCTATTAATTTTAATATGATTTGATAGCAGCAAATCATGTGATTTATTTTTAGTATAGTTCTATCCAAACTTCAGCTATAAAGCTCCATAATTAAGAAACAATAATTGTAATATGAATTTTAAAATGATGTAATATTAGACAATGGCATTTTCAAATTTCAAAAATATTTGAGAGTCTAGCACCAGAAGCTTCCTTTATTAATTAATTTTTATTAAAAAGTGCTTAAGCTACTTTCTGAACTAAGGAATTGACAAGAGATAACTGAATAATTGAAAAACAGTTTATGCGTGAAATACTACAATATTATCCATAAAAGGAACGAAGTTCTGGTGTGTACCATCACACAGATGGATCTTAGAGAAATTGATAAATTCCTCAAATAAATTAAACAAGACACAAGAAGATATGAATGACTTGATTTCGTGTAAGAAATGTATAGAATAGGTAATCTATAGAAACGGCAAACAAATTAAAGGTAGTTTGAGGCTAGAACAAGAGTAGATTTGGGGAAATGTTTTTTAATGTCTACAGAAAATCTATAGGATAATGAAAGAATTTTGAAAGAATAAATAGTGGTTGGGGGCGTGAGTCATCATGAGTATATTAAATGCCACTAGAATGTACACTAAAAATGACTAAGGTGGCATATTTTACATTTTACCAAGTTAAAAATATTGTGAAACTGTTTCTTTCTTATGCCTTTTCTTTGTCATAAGGAAGATTATAAATTTAATATCCCATCCTGGTAAGCTAAAAGGTCATAAAACATTTAAAAGCTACCTACTTTATGGCAAGAGGCCAACTTGCTCTGATTAGTAGCCTAAATTTTAGAAAAGAAAGACAAAGTCAAGAAGAAGATGTAAGCATCAGTGGAAAATGACATGAAAGACAGGCATGCCAGAGACTCACGTGGGAGTAGAGTACAATGTTTTCTGAGGAACTGGACTTCTGAGGAAAGGCAAACATTGTAGGCAGTGTTGAAGAAAGTGCCTTGCATGCACCATTTGCATTCTAACACTGGGTTTTGTTGCTTTCACATAACTCTGCAATCTGTTTTCTCTAGTTCTTCTCACATCTATAAATAATAATGAGACTAGAGAAGTACCATTAGGTTGTATCACAAGGGTGCAATCTGAAGGTGATCGATTCATAATATTGTGATTCAATAGCGGGTTACTTAGTAAACCCAGACGTTCAAATAAAATTTGATAATTTTTATAAAACTAGTAACGATCTTGTTGTCAAGAATAATTTTACTGTCTAGGAATTTGACACCATCATTAGATTTTTAACAAGTTAACTTTTTGTGTACATTCATTTCAGAATTAAAACATGAGTTGATGATTCTGTCAAGATAGATATATAATAAATGCTCTACCACCCTGTCCTTCCAAGAACACACTGCAACATTTCAGTTTGGAAACTATGATTTGACCAAATGCTTGCCAGGTGATTATGGTTTGACCTTGTGGTGCTTCCGTCAAAAGCTCATGTGCCTAAGTATTGACTCACTGATGCTGATGTAAACGAAAGACAATTACATCCACAGATAAATTTATACTCAGTAGTTCATTAGGAGTTGGAATCTAATTAAAGAAAACATGCCCCCAAGGGTACTTAGTTGATGCTTTGGTTTTCCTAGCACCTTGTAGTTTTTTCTTGTTAACTAGCTGTATCAGACACTCACAACTACTAGTGTTGTCACATACCTTTAACTCCATGATCTATGCCATCTATTTTCCTTAAATTCACTATATGCACAATCAGACCTGAGACGAGTTTGTGCAGATGGTGCTTTAGTCATGGCACAGGATAGACTCAGGTCTCACATGATCTGTGTCAGTCTACAGTGTGAGCTGAACCTATTGTCTCAGAATCTCTCCATTCTATCCTGAACCAGAGGTTTCCTTTTTCCTGTTCCCTAAGATATTTAAAACCTGTTAGACCTGCAATAATCTCCTGTGATGGATTTAATTAGCAATCTTCCCCAAGAAGTCTCAATGGAAGGGAAGTATAGGTATATGCCATAATGGGTAAACTGTGCTTTGTCCAAATTACAATCCTAAATTCTATTACTCAACACTACAATTCTCCCATCAATATTGGAGTTATGCAATATGTTAGTAATTGTTAAATAAGATATTAAAATCAGCATTGTAAGACAGCTGGGAGAAGAAAAATGTACATCCACATTATAATATTATGCAGTAATAAAGAAAATTCTACATGTGTGTGTATATATACATAATTATATATTATAGATAGATAGATAGATATAGATAATGGTGAGCTACATTTTCCATTTTTCACTTCAGGCTGATTTTTAAATGAAGAAAAATGATAGGTATTTTAATTCTAAATACTTAATGTTTCCATATAACATTTATAACATTCATAAACATAATAATGTTTATGAATTCATCATACAAATAAAAGTAAGCAAAATGTATCTAGGAACAACGTTTATTCGGCAATTTTAATGAGATGCTTATCAAAATGAAATGATTTGCTTCTATTAGTGTGAAAAAAAGTAAGTTTATCTTTTTTACCCTCATAATAAATAACTTCGTGGTTTTTGGAAGTTAGGGCTACATGTATCAACTTTCAAGAACGCCCAAGGAGCGTTAAAGTAAAGGGCCATTTTCTGCTGTGTGGTAGCTAAGCATCACTTTCTAATGACAGTGCTTATTGGTGGAAGATCAGACTCACGTTCTGGCCATTCCAGCTTCATTTTCATTCCCAAAACTGGTCAACGATGATCACAGCCAGCTCTGGCGTCTCTCACACCCATCTCTGGAGTTCCTGACTCTCACGGAATAACCTTTAAAATAGCTTATGAATTATAGCAATTTCGCACATTTTTCTTCACTCATCACACAATAAACAATGATGGCATTCCTTTAGATTGCTTCCATAATCTTTTTTTTCCCTTGATAATACAAGAAATTGGTACATTAGTGTGTCTTCTGGAACAGAAACTGGGTGGGTGATAACTTAGAATTAGGTATCTGAATGGACATTTAAAAATGTATTTAAATAAGCCAGACATATCTTATTTGAAAATGCCTCAGTCATCTATACGCACGATGCCATTAGAGGGCATTTCTACTTACTAGATCAATTTTCATGGAGAAAGTGCATTTCTGCGGATATCACGTGCAAGTGTTTCCCAGAAAAATAAAAGATAAAAAGATATTCATTTAAAACATAAATATGGTTTATCAATGGCCCTCTATTGAGCCTTACATTAAAGAATGAGCAACTGTATAAAATTTCAGATTTGTCTTAAACTAAAATACTCAACCGTAATCAGCTTACCCATGATCCATAAGCCTCAAGTGCGGGGAGAAAAGGCCCAGGATAGCAGATTCATCTTGTTCTGAATACAGATTGCCATCCCACCCAGCTTTCTCATAAAGCCCACATCCTTTAATGTGTTAAGGCACGATCTGAAATGTCCTCGTAATCCATTTTATAAAAATATAAGAAGGAAGCATGTGGTTGGCCACAGACAGCACTGAACGCTGTCCTTGTAGCTGGCCCGTGTTCCTGTGAGCACTGCCCTAGCAACTAATGAAGGCTGGAGCAAAGGCTAGTGAGAGGAAGCTATCCAGTTTTAAAATTCATTTATGCCCTTCGTCTAGTGCCAATGAACTGATGTTCTTTGATAGCTGATAATTATTCTCCCAATTATAAAGGTGAAGAGTCCTTAGGAAAACGAACGCTTTCTTGGATGAGAGATAGATCTGATCCTGAGAAACTGAATATACCTGATGATTTGTTACAAATTTTGTTTAGGTCACAACAGTGGGGCTCTGATGTTGGGGATTACGAAATGCAAAAATATGCAGCAGGATGGTTCAGTGGGTAGAAATGATTTCTGAGCCAGCTGATGACCAGAGTTCAGTCTTGAGACTCCACAAAATGGTGGAAAGAACAAACTCCAGAGTTCTCATCTGACGTCCATAAACATGTCATCAATGTACACACCTATAGACACACACATTCTCACACACAGACTCTCTCTCACACACACTCACATATCCACATATACAAACAGATAAGTAAATAAGTAATTTTAAATGTATAATGCATTATTTTATTTAGCATTACTTTAAAAGCTAGTATTTGTTTCATCTTTAAATTATTTTAAATGGACTGAAAATTCAACCATATTTTGAAATCAGTGTTTTATATGGATCTAATCACTAATGAGGTCTATATTGAATAAAGTAATTTCTCAGAAACTCTGATTTCTGTCTATTGCTGCTATCACTCTGCTCTTACAGATAATACTATCCTAGATAGTTCTAGATTCTTGATTTACAGAACTCTTGATTTCCAGAGCTGGAAAGAGGGTTCAAATATCTTTGAAAAATTAATATAAGTATTTAATGTAGAGTATTTAAAGCTATCCATGCATCCTTGAGCCCCCACTAATCCTATGAATTACATATTTTTGTTTTATTTTATAAGCTAACAGACTGAGATCAGAAATAGCTTTCCATGGTGACACACCAGCTACCCCTAAACATCAATCACAACAACATTCTACTTTTTGATCGGCATGCTTTAAATTCTAACAGACAACAACACTACTCACGTTTGTATATGCACAACACTTGACAACATTTCTTCCATTTTCTAAATGCTGAGCTCTTGAACAGAAAAGCAAAAACCAGAACTCATGCAAGCTTGTGAGCAGCCATGGTGTGATGACATCATTTCATTCATCTGCCCCTGATATGGATTCAAACCATCATTGTTTCGTTTTAAAGATACCATAATACTTAGTTTCTTTGTCCCATGTTACTAAGTGACAAATGGCTCTAAACTCCTGTTACTCATCTTCCTGAGTGAACTCCAGGCAATATGTAGTCACTTGTGAATTTTCAGATGCAGATCAAGTTTCACATTTTAATAATATAACAAAGATAATAATCATTCATAATTATTTTATAGTTTGATATCTGTCATTTTGTTCATGATGAATTATGTCCTACAAGTAGATTTTGGAGCAATTTAATAACATTATGCAAATTTCAAATTCTCCTGCTTTTTTCATTAGGCTTTTGTTATTTTAGTTTTGTGTGTTCTCATTGTTCTAGATGACTAAAAGGTTATATTTATATAATGTATGTATATATGCACACATTATGTTTGCTTTTCACAATAATATGAAATAACTGCAAAATTTTCCTTTATAATGGAATAGAAACTTACCTATACTAAAGATTCTCTAAATTCATATTGAGCTCTTGTTATTTTCTTGAGAAACTGGCAGCTTTTTGTTTGGAATTATATTTGTGTGATTGGTGCACTCTGGGTTTAGCAATATCTGCAAATAATGGTAAACCAATAAGCACATGAGGTAACGTATGAATGAATGAATGGTGCAGCTCCTACTGGGTGGTATGGCGGTTTACTCATTGTTGAATTCTATTAAGCACTAGTGAATACTAACATTCTATTAAACTTTAATATATGTATTAAAATATATAAAGAGTCAACTTAAATTCATTTACTCTATAGACGACTGTAGCGAAAAGTATTAAAAAGGAGATCCCTCACTTTCCTGCTCAGGCTGGCAACCAGTGGGCCACAGCAGATCTGCCCAGTGAGCTCACTCTCTCAGCCAGCCAACTCTCTGGAGCTGAGTCCCTTAGCAGATCTCTGCCGCCAGGCTCATAGGATAACTGCCTGCCCCATGGTCAGAACTCAACACTCAATTACCGGGTAGAATTAAAACTCTTTTTTTTTTTTTAATTTAATTTCTTTTTTTTTTTCATACTTTATTTACATTTCAAATGTTTCCTCCTTTCCAGATCTCCTTTGGAATCTCTCTATTCCCTCTCCCCTCCCCCTGCCACTATGGGCGTATTCCCCCAACCACCCACTCACCCACTCTTGTCTTCCCTCCTTGGCATTCTCCTATACTGGGGGATCTAACACCCTCAGACCATAGGGCCTCTGCTCCCCCTGATGGCCAACAAGACCCTCCTCTGCCGCATATGTGGCCAGCACCAAATGGTCACTCCATGTGTATTCTTTGGTTGGTGATCCAGTCTCCAGGAGCATGGAGGGGTCAGGCCAGTTGACACTGTTGCTCCCTCCATGGGGCTGCAAACTCCCTCAGCTCCTCCAGTCCCTTCTCCAACTCCTCCATCTGGGACCTCACACTCAGCCCTAGGGTTGCTGTGAAGTGACTCTTGGGTATTTCGAACTTTTGGGCTTAATAACACTTATCAATGAGTACATACCATGTTCATTCTTTCGTGACTGTGTTAACCTCGCTCAGGATGATATTTTCAAGTTCCATCCATTTGCTTGCGAATTTCATGAAGTCATTGTTTTTAATAGCTGAGTAGTATACCATTGTGTAAATTTACCACATTTAACTCTTAAGCATATAGTTAACCAGATTTATGTATCAATAAAAACACAATTTACAAGATGCCAATACAAAAATTTCAGAGCCAGTTGATAATGATAAAAACTGCCCACCTAGATTAGACAACTTATTCCAAACTTCTAACCTTTATGATAACATAACCATTGGTGGTGCTATACCAGTTCACATCCCCTGCCATCTTCCCTTCCTCTCCTCCCCACTCTCTCTCCTGTGGAACTCTTAGCTCCGCCTCCTTCTTCACTGTCCAATCACAGGGCTCCTATTGCCCTAATGTGATTAGACAGGGAAAATCCTGCATCAGAAGACAATACAAAAATATAACTAACTATTCAAGGCATTTGTATAATTCAACACATCTGTCTATTGTAGTAAATTATCAATTCTTAATTCAGACAATATTTTATAAATACACCAGAGATTATCATTTCTTTTTGCCAAAATGAAAAATCATATAAACACTGTATTCATGGAATAAATACCTAAGGTTTCTATCCCCTTTTTATTTGAAGATTATAGAATTTGCAAAACTACAGTGACACACAAATCACATTATTTATACTGTAAGCGATTTCAGACAACTTCTAGTTTATTTACTTACATTGAACGATGTCTTTAAGTTATGTATTTAATTAGTATACTTGCTTTTAACATTTCAACTCTTTCAAATAGAGAGGAATCAAATTATCTAAACTCTGAACTAAGCAATCAAGATGTGTGTTTGTGTTTGGGCTGAACAGTGTGCAGCATGTGTTACAGGTGAGGTATCTGCATGGAGTGCTACTCCATGGGAAGTGAGTGCTTTAAAGAATCATCAGCTGAAAATAGCAGCATTAAGTGAAAATTCAAAAGACATGAGTGGGGGTAGTTACTGGGGATTGACATTATACCACCTAACCTTTTGTTGATATCTTGACATGGGAGTCTGTCTAGCACAGTCGCCTGACAATCACTCTGTAGCGCTGGCAGATTGATAACTTGCAACTTGTAATCTTCCAATCTCTGGTTTCCACGTACCTAGATTTCAGGTCAGTGTCACAAAGGCCTGGTCTGTGATCCCCTCTTCCCCACCAATATATACCTTTTCCAGACGTTAAGTGACCTTTATTAAAGTCGGCGATTTCTTTCAGCATGATTAATTATGAAAACTTCAATTAATGGGAGTGTTTCTTTTCAGCATAAATAAATTATACATCTTTAAGTCATTCCGTACATTGTTAACGTCTACCAGGAATGAGCCCAAGTACCTTCACATGCTATTTAACACACGTTTTAGTTGGTGTTATATTTTTCCTCTGTACTTTATATTGAAGTTATGCTAAATGCCTCCTTCTAAGTCATCATAGATTTTTCCCGTTCCTCTTTCATCGCCTTACAGTCATTGCTCTGTTAACTTGAGCTGCTTTTGCTTCTCTCTTTCACTTGAACAGAAAATTGTGTGTTAAGAATCAGCTTATGCTCGCAGCCAACCATTGGAATGAGGGCGGGGGGTCCCTGATGGAGGAGTTAGAGAAGGCACTGAAGGAGCTGAGGGGGTTTGCAGCCCCATGGAGGGAGCAACAGTGTCAACTGGCCAGACACCCGTGGAGCATCCTGGTACTAAACCGCTAACCAAAGAGTACACACGGAGGGACCCATGGCTCTGGCCGCATATGTGGCAGAGGAGGGCCTTGTTGGACATCACTGGTAGGAGAGGCCCTTGGTCCTGTGTGGGTTCTATGCCCCAGAGTAGGAGAGTGCCAGGGCGGGAAGACAGGAGTGGGTGGGTGGGTAAAGAGGCAGGGGAGAGGGGATAGGATAGGGGATTTCCAGAGGGGAGACCTGGAAAGGGGATAACATTTGAAATGTAAGTAACGAAAATATCCAATAAAAAGAAAAAAAGAATCAGGTTTCAAAAGTATTTTCTCTTTAAGAGTTTGTTCTGATTACCTCCATAGCAATGAAAGCAGGTGATGCTCTCAGTCCATCCCAGCCGTGTCTCTCCGGTTTGCAACACTGCATCAATGATCTGTTCATATGTGTACCTCCCTGATTGACTGCATCCCTGGTCATGAAGCCTCTGCTTCTTTTGACAGTCTTATTTCATGCCTAATGTACGGAGCCATTATACTCCCGCACTATGTCCTTCACAAAACCATAGCTGACATAAAACCATGATAGTCAGTTTGCAACAGCAAAAACTTAAATTTTTAATCATAAAAGCACCATTTGGTGCCACCATATAACGAGTACACTCCTTCCCTTCCCACCCCTCTATGCCTGTGTACCTTCTCCAGTAAATGTGAATTAACTTTAGAACGTAGAAACATAGTATCAGTTTCAAATCTGGTATCAGAAGTTATCATGTTTTTATTTCACTTAAGCTTTTCCTAAGAAATAAGATATCATTTTTAGTTTTTAATTGGAACATGATTGCGTCACAACTGTCCTCCTCCGGCTCTTCCTTTCTGTTCTCCTAGTTCCCTTCCCTGGAATTCTTCCCATGCCCTCACCCCTTTCTTCTCAATTGATAGAGAACACACACACACACAGAGAGAGAGAGAGAGAGGGAGAGAGAGAACTTTCTGAGTCTAGATTCATTGTGTTTCTGTGCACGGTTTCAGGGTGGTCACTCTCCATTGCATAATCAATAAGGGAGCTCATCCCTGGGAGAGAGTAATTGTCCTTTTCCCAGCACTCATTAGTTTAAAGGCATAGAGAACCTTCATTTGCATAAAATATCCTTTTACCAAATTGAGGTTAAAATTGCACACATTTAATGTAAATGGATTGAATGGATATAGACATATGCATACAACTTTGAAGCCCATCATCATAATCAAGGTAATTAGTCCTATCCTCCAAACATGAAAACTGCTAGTTTTGCCTTGGATTTGTTTTATTTTGTTCCTCCGTGGTAATTGATGAATATGAGATATGCCCAGCTAAAGTAGCTATTGTGGCATTCTTAACAATAAATGCTAACTTGTATTAATAGCTGTGTAGTGTTTATTTACCTAGCCTAACACAGACTGTACCAATTGAAAATAATAAATGTTTTCCTCTTGTTTCACTGCTTAGACCCACCATTCTACTCTCTGCTTTTGTAAGTCACATTATTCTAGATGTCTCCTATCACTGGCCTCATGCTCCACAGGTCTCTCTGTGATTAGCTTCTCTTCTAGGTTCATGCATGCACTCAGAAGTTACCGTATTCCTTTCTTTTGTAATATCATGTATGCGCCTCATTTTTGTCATTTGTTAATGGTCTTGAGTTCTTTCTTTTATAATGAATTTATTTCTTTGTTCATTTTACATTCCAACTGCACCCTACCCCCACCCCATCCTGCCTCTCTTCCTCTCTCAGTTCCAGTACCACACTTACCAATCTCTCCCCCCATTACTCTCTCGCCTTCTGCTCAGAGAAGGGGAACCTTCCTATGAGTTATTTTTAAATCTCCATTACTGTGAATACATACGGACCTACACATTCATACGGAACTTTTAAAGAATAAAGCTTTAAAAGAGTCAAGTAATTCTTTTCGATCATTCAAGTTTAAAAGGGCCTTACGTATTTTTGAGGTAAGTTATCTCTACATGACTGGCAAGTATTTTCTTTCTCTTCCCATGGCCTTTACATCTTCAGTTCTATCCCTTGACGTGTGGAAAGCACTCAGTCCGGCACGGCTCTTTACCATTTGTCTAATTCTTGTTTTGTTGCTTTTGCTACTGGTGTTAGACCCAACAAAAATTCTTAGATCAGAGTCATATACATTTTCTCCCATGCTTTACTCCAGGAATTTACAGTCATGAGATGTGTCAACCTTGAATCCATTGTGAGTTGATGATCTTGCATGATGTAACCTAAAAGTTCAATTTCATTCTTTTGTATATGGATACATCATTTTTCAAAAGTTATTTATTGAAGTAAATTTGCTTTTTCCGCTGTATCATCTTGGCAACCTTGTTAAAAAATCAGTTGCTTTTAAACTGAATATGTGTGGGATTGTTTCTAGGAAATCTGTTCAGTACCGATAGTTTACATGCACATTTTTTATATTAATGCCAAATTATTTTAATTACTGTAGCTTTAGGACAGACTTTGAAAGACAAGTTTGGTTTTCCACTCGTTTGCATCTTTGATTTTCCTTATCAGAGTTTCGTCATTTTTGTTTCCCTGGTCAGGCTTTTTCCTATTTTTAAATGGTTTGTTTTCCTTGAGTATGTGTGTGATTTTTGTACACTGGACTTGGATCCTGTATTTTCATTAGATCATGGCCTTGTATATTTATAGAGACCTACTATTAAAAAGCTTCATATATATATACATATATATATGTATATATATATGTATATATGTGTGTATGCATATATATAAAGTAAAAATAGTTTTCAATTAAGTATATATGTTTGTCTCCAACAATGACCATTTTGTTATGAAAGCAAAATGGAAAATGATCCCAAAAGAAGCCCATAACCTTTCCTTCCTGAATTATCCTTAAAAACTAAATTTCATAGAAAACCTACAGGCACAGAAGGTGACAACACAAGAGGCAAATGAGATCATGAAATGCAATTAGAGAAGAAAGCTCCTGTGCCCACTTTCTCACTCAATGTTGCTGTTCTATGCAGCTAACACTTTCAGTAAATGGTTTCAGTAACATTTACTTATTTTGTTTCATTTGGAAAGTTTGAGTTAGTGAGAAACACAAAAATTCATCCACTACTATAAAATTACAAAATCTCCCATATTCCATGTCTGTCTGATTATTAAGACACTCTCTAGATTCCATTTATAGTTCATTTGTTTCTGTTTTGAATCTAATTCTGATGATTCTCTTCAAATTACGCTTGCTCTCTAGATGGCTTATCAATAAGTTTGTTTTCCCCTTAATTAAAAAATAACTGCCATGAAGTCTTTATTTCTTAGAAAAGGAGCACATTTTAAGATCAATGTCCATAGATGAATAAAAGTATTTTCAGGTGACCTTCTAGGCGTAACTTTTCATAGGTTATTCTGTATTAATAATTTAATCTCATGCTTCAGCTTCATTCTATTTAACAGTGACTCTGATGTGAGAGACCTAATGTACTAATTATAGATAAGAACTTATTCCTGACTTCTGGGCTTCATCTGTGTGCTAATTAAAATTTTTCATACACTAAAAATCACCATAGAGTTTCTTTACATATAGAACTCATAGAAATGCTTTCAGTAGTCCGTGACTCAGAGGCATTAAAGTGACTAAGCAACACACACACAACCAGCTTGTTCACAAAATAATGAAAACAGAATACTTCCTTACCCAGAGCTAAGTAATGGTCTTCTGATCAGTTAAGAACTTTGGAATGTTTTTCAAAAAGCAATAAATCTAGCATTTAATATTTCTGAGAAACTAGAGGAGAGAAAAAACACCCTTTCATGATGATAATTGAACATCCTTACTGCTTGCTTACATATTGAAATGCTTTACCACCTGAAAGAGGAATACAGAGTGTTTCTATGCTTGTGTTAAATTACACATCTTCATGCATTTACAGAGTTAGCTTTAAAATCTAATGTGCACTATATTTTTATACCTAAAGATATTTTTGTTAATGCCAAAAATGTAAGGGCAGTCAGTGTATGTCCCAGGACACCATTGTTCTTGATTTCTAAAAGAATTCAATTATAGGGACCCATAATTCCCTATAATTCTCATCAGCAGAGACCCCTCTTGTTAGTACCTTGGACTTAGGTTAGTTCTTCACACATTTCATTGGCAGCCTTTGCCCAGCCTTCTACCAATGACTGCAAATATTATCCTGTGCTTCTCTTTGAATCCAAATCTAAGAGTAGGATTACTATCCTTTCTCTCTCTCT